>CM052450.1:21360671-21454791 GCA_028533085.1 Varecia variegata | reverse complement strand
ATGTCATCAAAGCCCACCCACTGGCACCTTCTGGTCCTGGATTCTGTGCACGGTGGCCCCTGTGCAGGAGCAGACCTGTGGGGACGGAGGAGGGAGGCTCCTGCCCTCCCCACCAGGAGGAGACTAGGGATTGGAAAATTCCTCTCTGAGGAAGCCTGGAGAACCTAGGAGGTTCTAGATTGAATGATCTAGAACCCTGGACTCGGCTCGAGGCACCTGGCCTTAAGGCTACACCCCTCCCCCAGGGGTGTTTTCACTCTGCCAGTCAGCTCCCAGGGAGGATGGCAGAGGTCCCAGGGTGCAAAAGCAGACAGTGTGGGCACACCCTGCCTAGGTTTGCTGGCGGACGGAGGGGTTTTCCCAAATGACACCTTGCACCTGAGCACCTGCTCTGCTCCCAGGGAGCTCAGTCTGCCCCGGCCTCGCCCAGCTCTGAGGACACAGGTGCAGCTCGTGTGCCCGAGACTCACTGGGCAATTTTGTCCACCTCGTATCCGGCCTCCACAACAGCTTGCCCGGCTGGGACGGCTGCATTCAGGAGGAGTCGTTCCTTCCTTGAGGTCTGGGCTTCTTTCTGGAAGGCGTTGGCCAAGTCCTGTGGGGGCAGCTTGGAGTAAGCACAGAGGCAGGAGGCAGGCAGGCCCCGTTTGCCCCACGTAGATAGATGTTCACTCGCAGGAGTCTGAACACTGACCAGCGGCCTGATCCGTGCCATGCAAATATGTGGAACCGCTGACCCTAGGGGCAGAGCAGCACGCACGTGCTCTGGGTGCCTGGGCACCCTGGTGGCCCCTGCCCTGCCCGGCCATACCTGCACCAGGGCCTTGAAGCGCTCCTTGTCCACGGCAGGGCTCCCCCAGCTTCCTGGGAACTCCCAGTCAAGGTCAAGGCCATCAAAGCCGTATTTGCGCAGCAACTCAATGGCTGAACTGATGAAAGTCTGGCGGTTGCTGGCCGTGGCCACCATCTCTGTGAACCTGTGAGGTGGTGGAGGGGAGCATGGGCCTGCCTCGGACCAGACAGGGCCTCTCTCCTGCTCAGAGGCAAGCGGAAAACCACTCCGGATATTGGTGTTCCTGGTTCCAGGCCTCCCCAGCGCTGGGAGGGCTGCTTTGGAGGCTGCTGGGGTATTGCTGGTGCATTATGGATCTGGTTAAGGGAAACGGACCATCTAGAAGCACTTTCTACCCCTAAACATCTACACCACCGGGCCACATTGGCTCCCTGGGAGTCCTGCTTCCCTGCAGAGGTTTACCAGTTTCTACGATGAAGAGGAAGAGAGAAGCGCAGCAGGGTAAGCAAAGGCCTGGTGGCCTGGGGAGCCCACTGCTTTAGTTTCCGGAAGGTTAACCCGGTCGTCTTTCCTCTAACTCCCCTCTGTAGAGTGCGTCGTGCTATTGTCACTAGTCCAGACTCTTCAAAACCCCTGGGCTGCCTCAGGAGCCCCCTGCCTCAGTGGCCCTGCGAGAGTCTCTAGACTTCTTGGGGGTCTTAAGTTCTTTACAGACTGATCCTATTTTAAGTTACTGTTTTAATTTACAATTTAATTTAATTAGTAGCAGCAGTTCTTAAGTGGGGCCCATGTGCCTGGGGACGCCAGGTTAAAAATCCCTGCATTTCAGTGAAAAATCTGTATATAAGCATCATTTTGGGAAGATGAGTCATAACTTCCATCAAAATTCTCAAAAGCATTGAAGATGCAAAAAAGTTTTAGGAAGACTGTCCATTCTCTCCATAAATCATCCAACAGGTCCCAGAAATGCCAGTATTTTGGCATCCAAGCTCAATCTCACAGACTACCTGTTACACCCAGAAGTGGAACAAAATTGCTTTCTCAGACAAGATATCCCATTTCAGAGCTCAGAAAACATAGACTCTGTGTTGTCTAGGATTAGTTAAGACCCTTCCTCTTCCCATTTCACAGAGGAGGAGGCTGAGGCCTGGAGGTCAGAACTCTCTGTGCTGTGTTTAGATCTTGTGCTTCTGGCAAGACTGGGTCTGGAACAGCCTGGAGCTAAGCCTTGGTGCCCCACTGCCCGCTGCCCTCCTGGTGGGGCACCAAGAACCCACAAGGAAAGTCAGCCCCCCGAGTGCAGCTTCCCTCCCTCTCCCCTCCTCCTGGCTACCAATTAACCTGGCCCGATTCGTGGATCAGGGCTCTCTCTGGTCAGTGTTCCAGGTCCCCATCCAGGGGCTCTGCCACACGGGTGCCACAGTCCACTCACTTCTGAGTGCCGAAGTTCCAGCCCCCGACGGCTAACAGAGTCTTCAGCTTGGGATTCCTGGGAAAGACAACAGGCACGGCAGAAGTTACGGGGCCAGCTCCCAGGGCTCCCTGGTAGGGTGATGGGGTGGGGTGGGGGACAGCGATGGGAATGTATAAAAGTCCCTGTGTGCAGATCCTGTACTGGGCACTCCGGGGAAAGCTGTAGCCTGGGAGAGAAAAGACACGTTCCTGACTTCAGGGAACTCCTGTCTAGACGGGGAGACACAGGGAATTCAGGAAGCAGGCGACGGGGGCGGGTCCTCAGAGGCTTTGTGTGGGTGGCCATCACACTTGAGATGCAGGATGAGTAGATTTCAGGAGGAGAAAGGGCATTCCCGGAAGAGGGCAAGAGTTTCACTAGCCGGGTTCCACGTAGACCTAGACCGGAAGGCCCTTTAGGATCCCGGATGTACCCCACCTCTTCCGTTAAGCGCAGGGAAGCCCACAGGTGATCCCACTTGCCCAAAGCCACGCTCAGGCCTGTGGCCGGACGGCAGCGCGGGGGGCGGAGGAGGTATCTGTCCCCTCCGCCTGCCGTCCCCCCTCCTCCGCTGCGGCTCACATCTTCTTCAGCCCGTTGAACTGCTGCCCACTCGACGGTGCTGAGCTGGAGGTGGTTCATGCCGGCAAAGGCGTAGACCAGGTGGGTGCACAGGTCGGGGTTCACGTCCTTGGGCAAGAAGCGAGCTGCCCCCTCTCTGTGCTGGGACCAGTTGGTGAAGTAGCAGAGCAGTTTTGCAGCAGAGCCTGGCCAGTGGGGCGAAGAAAAGACACGGCTGTCACGAGGGCCTGCTGGGGACGGGGTCCTCCATCCCAGGGCAGGCGGTGCCCCGTGTGTCCTTCTCATACACCTGGGCTGAGCTGAGGGACCGACAGTCAGAAACAGCGTTTGCTTTTGCTTGGTAGCACCTTGCAGTTAGCAAAGCATTTCCAGGGGCCGGTCGTGGGATGCTCAGAGCGTCTGTGAGAGGGGGACCGTCGTCATCTCTCCGGTAAGGAAGCTGAGGCGCGGGAGCTGCAGACGCGTCCCACGCAGCACGGCCACTGAGAGGCCGGAGCAGGGCGGCGAGGACCCAGTCTCCTGAGCCTTGACACCCCCGAAAGTGGCTAGGCTCAGAGCCTGGGTCCCGGGGCCGGGGTCTGGCAGGCAGGTCCCCTGTCCCCTAGGTAGGCGCCGCTCTCCAGGCCCCCAGCCGCCCGGAAGGCAGCCCCAGTGCGAGGCCCAGAGGGGATTCAGCGCGGCGCGCTCACCTGCCGCAGGAACGGGGCAAGGCTTTCCCCGGAATGCTGCACATTCAGCAACACGCAAATACACAAAACAGCAGGGAAGAGGCCCCCGTTACAGGCCCGGGTTTATGTTTCCGTAGGCTCGTGGTTTGCGTTCACTTCATTGGCTTGTTACCCCTTGTGGAGAATCCGTGTTTATCAGTATCCCTGCTAAGAGTCTAGTAAAGAGCTTACTTTAGGAAAAGGCGCTGCGTCTCTGGCACCCCTACAGGGTGTGGGAAGACTTGGGGGGGCGGGACTCTGTTGGGGGGTGGTCTGGTGGTGATGGCCTCGACTCGCTAAGCATAACGCTAGTCTTCGTTCCTGCGGCTGCCGGAAGTGGCCGGGTGGGCTCTGGGGTCTCGTCCGGTCTCACGTTCTATGGTGGTGTGGTTTGTATGAGTCAACATTTATGCCAGGGACTGGGTGGAGCAGTGAGTTTAAACTGCAGCTGGCACGTAGACCCCGGGACTTCCCTTTGTCCCAACAGAGTGCCTCTGTACCCTCTCCAGCCCCCACGTGGCCAGTGAGAAGGGGGAGGAGGGGCAGAAAGGTGAGAAGCAGCGGTGGGAGGGTTTCGGGAAGAGAAAGCTCAGGCCCCAACGGGAACTCGGGGACATGAAGGACCAACCCTGGGCACACAGACGGCTCCAGGGGAGGAGAAGGAAGAGCTCTTGGGTGGTCACTGACCCTAACCAGTGGTCACCTGGGGGGGAGACGCTGGTGGGGGCTGAGGGTGGCTGCAGTGGTACTGGAGGACGGGTGAACTCCTCAGAGCAGGAGGAGGAAGGCGGAGATTAGCCCGGAGAATATATCCCCCAGACCATCTAGCAAGGAGCCAGGAGGCTCTTTTTCTATCATTTTATGTCATAGAACAAATGTCATGCATGGATTTTTGTACTATAGAGGCAGTAAAGTGGAATGTCAGTGCTTGGGCTGAAATCCCAACTCTGCGACTTGCTAGCTGTGTGACTCTGCTTCCTCCTCTGTGAAATGGGTGCAACCACTGCACCTCATGCAATGTGCCTCAGTGGAGTCACTGCAGAGGCTAAAAGGTGACACAGCCATGCATTGCTTAATGGCAGGGGTATTCTGACAAATGCATCGTTAGGCAGTGTCGTCGTTGTGTGAGCATCACAGAGTGCACTTACACAAACCCAGATGGTACAGCCTGCTGCACCCCTAGGCCATGTGGGATAGCCTGGAGCTCCGAGGCTACAGACCTGTACAGCAAGTTACCACCCTGAATACTGTAGGCCACAATGATACGTCTTTGTGTATCTAAACACATCGAAACATAGAAAATGGACAGTAAAAATATAGTATAAAAGGTAAAAAATGGTGCACCTGGCCGGGCGAGGTGGCTCATGCCTATAATCCTAGCACTCTGGGAGGCCGAGGCGGGCGGATTGTTTGAGCTCAGGAGTTCAAGACCAGCCTGAGCAAGAGCGACACCCCGTCTCTACTAAAAATAGAAAGAAATTATATGGACAGCTAAAAATACATATATAGAAAAATTAGCCGGGCATGGTGGCACATGCCTGTAGTCCCAGATACTCGGGAGGCTGAGGCAGGAGGATCGCTTGAGCCCAGGAGTTTGAGGTTGCTGTGAGCTAGGCTGACGCCACGGCACTCACTCTAGCCCAGGCAACAGAGTGAGACTCTATCAAAAAAAAAAAAAAAAAATGGTGCACCTGCATAGGGCACTTACCATGAATGGAGCTTGCAAGACTGGAAGTTACTCTGTGTGTCAGTGAGTGGTGAGTGGGTGTGAAGGCCAGGACATCACTGTACACGGCTGTAGACTTTATACACTCTGTAGGCTACACTAAGCATAAAAGCATTAAGTCATTGTGCTATGGCATCACTAGGCAATGGGAAATTTTCAGCTCCCTTGCAATCTCATGGGACCACTGTCATACGTGAGGTCGTTTGTTGACCGAAACTTTGTTACACAGCACATGACTGCATGTGTGAGACACTAAGAAGAGCGCGGTGTAGAGGAAGCTCCGTTATAGGTGCTTCACATGTGTTAACCCTTAGTCCCCACAAAGCCTTATTATCGCCACTGTGCTTCAGCAGAGCCCAGAAGTAGCCCGGACTCAGGCTTTTTGAGGGATCTTCAGCCTCCCTGTGTTCCCCATGCTTGTGACTTCCGTGGGCTTAGGGGAGACCAAGGGGGGAAAGGTGCACCCAGGACCACAGCCCAGCCTGAAGGGGCAGCAGCCACAGGACGAGGGTCCAAGGGCCAGAAATCCCGGGGCCACTGGTGCCCAGAGAGCGGGGTGGGATGGGAGGGGCACCGGGGAGTCCGAGTTGCTGAACCCCAGAGATCTCTTTTCTGTTCTGCACAAGAAGGGGCCCCTCCTTTTCCGCCACACCCCACATTCGATCAGTTCAACCGATACGGGAGCAGGTGTGTGTTCCTCACTGAGCTAAGGGGCTGGGGACACGCTGCTAGGGAAGACTTACGTCCCCACCTCCAGTGGCTCAGAGTCTGGTGGGGGAGACGCCTCCACCAGCAATTACAGACCCGGTGACACAAGACCTGAGACAGTGGCGTGTAAGCCAGCCCCACGGACGTGCAGGAGTTCAGCTGGTAGAAAAGGAGACGAGAATCTTCCCGCTAGAAGTGAGGCCAGGGCTGCTGGGGGAACGAGGTGTTTGCAGGGGCTGAGCTTTGGAGAGGAGCCTGCTGCAATCTTGCAAGAGCTCTTGGGCTGGGGGTGAGCTGGGGAGAGGTGTCTGGGGGAATGCAGCAGAGCCAAGAGCAGGGGCTGAGGGGACCAAGGACCAGCCTCAAGAAAGATGCCACTTACCCCACTGGACCACCAGGAGCACCATGAAACCTGAAGCAACACAAGAGAGAAGGCCGAGGTTACACGTCCTTCTCACCGTCCCGGGCCCCATGGCTTGCGAAGCGGAGACAGGAGACGGAGGTGGTCAGGGAGGGCTGGTTTCGTACAAACAAGCTTTCTCCTTCCAGAAGGGACCCAGGGGGACACTGTGTCCATCCTTTCACCCAGGCCAGACAGCGGGGGCCCCTTCCTGGCCTGTGCTGGTCCCAGAAGCTGATGGAAAGTTCCATGGGCTGAAGCTGCCCCATTGCTAGAGCCTCAGTGGAGGCTGGTGTGGATTTAGGGAGACTGCAAAAACTGACTTGCGAGCTCTCCAGAGCGAAAGCTTCTCTTTTGGAACAAGAGGAAAAGTTGTTCTGGGGCTGGCAAGACCCAATCTGGAGGGGCTGGACCAGGAGAGTCCGTCTCCTGCCTTGGCCCCTGTGCCTCTGCTCACACTGTTTATGGCTCTCTGCTGCTTCCACTGCCTGACTGTGTCCCCAGCATCCTTGGACATCTAGGGCTCAGCAGGACTCCTTCAGAGAGATTCCTTTCACCTGGTGACCTATTAGCCTACTAGAACCTGCATGACAATTTTCAAGGACACTGGGGTCACGGCCCCCCAGGCTGCCCTCTTGCAGGACAACCAACATGGGGTTGGGGAAGAATCTCGTAGCAGTGGGTGCTTCTTGGATAAGGCCAAAAGTAGGGACCTAGGACATGGGAAAGACAAAAGGAGCCAGTGCAGGGCCCTCACTGCTCTGGTCTTCCAGGACAGAAAGAGAAAAGTCATCTGCAGCCTGTTGAGAAAAGACTTCCCTTGCAACACGAAGGCTCTCGGGCTGAAAGAGCCAAGGGGGGCCCACAGGAAAGGTAGTCCTGGGACTGCAAGCCAGGAGGCAGGGAGAGGGACCCAACGACCCTCCGAAGTTCTCCTGAGCCCTCTGCTTCCTTGCAGACGGTGGCAAGGAGCCACTGGTCACACATCTCCCCACCTCCCCGTGGCTCCCGAGGCCCCGCCCTCTCTCCCTGACAGTGCCGCTCACCTGCCCAGGCCACGGACCCCGCCATGATGCGGCTCGGTGGCAGGCTCCGCCCGTGCAGACCAGCTTTCCAGTCCTGCTCTGTTCTTATCTGGCCACCCTGTCCTGTCGCAGCCAGGAGTGTTGAAATCCGGAGGACAGAGGGAGGAGAGAGAGGGGGGCTGGGGGAGGAGGGGGGAGGGGTAGAATGTCAAATAGCATGGATTGGGCAAACCTGACACAATGGCCAAAACTGACACAATGGCCTTTAGAAATTCTTGCTTTTCTGGAACAATCACAGGCTGTACACAGGACTCTTAGTGTTGTCAAACTGGGAGGCAAAGAGAGGAAAGTGGGAAGTGTTTCTAAACATCCTGTTGGATGACCATGACTCTGATTTTTCTTTGTGTGAGATGCCAAGACCATAAGGGAGCAGGAGGAAGGCCTCACGAGCCAGAGTGCCGGGTTCCAGACCAGCCCTCTGGCTTCTCCACTGCCCTGTCTGGACCGCAGTTTCCCCATCTGTAAGATAATGGGATTGCAAATATAACTTATTTTCCATGATAGTAATATTTTATTACTATCCACATGATAGTAATATTTGTATATCCATCGATTGAGAAAAATTCATAATGATAAATAACAACTGTGTTTAGTAATAGTTTTTCAATGCTTCTGTTTCTTATGAAGAATCAAGGACACCCTGTTAGTTTCCTAGGGCTACTGGAACAAATGACCACAAACTGAGTGATTTAAAACAAGGGAAATTTATTCTCTCACAGTCTAGGGGGTCAGAAGCCTGAGGTCAAGGTGTGGGCAGGGCCACGCTTCCTGCAGGGGAGGATCCTTCCTGCATCTTCCGCCGTCGATGGCCCCTGGCGAACCCTGGCCTGTGGCAGCATCGTCCCATCTCTGCTGCCTCCGTCTTCACGTGGCCTTCTCCCCGGTGTCTCTGCACGTCTTCTCCTTTCTGTCTCTCATCAGGCCACTGTAATCCAGGATAACCTCATCTTGAGAACTTACCTTCCTTACGTCCACAAAGACCCTTATTCCAAATAAGGTCACATGCTGAGATTCCGGGTGGAGGTGTCTTGGGAGGGCCACCATTCAACTCACCACAGGACCTAGGTGGGTACATATTGTTTACACTGTCAGCAGCCGATGTCTGGTGCATGCACGAAGTCCAGGGTCCCTGGAAAAATTGCAGCTTCTAAGGGAAACTCAGACTACCAAAACTCAGATGATAGCCATGTCCCTCTCCATCACTCCAAGGTGGGGCCCTCAGATAAGATGCCAACCAAGCCCCCAGAGCTTCCAGCTGGCTTTTGATGACTCACCATTGCACACGGAGGAAAAGCCGGATCCCCAGACTTACGCGGAAAGAGTCCCATGGGAAAGACCGAAAGGAACAGAAGGAACTGGGAGAAGTCAGAGCGGGCAGCTCCTGGGGACTCTGACTTTCTATCCTCACGTGACTCTAGTCCACCCACTAACAATGAGCATACATTACTCTTATTCTCAAAACTCACTTGATACTAATCAATGGGCACAAAGTGTCAGTCAAGCAAGATGAACAAGCTCTAGAGCTCTGCTGTACCACGTGGCGCCATAGTCTGCGGTATTGTGTTGTACACTTGCACATGTGTTGATGTGCTTCTTCGTTGCATACTTTCTAGGTAACAGGTGCTTGCCAGGCACTGGGGACCTTGAGATGAATTCGATGAGCTCCTGTTCCTGTGGAGCTTCCAGCCTGCAGGGTTAAGCACTGCTTTTCACTGGTGTCATTTCTCAAAATGCAAATCCCCTGAGTGGTACAACCACTCCGAGTCACTTTAGCTTCTTGTCGCTGGAAGGGAGAATTTTTGGCCCCCACCATGAGCCCTGAGGTTTTTCTTAACTTCCCCCAAATTTTTTGAAGCTGGGACTTCTCATCACCCAAGGGCCTTGGACCAGGGCTTGCTGGTCCCCCTGAGATGGGTTCTGCCTGGCCTCTAGGGAGCTCGGCACGGAGAGCTGGTACAAGAAAGGCCCCTGTAGGGGCATCGTGGCCCTGGGTTTCCTCAGATCCCACTTGGGGGCTGTGCACAGGCATCTATTTCTGGGGCTTCCACCTCCTCCCTGCCTGCTGACTGAGTGACTCTGAGTAAGCTTCTTCCTCTCTTGTGGGCTCCCCAAGACCATCATGGGATGTGTGGTCACAGGCTCTGATGGGGGCCGGGCCGGGCTGGGCTGGGCCTGCAAGGACACACCGTACATTGTGTCCTTGTGCACTTGTTTACATTCTCACTCCAACACCTAGGTATCGAAGGGCTTTCCTTTGAAAAATTGGCATTGCCAAGGCTTTGTTTATTTCGTTCCTTTTTTAAAGGAAACTAGCTCATGTCTTTACCAATCAATTCTACAGTTTTTAATAAACTGGCAGGAATACTCAAATGGTGACAGAGATGAATTGCTGGAGGCTAAGTGTGAACTAGCTGGGAAGTCAAAAGCTGTTGGGGATCCTTTCTAAAAACACACTTCTGTGGGTTTTGCCTCCAGAGGTCTCACCAGGTTCTCATAGTGAAAGTTGGAAAAAAATATCCTCATGTTACTCACATGGAGAAAAGTCACTGTTTTGAAATATGCCTAAAGCATCCTCCGTAGCAAAGGCTTGCCCTCCAAGGGCAAGAGTCTTACATGCGGGAAAAGTCACTGGCTTTATGTCATGTAAGAAAGAGAAAACACAAAGGCTAAGAAATTATTCTGAAGGTCACAGCCCAGAGACTCAGGTCCACTAAAAAACTGAGATTTAATCATAAAATGATAGACCACTTGCCTTCCCCAACAATTTTCTGCCCCATCAACAGGGCTCCAGTATGACAATGGACTACAACTGAGAGGGTGACGAGACACAGACCCCATTTAAGGGGCCCTAAGGGGAACCCAAAGACAACGGGGAGAAAAAACCCAACCAGCCAAACAAAGAAAACTAGAGAAAACAGAAGCCTCTGGCACTTACAGCTTAGGAAACTAGAGAAAGAAGAGCAATATAAACTTAAGGCAAGTAGAAAAAGTAAGTAAAAAATAGAGTAGAAACCAATGCAACTGAAAAGAGGAAATCAATAGAGAAAATCAATAAAACTCAAAGTTGATTCTTAGAAAACATCAATTAAATTGATGAACCTCTAGCCAGGATAACCAAGAAAAAAAGAGGACATAAATTACCAATATCAGAAATGAAAGAGTGGTCATCGCTACGGATCCTGTAGATATTAAAAGAATAATGAAGGAATATTATGAACAACTTTATTCTCATCGATTGAATCAATTCCTTGAATGACATAAGCTACCAAAAATCATACAAGAAGAAATAGATAATCTGAATAGGCCTATATGTATTAAAGTAACTGAATCAGTAATTAATAACCTTCCAAAAAAGAAAATATCAGGGCCAAATGGGTTTGTTGGTGAATTCTATCAAATGTTTAAAGAAGAAACGATACTAATTCTCTACCACATCTTCCAGAAAATAGAAGCAGAGCAAACCCTCCCTAACTTATTCTGTGAGTTCTCATTGCCCTAATCCCAAAACCAGATAAAAATTTTACTAGAAGGAAAAATTACAGACCAATATATCTCATGAACTTAGACATAAAAATCCTCAACAAAATATTAGCAAATCAAATCCAAGAATGTAAAAAAAGAATTATAAACCACAAACAAGTAGAATTTATTCAAGGTTTGCAAGGCTGGCTCAACATTTGAAAATCAATTAATGTAATCCATCACATCCATAGGCTAAAGAAGAAAAATCATATGACCATCTAGATAGATTCAGAAAAAGCATTTGACAAAATCCAATACCCATTCATGACAAAAACTCTTAGCAAAGTAGGAATGGAGAGGAACTTCCTCAACTTCATAAAGAACATCTACAAAAGCCCTACAATTAATATTTTAGTTGTAAGAAACTAGATTTTCTCCACGTAATAAGAGGAAACAAATTGGAAGCAAGGCAATGATGTCCTCTCTTACCATTTCTATTCAGTGTTGAACTGGAAGTCCTGGCTAATGCAATAAGACAGAAAAAGGAAATAATCCAGTCCCCGAAGAGTGAGAATTTACTCCCTTCTGAGAGTAGACCTCTCATGATCCAAATGGTCTCTGAAAGTTCCCACCACCTCTCAGCACCATTTCACTGGGCACCATGAGTTTCAGTGGAGGCAAACAACATTCAACCAACAGCATTTATATTCTACAGATTTTTTTGTAGTTACCATTGCAGTTGCAAAAAGCAAAACATTTTAATGTTATAACCATTTACTTTTTATGAGTAACATGATGGTCTCCTGATTAAACCCCTCAATTTGGAAAGCCTGCTTGCACATTTGCTTACTTGTTTTCCTGTTCTTTTACATATGTGTGTCTCCACAGACAAATTAGCAAGAAGTCTGTCCCTTTGTATTTCAAAAAAAAGCAAAGAAAGTTGTAATTAGATTTCTCCATAGACACACTGTCTCCTCCCTGGGGGGAAGTAATAAAAAGATGGTATAACACTTTCCCTGGCTAGAATGCTTATCTAGAATTCCCCACAGAAATTTGGCTTTGGACTGGAAACAAAACCACTCTTTGGTGCTCAGTCATCAAGTGAGTAATTTCAGCTGTAGGGTTCAGGACCATCGGGACAAGATAGAAGACAAGAATTAGCATTGCTAATATCATATTAATAACAATATATTTTAAACTGGTAACAATGTAGCTTCAATTATATATAAAAATTCTGTTTCTTTTTATGTCTACCCCCTTGCCTAAATGTTGTTGATGAATCAAATGATGTCTTTTTATATTGCATATCCATTAATATAGATTTATAATTATTTGTTATACTTTGTTTTTAAAATTCTATACCAGATTTAAGAGTGATTTACATGCCTATGTCACAATATTTCAGAATTCTATGTTTATCTACATATTTATGTTTACCAGGGAGTTTTATATTGTCATATGGCTTTTAGTTTTATCATCCTTTGCCTCAACTTGAAGGACTCCCTTCAGCATTTCTTGTAGGACAAGACAGGTGGTGATAAACTCCTTCAAATGTTATTTATCTTGGAAAGTCATAATTTCACCTTTGTTTCTGAAGGACAGTTTTGCCAGATCTATTATTCTTGACTGATAGTTTTTTCTTTTACTACAGACATACTTCATTTTATTATACTTTGCTTTATTATGCTTTGTAGATACTGTATTTTTTTTTTTACAAATTCAATGTTTGTGGCAGTTCTGTGTCAAGCGTATCTATTGGTGCCATTTTTCTAACAGCATGTGCTCCCTTTGTGTCTCTGTGCCACATTTTGGTAATTCTCACAGTATTTCAAGCTTCATTATTATTTCTGTTATGGTGTTTTTTAGTTTGGATAACTTCTATTGACATGTGTTCAAATCCATATGATTCTTTCCTCTGCTGTTTCCAGTCTGCTGATAAGCCCATCAAATGAACTTTTTATCTCTAATGTAACATTTATAACTTCTAGCATTTTTCTTTGTGCTCTTGCTTATAGTTTTTATGTCTCTGTTGAAATTCCCCAAATACTCATGCATATTGCCCACATTTTCCACCAGATATTTTAACATACTTATAGTTATTTTAATGTTCCTGTCTCACAATTCCAACACCTGGGCTATGTGTTGGATCTGCTTCTATCGACTGTTTTCTTTCTTCTTTAATTGGCTTATAATGTTTTTATTAAATGCCAGACACTGTGTGTAAAAGAACAGTAGAGACATAAGTGAATA
This sequence comes from Varecia variegata, assembly GCA_028533085.1. NCBI lineage: Eukaryota > Metazoa > Chordata > Mammalia > Primates > Lemuridae > Varecia > Varecia variegata. The sequence continues at coordinate 21,441,625 of CM052450.1, read as the reverse complement.
CAACGCAGACTTAGAAAAGGGCACACCCGTTCCTCTGTAGAGCTGTTAGGGTGGAGGACTGAGAAGGTTTGACATATAATTGAGGTGGGACTGGGCTTGGTACAGCTTTAGTGTGATTCAGGTTACCACTGGCTTCAAATGATCTGAGGCAGGATGAGAACCTTCCCTTCAGCAAGTACCAGAGAGATTCCAGAAATTTCTTCATGCTCCCTAGTCCCACTGCTAGCGTTTTGAACTGTGGGAATATACCACTTAGCTTTAAAGACCGGCTGCTGGCGTTTGGATCCCCAGGGAGGTTTCTTTGCTCTGTAGTCCAGCCCTGGCCTTCTGTGCTTCAGGGTCTCTCTCTCCACCCTGATTTCCTGCCCCTCGCCGTGGGGCAGGGAAAGACCCGAGTGTTGCCAGCAGCTTACGCAGTTCTTCCCCGCTCCCAGCTCCAGCAGAGCCGCGTGTCTCTACCTCCGGAAGGTCTCCCAGCTCTCCTGTCCTGTCCCATCTCAGGCAGCATCACTGAGGGTCCAGAGTTTCTCAGAGGGCTTCTCTCAGTTAATGCACTGCCCTCAACAGACCCTACGTGTGTGTCTGCCTGAGCAGGAGAGAGTCGCTCAGCTCTCGCCCTCTACTCTCCATCTTCTGTTCCAAACTTCACACTCTGGGAAGGTCCTTGGAAAGGTTTGCTGAGCAGTTCAGGTTCTCTGTGGCTGGGGCACCCTGGCACTCTGGCCCATCATGCAGCCCACACTGGCTCCTTCCACTCAGATTAATGGTGGCCTCCTCTCTCTCTTCCGGAAGCAGCTGTGGTGCTCTTATATCTTAGGAGTGGCTCATCACTTTCCGGAATTTTACTTTATTTCCATTTGTTTTGTTTTTGTTTGCAGCCTCGCTCTGCTCTCTGATGGGCTTTTAAAAACTGTGGTGTTTGTAGGTGTTCCAGCTGGCGTGCGATGTTATAATGGGAGCCACGTTCTCTCAGGATTTTCTACCTCCTAAGTGGGGGCAGAACGCCCGCAGTTGTTTTTTAATATGTTCAGGACACTGTACTTGCAAAACTGTTTGTAGGAATAATTGAGCCTGGGATGATGTCATTTTCTTCCAGAGAAAATTTTTTATTTGCTTCTCTATTCAAAAGGGAAAGAACCAGTGGAATCTTGATATACCATCAACACCTCTGAGTATTGCACCGGTTTCTGGAATCCACACAAAGCAGGGATCCTGCAGAATGATGGCTTCCTGGAAGGGTACCGTGTAAGGTGAGGCCACTGCAGAGGACGTCACAACAGGGCAGGCAGGCCAGTTGGAGAGAGTGCGTTCAGTGTTCCACGAAAACCACGTCTCTTTCCTGACCTCTACCCATGTCAGTGGGCCCATTGTTCTCCTTCTAGACCACCTGGCTAGAATCATAGTCCTGTCCCCTCTTTGGTGTCCTCCATACCCTCTCTTGGCCACCTCGCTGCCACTGCCCTTGCCCGGGCTGGAGGCTTCCCTGGGAACAGCAGTGTCTGTCTTTGCCACTTTTGTGCTTGCATGCCCAGCTCAAGGCCTCACCTCCAGGGAAGCTTCCCTGACCAGCTTAACTCAGTGTTTCTCCCTGTCCTGTCCTCTCCTATTATCCGTGCCAATCTTAAGGCACTTTCTGCTCTGTCACGTACCTGATCTTCCTTGCCAACCTAGGCTGCTTTGAGAAACCTGGTTCACATTAGCAGAGGAAAAGCACTTATTTGTATTAATGTGGAAATGGCGCCCTCTGCTGGTAAAGATACATAATGACTGAAAGTTTTTCATCTGCTGCATAAGGACCTTCACTGCCCAAGACAGAACCAGTGATGGGCGAAGAAACTCACCTGCTCTGCTCACCCCTCTCTGCTCACCCCATTCCCTTAGCATATAAAATTCAGCCCACTGACCAACCCCCCAGGTTTTCACTCCTTACTATTACACGAAGAGGCTCCTGAAGCTCTGGTCTTATGGATCATAACAGCCTCTAACATTTACTGAATACTCTCTATGTGCCCAGCGCTGGACTAATCTCTTTATCTATTGTATCATTTAAGCCTCACGGCAATGCTGCGGGTCAGGTTCTCTAAAGCAGAGGCTGAGACAGACTTGAGCACGTGTGATCTACTGAGGCAGAACCTACGGAACGAGAAGGAGGGAGAGCAGGGTGGGGAAGGAGCCAGGCGAGACTGTGGTCTCAGCTGTGGCCAAGCCTCCGCCTGATTCCACGGAGCACACGCTGCACCGAGTTACTCCTGTCTTTAGGGCAGGGGGCTGGACTTTCGTGCCCCCGTGTCAGACAATCATTGGCTTCAGGCCCCCAAGCAAGGCCGCTTCCATTCAGCTGAGGAAATCTCTAGAGAGAGAGTAACCATGACAGTCAGCAGCCCCCCTCACGGCAGCTGGGATGGGCGCACCACCCAGCCAAGGGGGTGACTGGGCACCAACAGCATCAACCACAGCACTGCTGTTTCCGCTGTGCAAATGCAGAACCATAATCCTCCGTGTTTGTAGACGCTTTATAGATTCTGAGTGTTTTCACGTTCGTTACCTCATTCAATGTCACAATAACCTTGAGAGGCAGTGGTCGTGATCCCCAGCTTATAAACAAGAAGAATGAGAGCGCAGGAGACCTCCTCAGTCCTGCCCAGCCAGGAAATATCTCTTCTGCATCTGTAAACAGCCAGCAGCTGTGGTCCCAGTGCAGCCTCTGCTCGGTGGCACGAGGGCTCTGGTAGTTACCGGTAGGGTTTCACAGCCTTCTTAAGTCAGACTGTGTCCCACACGGCCCTGAGGCTGGCAAGCTTCCCTGCTGAGACCACACGAGAGAAAATACACCTCCTGCCAGAAGGGGCCATGCCTTGCCCACCTGGCATCTTGCCGGGCTCACAGCGCTCCTGCAGAGATGTCCCCATGGGAAGAGGATGCTCCTGCTTCGGCACATTGCCTTGGCAAAGTCTCTTCAGACAGAGGCGTCCCAGCAAGAGTCTGTCAGAGGAGACTGAGGGTCCCAGGCCAGAGGAGTTTAGAAAGACTCCCAGGGCTACCCGTGTGCTGCCTTCACCTGCCACAAAAGGGGTGGCTGTGTGGCCAGTCCTGCAGTGGAGGCTGGCGTTTCCTTTTCCCGCCAAGCTGCCTCTGGATCCGCAAAGACCCCTGAGCCATCCTCAGAATGAATCCGTTTGAGGAGCTGCGTTAGACAAGCTTCTCCTCCTCCGCCACCATCCCCTCAGAGTTCCAAAGAATACTGCACCCCTAAGAGCAGATGGGTTCCAGCAGGAGCACAGAGAGGGGCCCAGAAACCTCGCACTGTGGTGGTGAAGTGTGGGTTTAAGAGCTCACAGGTGCAGGTTCAAATCTCCCTCTCTGTCACTCACAGGGCATCCCTGGATGACGCAGAAATCAGAGTAACAGAAAATTCACAGCACTAGCTGTTCTGCTGTTAGTGAGCGGCCCTTGTCCTCATGGCTCAAGGTAGCACCTGCCTGCAAGGCTGCAAAACAGAGGCAGGGACAAAGAAGAAGGAGCAGAGAGCAGACACACAACCTGCGTCTCAAGGGAGGTTCCCAGACTGCTGCGTGGCACCTCCATTTACTTCTTGGCCAGAACCCCGTCACACGGCCACACCCGACCACACAGGACGCTGGGAAATGTAGTCTTCATTCTGGGCAGCCACGTTTCAGCTAAAACTTCTCTTACTCTCATTAAATAGTAGAAAGTCATTGGAGAGACACTAGCAGCTTCTACCACACTGGATGTGCAGCCTTGGACAAGTCTCATGACCTCTCCGGGCTTGGAGACAACCTGTCTTAGCACGAACAAGTTGTGTTAACTGAAATCTTGTATGTGAAGCATCTAGCTCAAAACCTGGAATACACAATGCACGACCCCTCTGTTCTCTTCCTTGTCTCTAGATATTCTGGAACACGTGGTGGTAGCTCCCACACCCTCAAATGTTGCTGCAGCTCCTGCAGCCGGCGTCTGAGTGCCTTCCCCACCCAAACTCCCAGAGTCAGTCTGAATCTCTCAGCACAACTTCTGAGCCACCCCTCAGAATAATAGAGCAAGTAAACTGCAGTGACATTTGAAGAGGAAATAATGACAGTGTTACACAAACTATTTCCCCCTTGGAGTCACTGATTAATCCCATTTCATTCCTGCACACCCTCATGCGAGAGGAACTGTTATCTCGACTGACAGATTTGGAAACTGAGGTTCAGAGAGGTTAAGCAGATTGCCCAAGGTAACACAGATAGTAACTGGTTGAACTGGGATCCAGAGCCCAGTCTATCTGGCTCCAAATCCTTGTCCTGTAATCATCATGTTTCAGTAAGTAGGGGTTTCCCTGAATGAGGAATTCTACTAGCAAGGCAGCAAGTGGCCCTCCCAGCCCTGGAGGTGCTGAGCGTGGAGGAAGGAGGACACAGGAGACGCCTGCCAGGGAGGCAGTGACCTTAGGCCTGGTACCTGCTCCCTGCTAGAGAACCAGCTGGCCTCAACCTTCCCCCTCGGGGCTGCTCGACCTCCACCAGAACAAGCGGTGCTGCTCATCTGGCCTGTCCCCTCCAGGAGTGGGAGCCCCCCAAGGAGTTGCAGCCCTTCTGGACCCCACCCCGTGACTAGGCGCTTATTCCACAGGAGTGAGTGTCCATCTTGCCCCAGTGCATGTCTGTCACTGAGCCTCTGAGAGTCTGTCGGTGACTCCCTCAGCCCAGAGTGCTCCCCAGGTGGCCTAGAACATGGAAATGGGCCAGGGTTAGCCTCGCCGGGAGAATGTGCTGGGGTGGAGACCCAGGTGAGTCTCCCTGCGGGGGCTGGGGGCCCAGTGGCGTTGGGGCACTTCTGCCTCCCCACGGGTTGTGCGGTGAAGGACGCCCATTCCGGTGTTGCGCCCAGCTTGCTGTGTGATCCTGGGAGATGTGCTCGAACTCTCTGAGCCGCATCTTGCCTTCCACACGTCAGGGAGATGAATTCTGCCTTTGGGAGAATGAACTGAAGTAAATCACTCTGGTTCCCTGGAAGACAAGGAGAGAGAGGGAGAACAGGAAGTGTCCTTGCTCATTTCGGTGATCCCACAGGCCGGGTACAGAGGTTTCCTCCGGCTTGTTGGGGATGGCGCGAACTGGCGTGCGTTCCCGATCTCACCAGCAGGGGGCGCCAGGCCTCCGTTTTGGTGCTCGAGCTGCCCCTGGGGAGCCGGGAGAGTCTGGTCTCGACAGGTCTCGCTCCAGGCAAGGTGCGTCTTGCAGCCCAGAAAAGGCACCAGGTCCCCGGAGGTCTGAAATAGCTGATGGTGTTTATTTAAAGCCAGTCACCCTTTCTCACCCGTCTGGCTTCTCTGGGTGTTGTGGATGGACGGTGAGTGTGACTGTCGGTGTGGGGAAGACGTGTGTGTGCCTCTGGGCTTCGTGCCCAGCCATGGGTAGGGCTTCTCCTGTCCACCCGTGTGCTGAGGCCCCTTCCGTCTGCCCAGCCGGCGCCCCCTTCTCGATTCCTCACTGCCCAGAATCCCCCTTTTCATAAAGTTTTACTGAAGGGCCACCGTGTGACCATCCTTCCCAAGCTGGGGTACAGACAAGGTGCTTACAGGGCAGGGGACGCTGGACAATGACCACAGAGTGACAGGCCCCGAGGAAGGCTCCCGACTGGGGGGGTGGCCAGGAGGGAGACCCCAAAGGCCTCTGAGACCCTGGAGGACGATGCACCCTGAGTCTTCAGGAGCCAGAGGAGAGTCTAGTCAGGTGACAAGAGTGAGGCCCACCGTGACACCTGCCCTCCAGGGGCCCGTGGGCAGGACAGACCACAAAGCACTTTACAGTTTGCTAAGCTATGTCACACACCTGTATTCTACAAGATAGCTCAGAAAATGAAGCTCAGAGAAGCTCAGTAACTTAGTCCAGGATGCACAGCCGGGCCTGTGACTCCAGATCCCAAGTTCTCGCCTGAGCTGGCTCCCCAGGTAGCCTCTGCCCTTCCTACCACCTGGACTCCCTGAGGCGGAACCTCCCTGAGAACGGAGCCTGACTTGTTCCGTCAGGTCTAGAACTTGTCTGTGCTTTCTTTTTCGGGTCACAGGAGTTGGTTAACATCTAGAGGCCTGGCTCACACCTGCCAAACACACAGGAGGTGGGTGGGCACACAGAATGCCACCGGGACCGTTTACAGCGGGTGCAGGTTTGTCCAGACGGCTGCTGTCGGAAGTTGGTCCAAGTCACCTATTCCTTCCTGGTGATGCCTGGCGAAGGCAGCACCAGAGCAAAGGGAGCCGGCCCTTCTGGAAGGATTTCCCAGTCTGTCGGACTAGGCTCTGGAAACGTGTGATGTGCCGGGAAGTGTCAGGGAGAGGGTGGCCCGGGAGTGACTTGGGTTGGAATCTTAACCTCTGCCAGTTCCTAACAACCTGTCTTTAGCAGGTCACTTAAGCCTCCGCTTCTCTATCTGCGAGGTGGAGATGATCACAGAGCAACGCAGGGAGTTGCCGGGAGGGGAAGGGATGATGCATGTAACAGCGACCCGGGCAGGGCAGACGAGAAAGAAACGGCAGCTCTTGCTACCTGCAGGCGGCTGGTGCCTGCTCTGTCTCTACAAAAGGCCTGTTTACAACGATCACCCTCTGCACACAGATCTCCCTCGCCCGGGTCAGCACGGGGGCCCTCTCACGAATCCTTGCTACTCCCCCAGCCCTTCTGTTATTACAGGGTCCCTGCAGACAATCAGGTGCCCATATAATTCACTGGGCTATGAATTCATTTAGTGGCATTCTTATCCTGACCATGTGCAGCACTCAACTTGGTGGAGACGTTCTCTGGGTCTTTGAGTAGATTTTAAGATACAGTATCTGGCTTCTCTCAAATGCATGCCGTCCCTTAAGGGGTTGTTACCCAAGAAGACAGGTTGCTCAGTCCCCACAGGTTTAGCACTGCCCACGGTCGAGTTTCTTGCCCTTGTGGAACCCCTGTTTCTTGAGAAGATTACACTTGTGATGAACAGAATATTTAACGCCCTGCCCAGCAAGTGGAGGGACCCAGTGAGTGATAACTGTCTTGTAATCGTGCTACCGATGCTGGGTGTTATAAGCTTCAACTTCAGTGATCTTATCTGTGTAACTAGGGTGTGTTGTTGACAAGACTTTGTAAATAACTGTAAGAGCCCACGGAGGGAAAGATCAACTTCACAGACAGAGCGGTGACCCCGGTCTGCTGAGTCCCTCCCTCCTGTGTCCTGGCTCGGTGCCCCTGATTCCGCTGTGTGGGCTGGGCCCAAGGGGACAGGGGACAAGGAGGGGGACACCCCCAGAGTGATCTGCTTCCCCTACACTCCCAGACTGGTTTCTTGCCTGGAGACCTGAGAGGACCCAGAGGAGTCTGGAGATTTGGGGCGGGCGGGTGAAGAGGTTGTGGGATGGAGCCAGGAAGACCGAGTCCCCTCCCAGCCTCTACCCCCACCTGTACTCTCTGTGCACAGCACCCCGAGGGAGACAGTCCCCAAACAGGTCTTCTTGGGGACACCTCGATTCAGGCTCACCCTCCAAGAAAGCACAGCCCTGGGAAAGGCTGCTCCCATCCCTGCCCCGGTTGGAGCCTGTCGGGGCCACGGGAACATGAGCCAGCCTGGAGCTGGTGGGATGGACGTCATGGTCCCGTGCTGTGTTACATGCACAGTTCATGAAGGTCTTTAGCAGCTGGCATAACAGTCCTGCGGGTTAGCAGAGCAAATGATTTTATTCCCATTTCACAGACGAGGAGCCTGGTCTCCTTCCCCAAGAAGGAAGGGACCTGCGGAGGTCATGCAGCCTGTCCCTCAAGTTAGAGTCACATGGAGAACAGGACGCGCTGCCTCCCAGGCGGCCCCTGGTGAGCCAGACGGCCCAGGAGGGCAGCTTGGCTGGTGCAGGCCCCGGCTTAGCTGCCCAGTAAGCCGGTCCGAGTCCTAGAGTCCTAGTGCAGAGGGCAGGGAGGTGACCAGTGCCTGGAAACAGCACCCTGGCCACCCCCACCAGGGCCCTGACCTGTCAGGACTCGGCTCAGACTCAGAAAGAGCGGCTGGAACCCTGGGCTCTCCCCTGGCTGCGCAAGGGAGTTAGTGAGCCCTTGGGGAGGGACGTGCCCTCTGTACTTACCCGGGTGAGTCTGGGTTTTCCCCGTTTTTCTGTCCCTCTGATTTTTGATTTCACTTCTCTTTTGGTTTTGTTTTTACTTTTCTCCAGGGCTGTCAAGAAAGGGGAGGAAATGGTATGAATTTCTGAGCTGGGGCTCTGGAAGGGGACCTGGGCTAGACTCTGATGTGTGTCATATTAATCCCGTGTAACGTTCTATCAGATCTGCCCTTGCTGGGGTTTTGAAAACTGTCGTGGTTTGAACTCATACTTGGTGGCCCTGTCTCCCTGTCTCTGACTGTCTTCCTGTCTCTGCCTCCCGCTGTCTGTCTCTGCCCCTGTTTCCTGTGTCTGTCTTTGTCTCTCTCTATATATTCATGCACACCTATACCTATACATACATATACATGTGTGTGCTCTGCCTTTCTCTGTCTGTTTCTGTCCCTGTCACTCCACCAATAGGACGTGAGGGATCACCGTCTCACCCATTCACTGCCTCTCACCAGGATAATGTGGGAATCACTGGATGTGCGTCAGGTTTTCAAACAAATGCCCCTTCCCGTACCACTGGGGGTCAGTTCACACTCAGCTTGCGTTTAACAGTCTCCCGATTTCCTCCTTGGGCCAAGCTCATCCTTCCTGCTCCAGTTTGGACACTTGCGTGGTGTCCCAGGGAAGAGTGGTAAGACAGAGGTTACAGTCCTGGCCCCCACTCCAGCCTTACCTGCTGGGGGGTGAAATTTGGTGCTTGCTGGAGCTGAGCCTGGCCAGGAGGAGGGGAGGAGGGGCAGAAGCAGCTCAGGGAGTGTGAGCAGATGCCGTCAGGGCCCTGGGGAGACTCCAGCCCGGCGCTGTGTCTGAGTGTATTTATAGACAGACGCACAGAGGGACACGCACGCACAGGCAGGGTACTGTTTGTTCCCTGGAAACCTGTACCCGTTCCCGCAGTCCTACCGGATTGCACAGGGGACGTCACACTGAAACAGGGAAAACTGCGTCCTCTGCCCTGGTGTCCACCCTCCACGTAAGGAGAGATCCGATCGCTCCACTCCCCCCTGGAAACCTGCAGCGATTGCCCCTGGCCTGGGGAAGCTCTTTCCAGCCGTTCCTGACTGACCTGCTCGTCCTCCGTCTCATCTCTCCCCTCCCAGGCCTCCTCACCTGGCTCCACCCGCAGATCGCAGATCGCTGCACCTCCTCACCTTTACACGTGCAGCTCCTCTGCCGGGAATGCTTTTCCATCCCTTCTCCTCTGGCAAAGCCCAACTCAGTCTCTAAGATCCAACCGCATATCACCTGCCAAGGTCTTTCCTCACCTCTCCTCCCTTGGGCAGCCACCGGGTTCCTCTGAGTGCCCGGGCCTGTGCACACTTATCTCTCTGTCCTTATTTCTATTCACGTCTGTCTCCTCCAAACCATAAATGCCTCAAGGTCAAGAGCTGTCCCCAGCTCCTTTTTGTACCCCCAACATGTAGACCAGAGTCAATGTCCAATGGAGAGTTGTTGAATGAACGGATGAGATTTTTACAGTGTAGCTGCTTTGGGCGGACGGCTTGGTTTAGACACTAGCTCTACCACTTGCCAGCTACGTGATTTTTCAAGTTACTTGGCCTCTCTTAGTTTCTATTTCCTAATCTGTAAAGTTTCATATAGTGCCGGGCATATACACATATATATTTTTTCTCACAATTCACATTTTGTCTGTCAGCAAATTTAAAATATCCGATCACTTTCTACCTTCCAAACAACCACCATTTCCCACTGACATATTTCAGTGGCCTCCTCTCTGGTCTGCCTGCCTTCACCCTTCATTTATTTCTAACACAGCTGCCAGAGGTAATCCCTTAAAAATATAAGTCACATCACATGAGTCTTCTGCCAGAATTCTGCTTGGCCTCCCCTCCTCACCCAGGGCAAAAACCCAAGTCCTGCTGACGGCCTGCAAGGCCCTTCATGATTGCTGCCTGTTACCCATCTCCTTGCTTTCTCCCTTGCTCTCCCAGCTCCAGCCACACGCCACTCTGCCCCAGTGCCTTGGCACTTGCCATTGCCTCGGCCTAGAATTCTATTCCTTCAGAATCCTCAAGCCTTCCTCAAAGGTGGCCTTCTTCATGAGGCCCTCCCTGGCCATCTCATCTAAACTTTCAATGACATGCTCACTGGTGACACCTTCTACCCCCTTTCCCTGCTTTGTTCTTTCACCTTAGCCCTTGTCATGGGTAGAAACGTGAATTTTATGTATTATCTTGTTCACCGCCTGTCTCCCCCAGTAGAATGTAAGCTTCGGGAGAGGAGAGATTTTTGCCTGTCCTGTTCACAGCGTCTAGAAAGGTGCATGGTATGAATACATACTCAGTAAGTAGTTTGCTGAATAAATAGATCAGACCCGTGAAGTTTTGCGAGGGTCCATCTCCCCCTCTGTACAGAGCTTGGTCCCTCTGTACAAGAGCTGAGACTGTGAAGGTGAGAGCCTGCCTTGCTGTGAAGTACTGGAACAACAGCAGCCCGAAGGTCTGGGCTGGGCTCGGCCACTCCTCACTGGCCCTGGGCTGTCAGAACTGACTCAGGAGGCAGAACCCCAAACCACGCTTCTGCCTCAGACTGGATTTTCCCCTCCTTCCAGCCCAGCCCATCTGCCTCTTGTGGAGGGTTTGGCTGGGAACTCCAAGCTTGCCCTTTTCTCTGGAGAGGATGGGCATCGGGCCTCCGCCCTGGGAGGAGGGAGTGGCAAGTGTAGATGCCCCGTAGCGAGAAGGCTGGCAACGCTGGCCATAGCTGCCCTCTGTTCAGCTCTCTTGGGGTTCCCACAGGGTCTTCATGGGGAAAAGTCAGTGCTATCCTCCTCAGATGTGGTTTCCCAGGAAAGCAGTGCACCTCAGAGTGGGTCTGCATGGTCTCACATTCCTGGGCCTGACCCCTGGCCTGTGAAATCTGGCTCTCGAGGTGGGGCCTGGCCATCTGCATTCTGCAGGTCCATCTGGAGATTCTTAGGTACGCTAAGGTGAGAGCTGCCCACTGGATGGTGACCTGCTTGCCACATTCTAGCCCCGCTGTCTGCAATCTCACCCTGTCCCCTGCCTGGGTCTCCTGTGCTGCACCCAGCGCTACCGAATGCAGTGTGTACATACTTCACTTGTTTACCCTGCTGGTTATCAGACTTCCCTGCACTCACACTAGCAGGTAAGTTCCCTGAAAAATGGATTTTTCTGTTTTATTCACTGCTGTAGCCTCAGAGACTAGAACGATGCCTGGCACATAGTAAGCGCTTCATAGATAGTGTCAAGGGGTGAATCCGTATCCCAAAGCCTTCCCTGATAAAAGCTCATTAGTGAGGGAGGGGTCAGAAAGCGAGGGAGAGAGTAATCCCCCCACAGTGCCCTCCAGGGACTCCCAGAGACCCCAGACACAGATCGAGACCCAAGAATTCCACCTGGACTATGTGCCACCTGGTGTCTTCCACTTAGGAGGCTGGTGTCTTTCCGTGCCCTCCACCAGCTGACCTGGATGCTGGACCACCTCACACAGTCCTCTGTGCATTGGGACGGGGCCTAAGACAAGTGGCACAATCCCCCTGCCTCCAGACTCCCTCCCCTGTCCTCTTACAAACCCCACCCATCCCGCAGGCCCCTCCCACCCAGCAGCCGCGCTGAGCCGCTCCAGCCCACTCTCCTCCTTCCCCGGCTCTCAGGAGCACCTGCGCTCAGTGCTCAGCACCGTCATCTGAGCACCTGGTGGCCAGTTGGGCCTCCCCGGAGAGACTGGGCGTTTGCCGGACGGTGCAGAGCTCATCTTCTTCACCGGTTTGCCAGTCCCTAGAGCATGGCGGTTGCTCAAGAACTTTTTGTGGCTTTAAGGAAAAGGACAGGGAACACAGTTCTATTCAGAGCCTGGTGTGTGCTCGGCCCGGAGGGGGCATAAGAGTGAATGTTAATGTGACTCTCACACAGGGATTAGCCACAGATCTGGGAACTACATGCCAACATGCCTTGATATTGGAGCTAAGGTGCCCACCTACTTATCTTCCTGCTGCATCTGGTGTTAATAGCTGACACTGACTGAGTGTTAACTGTGTGCTAAGTGCTGAGCATTCCACGTGGGGCATCTCGCTTAATTCTCACAGCGGTTGTTTGAGACAGGGACTATTATTACACACATCACATGCGTGTCAGGGCCTGTGCTATTTTGGGGAGGGTGAAGGCTATGAGGCATTTCATGGGGAGGCCAAGCATGTATGGTGAGGGGTAAAGGAAGAGGTCAGGAAGAGGGACTGCATCAGCCTGGACACCCCAGCCAGTGACACTTCCAGAGTAGGGACCCAGTGGCATCTCCATCATGGCTTCAATCCCGCCACCACTGGAATCAGACTCCATGGGGGCTCAGAAGTATCCTTCAGGGTTTCCCGGTATCTACAAGTTCAACCTTCAAAACCCCAACCTAGGAACCAAGGATCTTGGCTTTGTGGACATTTGTCTGGCATGCTGGCTATTTTTGGTCCATTGAACCAGCTTTCTTTCCATTTGAACTTGGAGTGAAAATAATTATGAAATCACCCCTACCTGTACCCCTCCTCCAACCTGCAGAAGTCATGCCAGGAAAGGATCCTGCCCTCTTTCACTTTAACTCCCACCAGGTAGGGGCCTCCCTGGCCCCTCCCTGCCCCCCCTCCCATTCCCTGTCCTCCAACCCCGTGGCTAGGAGCCTCTCTGCGTCCTTGGCACTGGTGTTGGGCCCTCTGCCCTGCTCCCAAGCCCCTCCCTCTGTCCTAAGAACACTCTCGGGCTCCAGGCTGTGAGTGACACATCAGATACAAGGGTACGGGGTGCTCCTGGATAGAGAGCAGGTAGGAGGGTGGGGAATTGGGATAGGATGTAAGAAATTCAGAGAACAGGGGACATTGGAGAAGGCAGCAAGTCCACTGCCCGTCTCCCCCACCCCCGGCTTGGAGGATGGGTCATTAGACAAATCTGTAAATAACATCCGAGTGGCCTCTAGTGCTGCATTTGAACCATGATGTTCTTCTCCCCAAATAGAACTTACTCTCTGCTCCCGGCATTCCCTGGGCCCTGGGGGAGTGGCGAGAACCCGTCCCTTTCCCTCAGGGTACTCTGGAGCCAGGACCCAGGGCATGGGGATCCCTCCAGCTTACAGATCTACGGTGGGGCTGTGCTAAAGTATGGGAAGTGTGACTTTTGCGACATGCCTGTGTCCTTGGAACACCTGAGGTCCCTGTTTTCAGCAGCTCATAAGAGGGACAAATAATGCTATATTTTCTCCCTAAAAATAAGCAAAGATTCAGATGCCCAGGGGACACAAGAATGGGCTCAAAGACATCTATGTATAAGCCCCACGGAAATTTATCCACTCGCTCCCCTATGTTTTGGGTCTCCCAGGAGGGCCCTGAGAGTGTGTGCAGTGGGCAGACCCAGGGTGCCAGCCGCTGGAGGTGGCCAAGAAGAGGCAGGTGGAGAAGTGGCCAGAGCCGTCCACATGTGCAGTTGGGCTTTCTGTCTCCCTGCCCCACTCGGTTCCTCTCTCACCCTCTCTCTCTTTCCACTCCAATAATCCCTCCTCCCTTGGCAGAGCAGGGGGGTGACTGGTGAGTCTACCATCTGCTGCCTCCCCCACTACCCCAGGTCCTGCCGCAGGACTAATCTGCACGGCTTGAGTAACTGAGATAAGATCCTTGCTGCCATTAAACACTGACAGGCCCCAGCGAGGGGAGAGTGCTCAGTGGCAGAGAAACTCCCAGGCTAGTCCACGGGAGGCGGGAGGCGGGGAGACCACAGCAGCTGGGCCATCACAAATGAATGGAAACCAACCCCTCTGAGGGGTGTGTCTGTTAAAGCAGCAGTTCTCCTGTGGGGCAGAGGAGGAGCCAGGAGGATTCAGAAAAGGCCAGCAGGGCCCAGACTCTAAGCCGTACTCAAAGTCTCGGCTATTTGTGCCCTTCACATTCTGTTAGTCGGGTGGAAAGGGCATGGGCTCTGGCTGGAGTTAGGCAGACTTGCATTTGAGTCTCAGCTTGACCCTATAGTGTGGCCTTAAACACCCTGAACCTTAGTTTGTTCATCTGCAAAATGGGCTTAACACTTACTCAAAAGGTTGTTATAAGAATGAAATGAAATAGTATGCATAAGCTGTTTAGCAACGGGTCTGGCCTATTAGAAATGACCACTTAAGGTTTAGTACCCCCTGCTGTGTGCAGTGGTCTTGCCTGTAGTTTCAACTGCTTGAGAGGCTGAGGCGGAAGGATTGCTTGAGGCTAGGAGTTGGAGGCTGTAGTGTGCTATGATTGCACCTGTGAATAGCCACTGCACTCCAGCCTGGGCAACATAGTGAGACCCCATCTTTAAAAACAAAACAAAACAAACAAGCAAAAAAGTTAATGCCCCCACCCCTGTCCCCACTCTTCCTGGAAGGGGGTGAGGTGCTTCTCAGACTTAGGTCTCCTCAGGCCTGGTGGGATCTTTTACCTGCCCTCCTCCCCTGGGGGGGCTTCCAGAAACCCTGTCTGATTGTCTGTTTGGTCTCAGGTCTTCCCCTACTAGACTGGAGGCACTTTGAAAGCAAGTACCTTGGGCACCATTGATTTTCCAGTACACTCAATGCTCCTAGTTGCTTGGAGAATGTCGGACGGAACTAAACTGACAAAAGCCTTTAAGAGGCTGCATATGAGACCAAGCAATGGAAGGCAAATGACAGAAGATGGAAGGAATTAGGGTAATTTGGCACAGAGAAGATCATCACAGGCTGCCCACGCTCGCAGTGATCTTAGGTGTGGTTAGTCCAACATCCTCACTTTGTAATGAAGGGGACCGAGGCCCAGCAAGCTGGCAGCTGAGCCAGAGAGTTCTCGGGGCTCCTGACTTCTGGCGCCATGCTGAAGAGCAGAGGCTGGGACTGACAGGCTCTGTCCCCCTCCCCAGGTACCTGGACAGGTTCTGTGACTTACCCCCAGTTCCACAGAGTTAGCGCAGGGTGCTCTGAACCCAGGCGGCTCTTGTGACTTCCAGGCCAGCACCACCGCCCCTGGGTACCTGGAACTTCTTGTCGCAGGCTGGAAGTACACTTTGCAGATTTTGGCTCTAGCAATAGTGCACGTACTTCCTTGACTCTGGGAGGTCAGGGATTAAGTGGGAGTGTTTGAAGAGGGAAGAGGATGAGCCAAGTCTGACATGGCCAGTCCTTTCCCTGCACAGTGTCTGCCCCAAATAACACACTGACTCAACCTGCATTAAGTCACCCTGCTATTACGGACCTGGACTCTTTCCCCACAGAACCGCCTTGCGGCTCCCTCAGTGGAGTGGCCCAGGGGCAAAGACGGGTGGGACCCTGCTCAGCCCTGGGTGGCCAGATGGGGCAGGGAGTCAGCAAGCGGGAGATCCAGGTCCCAGTCAGCTTCTCTGGTAGTATCTTCACAGCCGATTCTGTGGGGTCATTGGGAAGATCAAATAAATGTGAAAGTTCTGGGAGATAATATCGCTATAATAAGTATTCGGCAGGACAAGGATTGTATGAATCAAGCCA
The DNA here is from genome assembly GCA_028533085.1 of Varecia variegata. Lineage (NCBI taxonomy): Eukaryota > Metazoa > Chordata > Mammalia > Primates > Lemuridae > Varecia > Varecia variegata. Next base: position 21,426,009 of record CM052450.1, on the reverse strand, counting down.
GGGACACCTTGGCCAGGCAGGTTTCTTAACACAGAAAAGGTTCTCAGACCTTCTGCCCCCCAGTCCCTCAGAATAGCTCTTATCACCCCGTTGCTATCGGTGACTGCTCACGTGGTCTCCATCGTCCACAGCAAGGAGCTGGGCATTCTCCTCTTGCTGAATCTGTAGCTCAGAGGCCAGGATATATATACATATATAATATGATATCATATAAAAACATATATATACATAGGCCTGATCCAAAGGTGTCAGGATCAAGGAGAAAACTTCACTTTGTAACAGTGGAGAAACAGACCAGAAGGCCTCTTATGTAAAGTCCTTTCTCATAATAACAGTATTGAATCCTAAGTGTTTTACACACATTACCTCATTACTCAGAAACAATCCTATGTGACAGACGCCATTGTAATCGCCACTTTATGGATGAGGAAACTGAGGCACAGAGAATGTTAGGCAACTTGTTCAAGATCACTGAACCCCTACAGACTGACGCAGCCGCCCGAACCCCCGCCTCGCCATTACACAATCTGTCTGCACTAGGAGACCGCTCTGGGGGGCTTTCGGGGTGAGGAGGAGCTCTTGTTACAATGATCAGCCCCAAGGAAACTTCTCGGGACCTTTTCAGGGAGAGTCAAAACCGCTTCTTTGTCCCGATTCTAGGTCTGCTTGATAAGCCAGGAATAAAGCTATCCTGTGTCTTCTGGAACTTTCTGCTCCCTGGGGCAGCAGGGCATTTGTTTGGCCAGGGCTTCCCAGCTCAGAGGCTCACTGGCCTCAGTGACAATGGGTGGCCCACGGGGCTATGCCAGGGCTCTTCAGGCTGCTGGGTGTGCGTGCCTCCCCTACGCCTCTGCGAGTTGAGATGGGGCTGGGTGGGACAGCCGGCCAAGAACCTAGAACCGGGACCTTTACGACTGTCCCCTGTATCCCGCCAGATCATTCTCTAAAAGGCTGCTCAGGACTTGGTGGTGGTCTGTTCTCTGGGCTCCTCCAGCAGGCAGCTGCCTTTCAGTTCATTATTGGATCCCAGTGAATCCAAAAGTAGCTTGATTCACAAGAGGAAAAAAACACAAAACCCCTCTATACCCAGAGAGCAAAAGGTCTACAAAGTCCTATGTGGTAAAAATAAGGTTTTGCCGTAAGGAGCCGTCCGGCTGTGTGTCCTCTCTCAAACACACACTTTGGTTGGTACACTTGTTGCTGTCCCGCGCCGTGAGGAAACAAAGGTGCTGGCTGTGGACCAGTCTCGGGGGGACAGGCTAATGCTCTAACGATACCAGGAAGGGGCGGAGCAGATAAGACAGGCACACACACCATGGAAAAAACATAAGGATATTTTCCACACTCCTTAAGCAACAGGTGCACCTCTCCGCAGTGCAAGTTAAATAAATAAACCCTGAAGAGACAGTGGGGTGGACTCAGATGCCCAAGGAGGTGAGTCTCAATTTGGGTTTTCGGCAAGGCAGGGCTACCTGCAGAGACAGCATCTGGTGGTGACCTGGGGTCTGTGCGGGTGGCAGGCAGAAATCACAATTCGTGTGTCCACAGTGGCACCGTCTACAATGTGCCTTCATAACCACAGCCACTCCACAGGCAGAGTCTGCCACTGTCATGTTTCAGATGAAAAACTGAGGCCCAGAGAGGTTTCTCAATGGCCATGGACTCGGGGCTTCCTACTCTCATTCTTCCCCTTGGGGTGCAGTTTGCCTGGGGAAGTCGCACAAAATCTCTCCATGTCGCTTCAGCCCTCACAGAGCGAGAAACCTTGATTTCTGCAGAGGCTGCTTCCTCCCGAGGCCCATTGCAAAGACAGAGTCACAACGGTAAAAAGTGCGAGTGCAGGGACCACACTGATGAGAGCTAGTGGCCCGGCCACAGCAGGTTGCCCCACCCAGGATGGACAAGTGCAGCTCGGTGGCAGGCAGAGTGCACCCCCTCAGGAAGGAGTGGGCCTGCAGGAGGCCGGGGGGCTGCCCCTCTGTGCCCAGGGGAGCGGGTGGAGGTCTGAGGGGAGCCTGACAGTGCCACGGTCTTTGGTCACCAGAGGTAAGGATGGAATAAAGCAAGTCTTTTATTTGTAAACCAATCAGTGAGAAGACAGCTGTTCTTTGTTTCTATGAGCAGCAGAAGAGGAAATGGGTTGTCTGTGGGGTGAGGGAGGAGGGCAGGGTTTTCGGCTAGTGCTTTAGCTGCCAGGAAGTGGAACTTGTTACCACCCAAGGACTTCCCTTTTAGGCAGAATGTTTGCTTTCTTCCCAGGAAGAGTGACTGGTGTGTCCCTTGGCTGAGGCAGGGGGCTAGAGGCTCTCAGCGGTTTCTCCCAGCCCTGGGAACTAAGGGTAAAACCGGAGATTGGCATGATCTTGGACTGTGTATGGTAGGAACGGCAGGAACCCTGAGTCCACACAGGGCCGGGGCAGCTCCCCTCCTGCCCTCCTGCCCTCCTGCCCTCCTCCCTTCCCCACCCCCTTTTCCCCAGCGTACAGAAGTCTGCTTCCCCAGATTCTGTCGGGGCCACCCCTTTCTGGCCTCCATCACAGGGATTTTGTGATAGACACAAGGGAACAGCTATGACTGAGCTCCTATACATGCCCTGCCTGGGTCTGGCACCGGGTCACGAGAATACAAAGTTTTCCTGCCCTGAGAAGTTGTCCATGCAGAAGTCAGAATTAAACACCCTCCAGAATTCCCAGGGAAAGGGAAAGCCACCAACAGAGCTGTGAACAAAATGCCCAAAGCTGTGAAAATCCAAAGAGGGAGACTTGGAGGGGTGGGCACGGGGGTGGGGACAGGAGGGTCAGGAGCTGGGTGCAGAGGATGAGAAGGGAGAACTCGCCCAGTGGAGACTCATAGGTGGGGACTGGTTCCGAAGTAGTTTCACAAACGTTTATTCTCTTGACTCTCGACTCGCACAGTAAGGGGAGCCAGCCAGAAAGCACTCTCCCCATCTCAGTGCTAAGGAACTTGGGGCTCAGGGGGGCTGACTGGCGCAGGGAAGGGCCAAGCCAGGTGTCAACGCCTATCTTGTGCTTCCACGCTCACAGCTCTTTCTTCCAGGCCAGGCTGGGCTCAGGTTGGAGGGGCAGGCGGCAGAGGTGATGGGGTACCAGAGGGACCTCAAAGAAAGCTGAGAGGCAGGGCACCCCCAAAGGCAAGCCAGGAACAGCCGATGACTCTGGAGAACTCTCCATGTGCTGTCAGAGGCCGTCTATGCTACTGCTACTAACAGGAACAGTTACTGTTTAATAGCATCGACTGTGTGCCAGGTGCACACGTATTGTGGAAGGAATAAACATATGTTCAAAATGCTTAATAAACATGATCTCTTTTAATCCTCAAAAGAACTAATAAGATTAGCTTAATACTTTTATTTCTGTTTTTTCAAACAGGGATATCAAGGTTTACAGAGTTTAGGAACTTGCCTGAGACCTCCCAGCGAGTAGCAGACCTAATATCCCATCTGACAAAGCCCACGCTCTGTGCAGTACTGTCCAGACAGGGACACAAACACCACCCCATTGTTTTTACTCAACACGTTGGCATCCTCCAGTCCCAGGACACTGGCTCCTGAGGAAGGCAGGCCTCCTCCTGCAGCCTTTAAAATTCCCAGGCGTAAAGCTATTTTGACCAGCCACCCTGAGTCTAAGCCTCAGGACAGGGACTGTGTCCGTAGCCAAGGCAAACCTGCCACATCCTTGCCTATCCACTGCCAAGGAGGGCCACTATCTCTTCCCAGGCCCCCAACACCCACTCTATCATCGCACCCAGAGCTTGCGGGGGTGGCAGGGGGAGGTTGCCACCTTGACCATTCTCTACAGGGAGAGACTGGGCTCAGGGGAAGTAAAGAGAGGAAGTGGGTCTTGCTTAGATAGGAGAGGAGAGTGGGTGGGTAAGTACCGTGGGTGTGAAGGGATGGCCCTAGGGACTTTCCCCGAAGCCTGAGCCGGGCAAGTTCTCCAATCCAGTGTGCGCACGCACACCCCCCCCCCCCCACACACACACAACTTCAGGTGACACCAGGCGGGCATCTGAGGGCAGCACTGCAACAGGCTTCACCTGAGCACAGCCCGGCTCAGCAATCCGGGTACCCAGCCCCTACGAAGGCTCCGGGAGGAAACGTTGAAATGTGAGCCCTGAGCTTCTCACTGTAGTTTCTCTTCCTGTTCTGCGTCCTGGCCTCTGCCTGGCAGTTGGCCTCCTGAAACCCTCCTTTTTAGGCTTGTCCTCCATCAGCCCCTAGGCCTGACCTTTTTACTTGACTTGGCTGGGGAAGGGGTGGGGAGGCCGCTTGGCTAATGAGAAGCCAGGCCCTTTGCAGGAGCGCCTCTCATGAGGCACTTTGGGGGTCTCCGGAAGCACAGATGCCACTCGGTCTTGTTTGTTTCAGGAGGGAAGACACTGAATTTCAGTGGGAGATGTGGGTCTTTAAACGCCCCGCGGCAAAAGCCCTCGGTTATACACACACAGGCTGTCCGTGAAATACTCGTCCTTGACGCCATGAGACAAAATGTGCAGACTCTAAACACACTGGGACACCCAAAGAGCAGATCGCCAAGGACACAAACACCGTGCCCACCCCGGGACAGAAATGCCCCGACCGCCGCCCCGTTCTGCGCCCACGGTTCCGACAGAGGCGCAAACGCAGCGCATGACCTTGGCAGGGCTCGGGTCGCCCGGGCAGGGGTTGACCCGGCGGGCGGGCGCGGCCGCTCCCTCCCGCCTCCCTCCTCCCCGCCACGTCACTTGTTTTCCTGCTGGGCGCCCGCACCTCCCACCGGCCGCTGACGTGGACCGCGGCGCGTCACCGCCTCGGCAGCCTGGAAGCGCTTCCCTTATATGGGCGCAGACTCCGGAGGGGCCGGCGGGGGTGGGGCGCGCGCGGGGAGGGCGACAGCTGCCAGCTGTCTATGGCCAGGCTCGCCTCTCCCAAAGAATGCCCCGGCCCGGGCCAAAGGGAGCCACGTTTGGGAAGGGACACTGGCTTTCCCTTCTGCTGAGAGCGGACCCCAGGTGGGCAGCCTTCTCGTCATCTCGCTCCATCCTCCCTCTCTGGGTTTCCCAGGGAGTGCTCAGGGCTAGATGACAATGCAGATGACCAGCTGGCCTTTCACAGATGCACTCAGTCCCCAAACGTTTTGGGTCCCCAAAGCCCAAGGCCAGTAGGCTGTGGTGCCGCGGCCAGGGTGGAGTACATCCGTGCGTGCGTCTGTTGTGTGGCCTTAAACCAGTCTCACAATCCTTCCCAGCCTCAGTTTCCTTCTCCATAAAATGTAGAGGATACTTGCCTTGATCCTCATGAGGGTCAGAAGAGTGTTCTGCTTGTTGGTGTAAAACAGCTGTGAAGTGCTGGTCAGGCTTACAGGTGGTCACTTGGTGTCCCTTCTGAGGAAGAGGCCCAGATGCTGACATGGCCTTCAGAACCTGTCTCTCCTGGGCCTCACCCATCTGCTCTGGAATGCCCTCTGACCCTGCTGAAGAGCTTAAGCTTTGTAAACAGAGTCATGTGGTGTTTGCCTCTTGTGCACCCACCGTGGCCAGCTGTTTGTTTGGGGGCTCTGTCAGTAAGCAAGGGGTGAGCATGCTTGAGATTACCCTTCTAGTTAAACCGGGGAGGGGGGCCAGAATTGCCAGGCGCCAGCGGGTGAGCAGTCATTGTGCGAACGCCTCACGTAGTACAAGGCACTGTGCAGGACATGCCTGTCTTCTGCTGCTGCTAATAAGCCCTCCCTGCTTCCAGATCCAGCTCAGGCTCAGAACTCCCAGCCCCGACAAGCTATTTCCTGCTGGACACCAGCTGCCTGCCTGCCGGAGCCTTCATTCCAGCTCCTTATTAATTGTGAACCATGTTTGCGCAATGCTGCTCCGCCCACGTTTGTCTGTCTGTTGGCAGCTTTGCGTTTGTGTCCTCGGTGTGGATGCTTCTCCCACCTCTAGCACTCAGAGTGTCCTGAGGGCAAGAGCCATTTCTTCCCAAATCAGACCAAAGAGCCTGAACCTTCCACCTCTGGGGGTGAGGACCAAGTCTCCTTCCTTTGATCTCTCTGGGACAAAGAGGACAAAAAGTGTTCAGACCGTGAGGTCAGGTGATGGATTTATGACCCATACATAAGTGGCAGTGAGTCATAGGACCATCCCCACAAGGTCAGTCTCCACAGCGCCCATTCTCCCATTCTTGCTCCTCACTCTCTGGCTTCAGTGAGCCCCACAGAACCCCCAGCCAGGGAGGGCCATGCTGGGTTGCCAAGAGGTAGGTTGCACAGTGGGCAGGCAGGTACCCTCACTTTTGAGGGAGTTGTCCTCATTAAAGGTAAGACACTGATGGTGACACCTAAATCCATGCCACCAGTGGGTACGCTGTGTGTCAGCTGTAGTCTCCTTAGGTGCTGGCCAAGACTGGTTCAATGCTTCATTCAAAGACCAGTGAGAGATCCAGTGCTCCCCCTCCAAATATCCCAAATTCCCCTGAGAGTGGGAAGACTCCCCTTCTCATCAGTGCGTTGAGATCTTATTTTTCTCAAGTCAGCTGAGTTTAGGAGTCATCTTGCCGACCCATGAGTGCTCTCACTGTTGTGAGCGGTGCATCTTCCCCTCTGCCTTGTTTCTACATGTGAGCTCCTCACAAGGTCTGTACATACATCATGGGCTTTACTGAAGGGTGAGGTCTCCAGAGGGTGTTAATACAGCAAAAATGTAAGCAGCTTAAAAATGGAATGTTGGGCACTTCTGTTCTTAAAACTTTCTTTGGCTTCCTCTCTAACACTGGCTCCACCCCTCCCCACACCACTTTAATGTTACTCAAGCTCTTAGCTGTCCCTTTTACCACTTCCCCTCCTTTTTGCTCTTCTCTTGGGAGCAAAAATACAGATTCCTCCTGTTTCCTTCTACAGAGTAATTCAGCTCTTTCTAACTCTCACCCACACCTCTGAGCCTAAGAGTTCAATGAGATGGTCCAAAGCAGCTGTGTGGATAAGTTCTTAGGCAAAGAGTCCCTCCTTTTAAGCCTGGCAGGCCAGGCTGGGGGTGGCGGTGGTGGTCTTCCTGGGCTTACACAGTGTTTTTCTGCATAAGGATGCTTACTGACAATAGACTCCTCTTTGAATTCAGAAGCTGGGGGACAGGGAGTTGTCTTTCTGGGAGCTTATCCATTCCCACTAAGATAACCAGTCTGCTCCACATTTGGGGGCTCGATCTTCTCAAAACTCTCTTACACACATCTCATAACTTCCTCTCTCCATTCACCTCATGACATTTTGCAGTGGGTTCCACCTGGCTTCCCCCAACTCTAACGCTGGGAGAAGGCAGCTGAAACCACTGGGGCCACCTGACTCAGCAGGGCACAACCCCTGACCTCAGAGAGTTCCCGAGCCAAGAGGGAGGGAAGGAAACCCTGAGCTAAGGATAGAAAGAAATGTGGAGATGATGTTGATTGCTATTGTATTATCCCAGCCATAATCCTGATCCTGATTACCTCTGTTGTCATTATGGGCTCTCATTAAAGGTGAGCCCAATTAAAGAAGCTATTAAATGCCAGCTGAGAATAACTTCAGATTCCTTGGCTCCACTATTCCAATGTAAGGATTCATACCATAAATTCCTCTCTGAGGAATGTCCCCCCTGTGTAGAGGGGGACATTTTAACAGGCTAACTTGAAGACTTTCTTATATTTTACAGTGAAAGCTATATATTTCCCTTTTTGCCTTGGCTTCCTGGAAGCTCAGAGATAAATTTAGGGTCAAAGAAGTAACTAATTCAAACAGATAGTAAATACCTATCTTTCTCTCTTTCCGTGTTACTACTAATTGATTCCCTCCCCCCACCCCCAGGTCTCAGCTGTCACAGCTGTGATGCCACTTCCTGCTTGCCCCAGACACTCAGCCCCAGGAGGCCCAGCCCCATTATGGCCCTGCCAAAACAACATCTGGGGAAGCTCCAACAGTCTCGGGGCCTCTTCTCTTGTTTTCTGTCTGGAGATGAAGAGGGTTTAGCCTGGGCCCCTGGGAGTGAGGATGAGGAGAATTTACAACGTGTCTGTCCTCTAAATTTGGGAAAGAGGCAATAAATTCAGCTTCAGATCTGCTTCCATCCCCAAGTCCATGTGTTCCCCTGTTGAGTTTCCGGCACTTTCGGTCACACCTTCTGGCACCATTGGAGAAGGCCCAGAGGGTGAAGGTGTGGGAGGTCACTTTCTTGGGGGGCCCCAGGATAACAGACTTTTAGCAGATAGTTTCCCTCCTTTTGCTCCCACGATACACCTAGGGAGTTGCAGAAGCAAAAAAACATCACTAGGGACCTTTCCAGCCAAGCACTGCTCTGGCCATCTGGCCACATCTCTCCCCTCCCCCGGCTCCCAGCGTATCATCCCCTGTTCACTCTCTCTCTCCTGTACCCTCAGCTGTCCCTCCTTCCTTCGCCCTTCCCCTGCCACAGGGCAGGCTGGCAAAGGAGGGGAAGGAAGGCCAGAACATTCCTCTGCCCAGAGACACTAGTGGGTTAGTAGGCAGAGCGGCTGAGAAGCAGCCCTTAGGGGAGCAGATGCCTTTGGGGGGGCAGATTCCTTCCCTAGATGGGGCCTGGCATACAGGCAGCCTTAGTTATAAGCTTGACGAGTCAGTAACATCTTCCAGCCCTGGCCTCCCAGTGGCAGGCGAGGGGGCCTGTGTGAGCCATCCTGGTGCAGAGTGACGTGCAGGGATGAAGCCGTGAGTGTGGGGAGCATGAAGCAGGCCCTTGGGCCCTGGAGGCCCTGTCCCTCCCCGACCTGGAGGTGGCCCTGCAGTCTCCAAGGCAGCAGCTGGCCCCTGAGAGCAAAAAGCGGCAGCACTCTGAAGATTTTCTTTCTCTTCCCTGTTCAACGCTCTGGGTCTCACGTCTCAGTTGCCGAGCCTCTTTCCTGGAGCCCTGGGCTCAGTTGTTGTCTCCAAGGCCCAGGAAGGACTAAATCCTCACTCCCTCTTTGTGTGCAGGTCACTATCCAAAGGGCAAATGTTCTCACGCCCACACAGCTGTGGAGGTGCTCTCTGCTGGTCTACACCACCTCCCTCCCTTCTCATCCCTCATGGCCTCTTTTCTTCATCTGAAAAATTAAAATTTTTCAGATGATTTCTGAAAACCCAACTTCTGACAGTTGACAATTGTAAGAGCTATGATTTATCAAGCATCTCTAATATTTAGGTACTGTGCTAGGTACTAGGTGCTTATTACCTCTAATCTACCCAATAACTTTTTGTCCACATTTTAAAGATGAGGAACTCGAGGATGAGAGAGATTAAAAATTTGCCATGTCATAAAGAAACTAGATGGGGCCGGGTACAGTGGCTCACACCTATAATCCTAGCCCTTTGGGAACCTGAGGTGGGAGGATCGCTTGAGACCAGGAATTTGAGACCAGCCTGGGCAACATAGAAAGACCTCATCTCTATTTAAAAAAAAAAAAAAAAAAAGGAAAGAAAGAAAGAAAGAAATTAGGTAGAAGATTCAGGATTAGAATCCAGGTTGGTCAATTTAAAAACAGGTATGTCTAAATGAGTCTCATACCTTGAAATCAAAGAAGTCTCATGTTTAGAGGGACTACTGTTTGCTCTTCTAAAATAGGCCTCTGGTTATTAAAGGTCTCTCTGAGGTGGCAGGGGGCTGCCTTCAGAAATCTGGCTGGAGGTAAGGCCTTGTGTGTCCCACCTGTTGCATGGGCCTGCCCCTGCCACTCAGTTCAGACATCAGTTGTGCATCAGGTGCTGCAAGGGAGGGTGGATGGGTGAATCATTGTAGGGATGAGAAAGGATGGAGCAGCTCATGGTGTCTGGCAGACACATCAGGTAACTGTGGGCCTGGTGCTCTAAGAGTGGCTCTAAGACAGGGTGTGCTGAGTGGCCACTTCATCAGAATGGCGTAGGTTCTCATTACAAATGCATATACCTGGATCCCACCTCAAACTACTGAATCAGAATCTCAGGGGGCATCTGCTTGATGTGAATTTTCATCAAACTCTCCAGGTGATTGGAATTACTGTCCTAAGATTTCCCTTGGTATGTAGGGACTTGAAGGCTGGAGGAGAGACTTTTAATTAGTGCCACATGCAATGGGAAGCCATTGAAGGTTTTTAAAGCAGAAAAAGAAGGGCAATGCTATTGGGAGAAATAGAATCAGAACCAAGAATAAAGGATAAAAGCATCTTGATTTGTTACATGTTGAGACTGAAATACCAGGAAAATATTTCAAAGATGTCCAGTTCTCAATTGGAGAAAAAAAGAGTTGGGAGCTCAGTAGTAAATGTGGGATTAGAGATGAAGGTTTGAGATTTATTCTTTATCAGTAGGTGCAAATTCAAATACCTCCAGGATCAAAGCAAGTGAGGATTGAGTGTAATAATAAAAAAAAAAACCCAGCACACACCCATAATAAATGGCAACTCCCACTTGGCCTCAGCAGGGATGCGATAGAGAATGGTGGAGATTGTGGTGAACTGGAGGACATACTCCCTGTCTTAGGGACCAGTCATTGCCAAACAGGAGTGTGGGACCAGTGTTAACAGATATTCTGGTTTTTAAAGAGAAATCACAATTCTAGATAATTTTTTATTTTAATATTTCCTAATAGTTAAATGTTGACAACTAATTTTTAAAATGTTTAAATACTATGCAGGCCAAAAAATATATATCTATGATCAGCTCTGCCTTGTAGGCTTCCAAATTGTGACTTCTGAGCTACATGGATGGGATTCAGGAGAGAGGGTTCACCAAATTGAGAAGAAATCCAGAGGCTGCACTGTGGAGAACCAGACCCTCCCATGTTTGCGAGTTTGCCTGTGGTTGAGCCCAGGGCACAGAGAGGCCCTGAATTTTTGGCCACTGGGTGTCTGGTGGGCTCCCATGTTGTTGGCAACAAGTGAAGCCTGTACCTGTCATAGCTATTTCTGCTCATCACTTGGAAATCACGTGGGTAGCCACTGTGGTCCTGATACTTTCCAGGTTAGATGCCATCTTGAGCCTGCAGCCTATACCCTGCCACCCTCTGTGGCCATTTTCACCCCCTACTATGAAGATGCCCTGTCCCTAGGAGTGTCTGAGTCCTGGCTGGAGCAGGCATCTTGTTTAACACATCCTTGATGCTCACTTTTATATCAGAAAGTTCTGTTGCCTAATTTAAATGCTTTTTGTACAATTGAATCTTCTTTTGCTTCTATCTTCAGAGCAAGTGGTAAAATGGGTTATTTTTTAGCTCTCAGACTTTCCTCCAGCCCTCAATAGTTTCTCAAAAAGGGTCCTCAGGGATTTAAAAATTGTTGTGACCTACAGAATAGAAAGCCCTTTGCTTATTTATATTTTACCAAGACTTCCTTTAGTCTCGATGGGTAGTCTTCTTCTTACCCTCAACCCTAATCATCTTTGCACTGTCTATTTCTGTCCCTGCTCTCAGTTCGCTTTGGGGTGGGGGAAAGGGGGTAAAAACAGAAATCTTTAAAATAGCTAACATCCTCACTTTCCTGCAGCTCTCATTAGCAGGTTTTAGAGACAATGTCATTTTTTTCTGTTCTTGATTTTTCTTTCTGATTCTAAAGAATAACTCCCAGACTGGCTGGTCTAGAGCTAACCTTGAAAGGCAAAACTTTGTGAGAAGATAACAGGGAACTCTAAAAGATGTCCTGGACATTACCCAATCAATGATGTTTGCAAAGAGTTATGAATATATTTAGCAGTATTGCCACCCTGATTAGAAAATGAGGAAGAGGCATCTGGTCCTCCCTGGCTGATGTTTCTTATCAACTCTGGGCAGCTCAGCAAAGTTGTCACCAATGAGGTCTGGAAAGAGGAAAGATCAAATTAGCATCTGCACCAGCCACATTCAGACATGCTCCACCAAAATGTACATCCCACCAAAAGGCCCACATTTCACAAAATGGCCTTCTTTAACAGATACTGTTATAAGTGCCTACTGACATCTGCTAACACGTCTGAGTATTCCCTCCTGTCCACAGCATCAGAGCACACATACACATTTAAGTACATATGCTCACTCAGATATGCATACTGCCCTCCCTGCCACGTTGCACACACACACACACACAGAAAATACACACTGCATGGCATATGAGTGAGCTGATGGTATCCTCCCAGGATACTCAACCCAGCCTGTGCCTGCAAATCCGCTTCGCTCAACCTCAGGTTTCTACTTGTGGTCAGAAATTTGAGAGGCAACCAAGCCAAGTCCCCCCAGGCCCAGCAGGGCACTGGGAAAGATAGAAATCACATACAGTGACCTGGCTGCTCCGGGCTGGGAAGTGGAGAGCAGAGCCTGCGGCTAACCCCATAGACAGGGACAGTGCAGAGGCCTGAGGAGACAGACCCGGTTCTGGGTGGGAATCTGGTCTGAGGATAGCAGTTTGGAATGCTGTGGGTCACTCTTGAGTGTGCCACACAGGTAGGCCATGCAAGTGGGTGAGATGGGCAACCAGGACCGGAAGAGCCAGTGGGTCTGGGGTTACACAGCACAGAATTTTCTGGTTCAGATGAGGCATAAGCTGAAGTCCACCCTCACTTCCGGCACCACCATGCCCCCTCTTCAGCGGGAGGAGGGAGGAGGAGGGGGTGAGTGGGAAAATATGTACAGTTGAGAGCGGACCACTGCTTCAAAAAAATTGCCACTTAAAGGAAAATGAGAACTAGAAAAATAACTTGAAGGGACAGAAAAGTCTTACAACACTCCCCCCAAACCTGGACAAGTAGGTGAGACTTGTGTGTTTCTAAGCAAGAGAAAAGGCATTGCTGTAGAGGAAGAGCAGAACTTGCTGGGGGAGGCGGAATTACTATTAATATTACGGAAATAAATAGAAGGCTTAGTCCCCATTTCCAAAGAGCCAAGAGAAATTCATTCTGATTAGTTAAGAAACATGACAAAGGGGTAAAACGGTGACAAAGCGTCCTGGCGAGTGGTTCTGACAGTGTGTGGCTGAAAAACGCAGTGGAGTCAGAAAAGGGGAACGCTTGGGAAAGGTGGTATCAGCGAAGGCTTCTCGGAGGCGGCAGCCTCTAACCCGAACCTTGAAGGATGGGCGGAGAAGCGACGGGGGCGTGCGGGGCGAGGAGCACGCTGGTCTCCCCTTCCCTCCGCCCGGAGCTCTCCGCCCGCCTCCCTCGGCTCCGGAGCCCCGCGCAGGTTCCCAGCACTGACGTCAGCGTGCAATGACCTCAGCGCCGAGGAGGCGGTGGCGGCGAAGGGACAGCGGGACGGGAGGGGGAGGTGAACGCCAGCACGCGGGGCAGGCCGGGGCGGGTCAGGACAGCCCCTATCCGCTGGCTGCGGCCAATGGGCGCCGCCGCCGGGGACAGTATGAAAAGCCGGCCCGAGGGAAGTCCCGGCAGAGCCCAGGCAGCGGCCAGGCAGGCAGAGGCTCGCGGACACGCACGTCCCACTGGAGACCTCTCCCCGCTCCCAGCCGCCCCCGCTTGCTGAGCCGCGCACGACATGAGCCACGGGAAGGGGACCGACATGCTCCCAGAGATCGCCGCCGCTGTGGGCTTCCTCTCCAGCCTCCTGAGAACTCGGGGCTGCGTGAGTGAGCAGAGACTTAAGGTTTTCAGCGGGGCGCTCCAGGAGGCACTAACAGGTGAGCGCTCGCCGAGGGGACTGGCGCCACCGGGACTCGGCCCCCTCCCTGCCAGGGCCGTCTTTCCCCTACTCCTGGGGCAGAGTCGCCCAAGCGCGCAGCTCCGGGACTCAGTTGCCTCCTCCCATCCCGGGGCGGCTCGAGGTCCCCTCTTCCCTGGGTCATGTCTCCCCTCCCCGGCCCTGTGCTCTTGTCTCGGTTTGTGGATGTTCTTGTTGAGCGCGCCCCTCCACGTTCCCAGGGGCGCAGACCCTGGTCCTGGAGTGCCATTCCGAGTCGGCTGTGTCCCGGAAGAGGGGGTACCTGCTGGTCTGAGTGCGGTCTTGTCTCATCTCCCTCGCTGGACCCTTGAGATCTTGAGACCCTTGACGGATGTAGAGAGGTCCTTATGGGAGAAGGCGGCGCATCAGAGCCTTCTCCACAACTTGGAGTCCCCAGCGTGGTTCTTCCTTCCCGGCTGCGCTGTGCCTGAGGCAGTCTGCCGGTTGTTAACTTGCTTGAAGTTGGAATCTGGGCCCCCTTTGTGTTCTTTTTGGCCCCTCTTAGCCATCTGCCACCTATTGTGGTGCGGAAGATGGCCCGGTAGCTAGTAACGTACTCTGCGGGCGTGTGCTGGGGGCGCGGTGGGGGAGTGGGCCGTGAGACCGGGAGATAAGCACCCCTGGCTGGGGAGAGCCCAAGCTCCCAGCTGTTTCTAGCTGGCTGCCGGCAGCCCTGGACAGCGATAGCCATCTCTGAGCGTGCCCACACAGATCCCGCTTCTGAGGAAGACAGATGTTTCATCAAAACAACCCAGTTTCTACTCCCTTCGCTACTGCTAAGGGTCTCTGACTCCTTCGAAAGAGGCAGCAGGGGCCACTGGGCACAGGGTGGAAGGCCCAGTGACTTACTGTGGGCCCGACAATGTTGGCAGCGTTCGTGGCGTTGAGCCATCGGCTCACAGGTCTCCAGAGGCCTTGCCTGGACATGCCAGCCCCAGTCACACCCTTCCCTCCTTAAACTGGGGATGTGCCAAAAGAAGTACGCTGGCCACTAGAGTGTACCCCAGAGCTCTGGGACTCCTCCCAATATACACACATACCCCTCTCCTGGAAGTGGGGGGCAGGTCTCTCCAAGCTCTCATAAAATTTTCTCTGCTAGTGGCAAGAGGGTCCTGAAGCTCAGGAGACTCCACCTCCCTTATTTAAATTCACTGGGCCCCTTCCCCTCCTCCTAACCATTCACCCTCTCCTGCGCCTGGTGGTAGTATTTGTGGCCCCGCTGCTCTAACCAGGGCATCTCCCCCTTATCCTGTCTCCACAGAGCACTACAAACACCACTGGTTTCCCGAGAAGCCATCCAAGGGCTCTGGTTACCGCTGCATCCGCATCAACCACAAGATGGACCCCATCATCAGCAAGGTGGCCAGCCAGATCGGACTCAGCCAGCCCCAGCTGCACCAGCTGCTGCCCAGCGAGCTGACCCTGTGGGTGGACCCCTATGAGGTGTCCTACCGCATCGGGGAGGATGGCTCCATCTGTGTCTTGTACGAAGAGGCCCCAGTGGCCGCCTCCTACGGGCTCCTCACCTGCAAGAACCAGATGCTGCTGGGCAGGAGCAGCCCCTCGAAGAACTACGTGATGGCGGTCTCCAGTTAGATGCCCTGCCGCCCCACCCTGGCACTCTACTGTACTCATTCTGCCGTGACAACAGCCCACCACATACCTCAACCTGGGGAACTATTTTTAAATGAAGAGCTATTTATAGTATATATATTATGTTTTTTAAGAAAAGAGGAGAAAAAAAAAACCAAAAGATTTTTTTAAGAAAAAAATCCTTAAAGGGAGCTGCTTGGAAGTGGCCTCCCCAGGTGCCTTTGGAGAGAACTGTTGTGCGCTTGAGTCTGTGAGCCAGTGCCTGCCTATGGGCGGGGGAGCAGCGAGGGGGCGGGCCCAGCCAAGGTGAGGTGGGAGACGCTTGGCTAGCACCCCAAGAAGACGTGAGAGGGAGCAAGCTAGGTTAGCAACTGTGAATGAGAGGGGTCAGATCTGCCCTGGGGGGAGAAGAGAGGCTGAGTCCAGACCCCTCTCTCTCCCCACCAGGACACTGGCATCCCTGGTTCCTCTCTTACTCAGGGGCATTCAAGCCTGGACTTAAATAATACTATGTTGCCTAATCTTGTCTTTTATTTTTCTAATGAGATCCTGGGCAGAGAGTGAAAAGGCCTCTCGGATTCCTTCTGCCCTAGGCAGCTTTTCTTGAAATCATGACTTGTTTCTAATTCTACCCTCAGGGGCCTGTAGACGTTGCTTCCCAGCCAGGAATCTAAAGCTTTTTGGTTTTTTTGTTTTTTGGTGGGGGGGAATGTAAGGCAGGGGTTGGAGGTTATTGGAGTTAGAACCGAAGGGAACTCTGCACAAAACCTTTGCTTTGCTATGTGCTGCTTTGTGTGTATAAATTGGGGGTGATTTGCAATGGAATTTTGGGACCCAAAGAGTATCCACTGGGGATGTTTTTTGGCCAAAACTCTTCTTTTTGGAACCACATGAAAGTCTTGATGCTGCTGCCATTATCCCTTTGAGAGGTGGCTCAAAAGCTACAGGGAACTCCAGGTCCTTTATTACTGCCTTCTTTTCAAAAGCACAACACTCCTCTCTAACCCTCGCCTCTCCTCTCCCCATCTGATTGGGTCATGGAGCTATTTTCTAGGCAGTTCTCAGTCACTGTGCAATACGCCCCCTGGATTCCAAGAGGATCTGGAGACCTGGCTCTCAGAACCTCCTGGTGCCCTGGTGGGCTTAGGGAACCATCTCTCCTGCTCGCCTTGGGATTATGGCTGGTTGGTCGGCCTTGCAGGTATTCCTTGGCTGAATGGGAGAGTGCCCCAAGTTCTGCAAGACTACTTGGTATTCTTGCAGGGCTGACACTAAAAGCCAAACCTTAGGCACTGTTTTTTCTCCTTGGTGCTCTGAGCACCCGTGGGAGAGGTTGCTGTCTCTCTCAGTACAATCCAAATTTGTCTGTAGACTTGTGCAATATTTACTGTTGTGGGTTGGAGAAAAATGGAAAACCACACTGGGAAGAAAACCCCTTCCTTCAGTTCCTCGGTGACATTGGTAGGGGTCCTCGGAAGGCCTCAGAGTTTCCCAAACTGAATCACCTTAAGAAGGACAGAGCTAGAGCATCTGGTCCACCTGGCTTCCCTCCTGCTGTTGCCCCTTAGTGAGGAGTCATCCCCCGGCCCCTTCCTCTGCACCCAAGTTCTCCTCCCTGCAGCCAGTCCCCTTTCTGGGATTTCTTAACTACTCAATTTTGATTCAAAGGTGCTATTTACCAAACACTCTCTCTACCTATTCCCCCCAGTCCTGCCTCCTTTCCAACTTCCCAGATTTCATGCTGCCTTCCCCAGACCCTGCTCCTGGTCCTCACTGTTTTAAAGCTAACTTTGGGCCCACAGACCTAAAAGCTAATGCACTGGCCTGTGGGTTGAAACAAAGCTGTGAATTATTGCAGGTTGTGTTCTTGCATCTTGTCTGCAAACAGGTCCCTGCCTTTTTAGAAGCAGCCTCATGGTCTCATGCTTAATCTTTTCTCTCTTCTCTTCTTTTTGATGTTCACTTTAAAAACAACCAGACCCCCAGAGCCAGACTGTTGAGCAGGCCTGTCTCTCCTATTAAGTAAAAATAATAGTAGTACGTTTGTAAGCTATTCTGACAGAAAAGGCAAAGGTTACTAATTGTATAATAGTGTTTTTATATGGAAGAATGTACAGCTTATGGACAAATGTACACCTTTTTTTGGTTACTTCAATAAAAATGTAGCAGATGAACTGGTGTGGTGTAGAGAAGATAAAATTTCCACATTGCTAATTTGCATTTCCCTCTCAGATCCAAATCCTGTCTTTGCATTTCATAGTATTTCTCTTCAGTTGTACTCAAACAACCTATAGCATGTGGGTGGGACAGAAGAAAGATCTAGTTGCGTGGCTGGGCCATTTCCGGGCATGCCCTGTTCCCTAGGAAGTAGCCCCTTACTTTCCTCCTTTAACGCATATTCTAACAGTTCCCTGTGAAAGTGCTAGAAATAGCAGGATTCTTTTAGTCAACATTCCTTAGTCTAGCCAGGTCTCCACCTTACACATCCTGTTCTTGGTGGTCCTTAGTTTTCACTCATGTACTCACTGACTCAGGCATTCATTTACATAGCAAGCATGTATTGTCAGTAAGTGTCACACACTGAAAATATGAAAAGTAATTAAGACAGCCTGCCTCTCACAGACCAAGCAGGGTAAGCAAGGGATAATGAACCCTCCCAGACTGGCGCAGGATTGTTTGCAATTCCTACTAAAGGCTCTCTTGTCATCTCTGGGGCTGCCATTTGCTACTTGCCATACTTGTCTTCTTAGACAAGATCAGTTGGGCCTCAGGATCTATGCACTAGAGCTGAACACCATTGCCACAAGGCAGCTAAAGAGCGGCTACTTCTGACAGCAAAAACTGGTGTGAGAGCTGGAGGTTTGTTACAAATTCATAACTCCTTTTGGCTATATGTGAAATAAGAACTGTCTACATTATCCCTGACTTTTGGGTTCTTTCCATGAAGTCTTGACACAGGCTCAGCTGTGCCCACTGAGGTCACAAGTACATTTTTGACCTGGACTAATTTTTGTCTTGACCATAGGTGGGCTGTCTTCACACTCAATTTTAACCATGTTGACTCATACACAGTGGTGCGTGCACACGTGCTCACACACACACACTTCATTTCATACCTCCATGACCTTTATCAACAAAAGTGCAGTTTGTTCTAGGTGTGCTAAGTCAGAGGTAGCCCAGGGAGGTGGTGTGTGGTATGCTCGTATTGCTTGAGGAGGCTAGGAGAGCCAGGGATGGGGTCAGGTCATCTGTATCATAAATGGAATTTGGTTATTGAGATCCACTTATCTCAAGGAGTTGTTATTTAAAGGAATAGTCCCATTTTCATTTGTAGTTTCTAATACAAATGTCCCAGGCACTTGTTTAAAAGGACCTACTTTTTTAGATGTAAGGACAGGGCTGGGGTTGAGGAATTTTGCCCATCCTGATGTGCTGTTGTCTTTTGGGTATTTGGTACAAAGTCAGCATCTATCTTCTTCTTTCCTAAAAGGCCCCACTATGAAGGATATTTCATTGTTAAGTGGAAAGACTGAAATTTAGGGGAGGTTGTCTGGAAGCTGAGGGGACAAGCCAGAGAAACCACAGAATGACAGATTCATCTTGAGGTTGAATAATAATCCCTCTATTTACATGAGAGTGTTCTGTGATCAAGCAATGTGTTATTTATTTTAGCTCTGACCAATTTCAGTAGAAGTGGAGAGTACTCTTTGGCCAGCTGGGAATATAAGAGGTCTGGCCTTGAATTGCTTGAAGACTAGCAGTTGGTGGCTTTCCCGTGGTCAGGGACGAGGCATTGGTTGGTCCGTTCTGCTTCCAGCTCCCCCTCTTGGTAAACACTGCCAGCCTGGGAGACCTGTGCTTGGTCAGCTGTTTTTGGATGATAACATACCTCCCCAGAGTGTGTTGACCATGCCCTGTGAGCTGCAGATTAAGAGCCCATCCTGGCTCCTGATAAGGAGTTCTGGGTGGGGCAGTGCTTGATGCTGCCACAAACAAGCCCCAGGAGGAAGAAACCCACTTCTGTGGGTCTGACATCTGCTCCTATAGCAGTCTGTGGTAAGGAAAGATAGCGAAGACTCAAGTGTCCAGCTTCCAGGCCAGTACTGGCGTCCCTGTTCCAACAAAGAATTCTGCACTGGGAGGGAGAATGCTTGGGTTGTGGTCCCGGTTCTCCTTGCTAACTAGCTGTGTGAGTTTGTACAAACCCCGCAGCTTTTCCCAGCTTCAAAATTAGGGGGCTGGATTAAATGACTGCTGTTCCTTTCTTCAGCTTTTAATTCTAAACCATCTCCATTATCCTGGCAATCACTGGAGGGCAAATTAGCACCATTATTTCATTATTTTCAATTAGTTGAACTGAAAGGTAATTTGGACTGGGAAGTAGAGTAAGTAAGAATCTTCTCTTGCCTGGATCAGACTCTTGCCGGATAAGATTTCAGTTTCCAAGCATAGTGAGGCAGTAGGCAAAGAGGTTAGGAGCTCAGGCTGTGTGGCCTGGGGAGTTCTAATCTCAGCTCTACCACCCACTTACCAGCTGCGCAACCTGGGGCTAGTTACTTCAACCAGACCTCAATTTCTTCATTTGTAAAATGGGATTAAGAATAGAACCTATTTCAAAATGTTATGAAGATTAGATGAGATCCATAAACTGCTTAGAATAGTCCTGGCACATTTAAGTACTCAATAAAATGAGAATTATTGTTCCAAGCAGAAGTTAACCTCTCCAAGGACTCTGAATTGGTCCTGAGATGAGGGACACGCTCGCTGGCATACTGGTGGCAGGAAACCATTATTAAGGTAATAGTACCTACTAGTACCCTCAAGAATGGCTGCAGTGAACACCACCCAAGCAGCCTGTGGCCTCTCCCCCACAAAGATGATTCTCAATCCTCTGTTTAAAAACCTGCACAGTTCAAAAGCCCTTCCTAGAGTCATATGCAGCCCATAGTAGGCACTCCGTTAGTGCCTGCTGAATGAATGATTGCTGACTGAATGAACGCACGTCTGACCTCTGTCATTCCTGTGGAAGTGTGCAGTATCATTGCGAGGCATCTGACCTCATTAGCAGGCCACAGGGCAGCTTTGACCCATTGGCTCGCTGGTCTGCTTGCGGATTAACACTAACCTGGGCTACGTGCTCATTTACACACACAGTGAGCAGGGAAAGGAGTTTCCAACAGCAACTTTGCTTACCTCCTTTCTGACCATTGTGGACTCACACCCACGTGTTTTCCCTTCCCAGAAGAGAAATAAATGGGGACGCTGAGAAGGACAAGCCCGAGCTGTGTGGCTTTCTCTCCACTTCTTTGCAAAGCTGGTGAGAAAAAAAGTTTGAGCTCAATCGAAGAGGCTTCCAGGGCCATGGATAACGATCTTATACAAACGAGTGTGTCCTGGATGTTCAGCTGATCTTTCCCCTGATGGGAGCCTGATTCTCTGGGCTGCTAGCTCCAGTTCATTTTGTTCCCAGTGGCTCTGCCACTCCCCACCCCATTCCCGTAAACAAGAATGGGCCTTGATTCAACCCTTGTCCAGTAAACCGGACAGGCTGCCTGGAGCACATCAGACAAGAGGAGGTAATAGCTGGTGGGTTGGCACAAGGACTGTTTTATTTACCAGCACCATCAGGGAAGGGCTATTTAAAGTCCAATGGGTACCAGGGGAGCGAGGGTGGGACCAGGCAGTAAATGAGTGAGGCTAACTGAACAGAGGCTGTGACAGACTTGGGGTGTGAGATCAAATCCCTGTCTGAAAAGGGTTCCCCTACTTAGCTCTAGTCTACTGTCATCATGGGAGACCAGTGGGACCAGATATTGGGATTTTTCAAGAGCTGTCTGAAATGTAGACTTTTGCTTGACATCTCCCTAAACTCTAATGATGGAAACTAGTTTTTTAAAAGTGCTAAGCACTGTTTTTTTAAAGTATATATCTGCATGTGCCCCCAATTTGTGACCTATGATGCACCTGGGGCCACCTGGGAATGGGATTTGGGAATTTCCGACCCCACTCCCATACTAGGAGTGAAGCTCTGCAGTGGGGATATCAGTGGCAGGCTGTCCCCAGGGCCACAATCTCTAGGAAAGGGCATTCTGGTAAGTTCCTTATAGAATTGAAGGCACACAAGGGGCTTCTGCTTCCCCTCAAGAATTAAACAAAAAGTAGCTCTTCCCACCCTCAACTAGTACCCATTAACCTGTGCTTGGGACAGCAGCCTCTGGGCCTTTGCTCAAGGAATGTCCCACCTACTTTTGCCTGGTTAATTCTTGTCTTCAAGATTCAGACCACCTTTTCTGGGCAATTTTTATCGGACATCTCCCCTTCACAGCCTGGGACATGGCCTTCCCTTGAGTTCCCATGATACTCAGTTCTTACAACTGAATTTACAGCTAGAATGTAGGCCAGGGACCTTGCCTGAGTAGTGTCTGGTACTTGGTAGGTGTTAGTGAGCATTGGTTGAAAGAATGAATGTCAAAATTGCCAAGTCTGGAGGCGAATACATGAAAAGGATTTAGATCAGGGCAGAAGGAAAAAAATCAAGCCCATTCAGGGTTGGCCAATGAGTCCCAGCTCAAAACAGCTGGGAGTCACTGGAAACCTGTGATCACACCTTGAGAAAACTCAGTCCTTTGAATCTTGCAGGCTCTTAGGTCTTTAAGCACCTGCCATTGAAATGTAAATGTCACTTAGAGGGGGGTGGACACACTTTGAATCACGATGTAAGAGAGCCTTAGTTATCAATTAACTCCCTAAATGGGTTTACCCTGAAGGTAATCACCTGGAGAGAAGAAAGCTGGGCTACCTATGGCTAGGAAAGGGCTCTGACCTAGGCAGCAGGAAAGGGAGAGTAGATTCCACAGCTAGTGAACGCTGATCCTATCCACAGAAATCCTCCTTTCCGCTGTCTACTTTGGAGGCCAGCTGTGAGGTAATGGAAATAGCACTGGGCCTAGGGGTTGGGAAATAGGGGCCTAGCTTCAGGGCTGAGGATGACTAGTAATAGATATCTTTGACATCTTGGACTGGTCCCTTCCCTGCTCTGAGCCTCAGTTTTCTCATCTGTAAAATGAGTCACTTGTGCTAACTTAGCTCTTACCACTCCATTTCCATTTTCAAATGGAACGGAAAGAATTCTTTCATTCTACTGTTCCATTTCCTGCCAGCACATAGTCCAGGTCTTGCCCCAACACACTCAAAATACCACAACAGCCTCCTCCTTGCCTGCCCTGTCCCGCCACCAAGACCAGGCCAGCATCCTGGGACAGCCACAAACTCCCTTTTCATCATGCCATTTCCTTTCTGTTGCCTTTCTTCGACATTCTGAATCCCTAAGATGGGAATCCAAGGCTCTTCCAAGCTTTCCAACCCGAAACTCCCTGTGTAACAGCCAAACCATGCCAGAACCCCTCACCTTGTCAAATTCTCTCCTGCTTGCCTTTCCTTGCAGTGCTGCCCAAAAGTTTCTCTACTCTGTCAATTTACTTGGAACAAAACCATTTTCTTTTAGGATCTGAGCAGCTATTATATGCTGAACACCCACTATTGCCAGGTTCTCTGCCTCATGCCTTCTACACAGTGTCTCTAATGTACTCTCCACAAGCACGCTGGGATACTGCGAGCTCCCAGTCACAGATGCAGAAAGCAGAGCCCCAGTAACTGGAAGGGGCAAGGGGTGGAAACAAGTTTAAAACCTAGGTGCTCTTGTCTCCAGAGTCTATGCCTTTTCCTTCCACTGCTGCCTCTTCAGAATGCCTTCCCTTGTCCTCTATATGTATGCTTATTTCAGGGCTTTTCAACATTTATACCTGTGGTTCAAAACTGCTCACACTTTCATGACATATGTCTTACTTCAGAGCCCCTTAATGATGCATACACATGGTTTATTATTGTTCATATTTTTATAACAAAAGCAGTCAGGATGTCTTCATGTATTGCTTTGGGTTGATGTCTGGAGGCTCTGCAAGCCCATGTCCCCTCTCCAACTGTTGCCACTTGTGCCTGTATAGCAGGAACCATTGTTCTCTATTTCTTTTTTTAACCCCCGTGTGCCTGTCCACCACTCAGACATGGAGCAGGCCTAAGTACACTGGCTGTTGAATGAAAAGGTATGGGTCGAACAAACTGTGGTGTGTCCCCAGGTAGCTGTGGGGACACAGCTCCTCATTGCTCCTCATTGCACCCTCATCCTCCCACTCTGAACCTAACAGGGAAAGTGCCCTCTTTGGGAGTTTCCTAAGAAGGGGTGAAGGAGCCCTGTAAGCTCAGCCCACCTGCATACACAGTTCCCAGCACATGGTCTACACACTAGTGAACATGTTCTTGGGGGGATGCCAATGGTAGGGCTTCATTTGATTTTCTTGGTTAAATCTATTCCACAATAAACCACAAAGACTTGAGATAATAAGCAGTGAATAGACAGATATGGATGGAGATCTAGATAAGTAAGTTCGGAAATTAATGAGACTTATCTTTGGAATGAACTTTCACATTACATGGGCTGATGTATCGCTTAAGGATTCTGTCCTCATGTCCGGACCACGAGTTTAAAGTTTTATGGTCCAAAGAGGTTCAGAATCTCTGGCTGAGGCTGAGGAGGCAGAAGCCTTCTGAGGAGTCTTTCCTGTATGACTGGTCTTGTCCTGGCCCTAGGAAAGCTGGTGCTGGAGTAAAGGGATGATCCCTTTACTGCGTGTGGGGGTGGAGGGGATGGTGCATTTGAGCAACTCAGCTGTTAGTTCTCAGCAGCTGGTGGGTGCCAAGAGAAGCGCAATTAAGCGCCTGACCCCCTCCCCCAGCTCCTCGCAAGTCTAGCTCCTCCCCACAAACCCTTTCTTCTCCTGGGCAGAGCCGTCCCTTGCCAGCTGCCTGCTCTCCAGGTGTTTCCTGTACTCTCTTTATTTGCCGGCTGGGGCGGCTGAGGGCAGGGAGAGGGAGTCTGTTTTGGCTTCCTGTTAGCCAATGGCAGCGGGTGTGGGGGAGGCTGGAGCTCCTGTATCTGGGGAGAATCGACCACAAGCCGCAGCTGCCTCCTGACACCTGCCTTTCTGAGAACATGTAAACAGTTGTGGGCCCAGGGAGGAAGAAGGCTTCAGAGCAGGGCAGGGGCTTCTGCTGGGTCAGGTTGGAAGGGGGTCATTTCATAAACAGAATGTCCCAAGCTCTCAACCTCAATTCTTTCCAGGGGGAAAAGGGTGGGATCAGAGCCCAAAGTGTGGGTCACCCCAAGGACCTCAGGGCAAAGGTCTGGCCATCCTGGACTTTAATCCTACATGAGAAGCCCAGGTGGTGCTGGTCACCCTGTACTGTCCACCTGCCATGAAATGGCTGGCATTGCCTCCTGAGACAAGGGCCAAGAGTACATGGGGAGATCTTGGCAAAGCTTCTATTTCTCCCATTTCCTTCCCTGAAACAACTACGCATTTCCCACCTTCACCAAGACTCCCCAGCCCCAGCGAGCCCAGTGCAGAGACAAACAGTGCCATGGGTTTTTCCCTGGCTGCTCTTTCCAGGGAGGCAAGGCAGTATTTCTGGTCCCGGTTTCTCCATTTCAGTTGAAATGATACACTCATCTGCATGATTATTTCATTTCTGTCTCCCTGCTAGGCTGCTGGCTCCGTGGAACCAGAACCTGTGTGTTCTGATGCTCTATTGTATCTGCAGTGCTTGCACATGGCTTTGCACATAGTAGGTTCTCAATAATATTATAAACAAATGAATGGAAATGTTACCACTTTAATCCTTTTCTGTCTTTATGTTTGTGATGTGCTATCTGAATAAGGCAATAATAAATAGCATTAGTGAGCACTTACCATGTACATCTCACTGAATCTTCAGAGCAACTCTATAGGGTTGATATTATTAAATATTACCCTTAGACTACAGATGGAGAAACAGGCTCAGGGAAGGTTAAGCAAATTACCTGTGGGCACATTGCTAGTAAGTGGCAGTCAGGCACAAATCCAGAACTGGCTGAATAAACAGAGGAAAAAAAAAAAAAGAAAAGAAAAGAAATATTAAGGCAAAACTATACCTAGGGTTTCTTCTATTTCTTCCTGGTCACCCTTGGTCTTCTGGTCTTCTGGATTCCAGGAAATTTTATAGCAAGCTATGGTTCATTTTGCAGATAGTCTACAGAAGATAAGCAGTCTGGAATCCCAGTCTTACACACCTTTTATGTTCAAGCTCAGATCGCCTCTCCTCTGTGAAATCTTTGCCCTTTGTCCTAGTCTTAAGTGATTTTTTAAAACCTTACTGGCTCTTATAGCAAGAAGTAGCTGCTTCCTCCTTCATTCCTGTATATGGTGGTATGCATGTGTGTCTTACATGGGTGTCTTTTTTGTTTTTATGTCATATTTCAGCTTGAATATAAGGTCCTAGAGATCACCTCTGATGTCGCTCAATATACACACAGCGTCTGCATCTAACACAGTACCTGGGCATGACGCTGAAACAAAAAGGACTGAGGAAACCAGGTAGTCTAGACTCCTCAGGGAGCATCTGTTTCCTTTGCCCTTTGCCTCCTTCTCGTTGGCAGAAATCCCAATCCTATACAGACTGACCAGCCAGAAGGATTGCTTCACCCTAATCAGGAATTTCAGCTGTTGATTTCCCAGCCCTGGTGCAAAACACAGGAACCTCTTGTGTTCATTGTGACCCACTTCCTTTCTTACGGGCCTGCTCAGGGTGGAGGCTTAGGTCCCAGTGGCTTCTCTTGTCTTCACAAAAGGAAAATAATCTCCCTGTCATAATTACTGCTTGACCAATAGGCTTCTCCTGTGGCACTTCCCAGGGAAAAAAATAAATGGAGCACTGATTGTGTCCTAGGATGAGATTCAAAGATACCAGAAGGGGTGGAACAGGATATAAAAACACTTGTTAAGATTAGAGTGCTTTTTGAATGTGAGAGATTGTTGTGGATCAATGCTGGCCTTGAAGTCCATGGGCTATATCTGGGGTCTAGCACAGGGCCGGCTGCAAATGGCAGCTTGAAAGGCATTTTCATTGTTTCAAGTTTTCAGCCTTCTGTCTGGCAGGCAATGGGTGTCCTACGGTGAGAGCCCTCTTACCTGCAGAGAGGAGTCCTTGTGAGAGGCACAGGGTGAGGGGAGGGCAAAGGAAAGAGAACAGGGATTGGTCCTCAGGGTGTTGCCAGTTCAAAGGAGGTGACAGGATAATTATACAGGAAAGTGCCTAAAACACTGACTACATGGGATTAAATGCAAAGTAAGGGAATTACACAGAATGATATATATAAGTAAGTGCTCAGATAGTTGTGAGACAAATGGAAATGATCACAGATGGATGAGGTTAGCTTGAGCAAGGACTGGGAAAGAGACATGTTTTGAGAAATGCCTTTGCAGCTAACACATCTTTGTTATTATATCTTATGCCCAAGGAATGAACCCAAACCACCTCCGAACACTGGCCCCTTGGCCCCCTGTCCAGTGCAAACAACAGGGAGTGAGGCGGGTGGGCAGAAGAGCAGGGCCTGAAGCCAGTTTGGAGGAGAGCTTCCTGCCATTCCCTGTGTTCCCTCAGCAGCCACTCTGCTCCCCCATGCTCCGTGGCCCCCTCCCCACGATGACCCCAGCACCACCAGCTCAGCCCTTATGCAGAAAGAGCAACAGGGGAGTTCAGCCAAGAAGAATGCATGCCTATGGCCTCAGAGTCATAACTTTGCCACACCTTTGACTGTTTTGAGACATAGGGAAAGGTTCCCTTTTATTTTGAATTTATTGAGAGGTCTTTTAGCACCTTAACCCAGAGTTCCCCTATAATCCTCCCAAGTCAGGCTGGACTGATGTTGGAAGGCAGAAGGAGAAGGGAGACAGAAATCTGAGGTTCAGGAGGCTGGCGGGAAAGGTGATATCCCTTAGCTCAACCTCCACCTTACTCTTTAAAAAAAATCTTTACACTGCCTTAGACCTTTCTAGTCTCAGTTGCCTCATGAAATAATAGATGTGAAGTACTTCGAAAAATGTCTAAAGTGCCATGCCTGCTCCACCTCCTGGGAGCTATGGGCATGGGGAAGTTGAGAGGAAAGCCTTGTATTTCCGCAGCCTCTCTTGTTTACAGAGCATTGATGGAGGTCAGCTTACTCTCCACCGTGCTAGGACGCAGGGCATGCTGGGTGTTTTGACTCCCAGTTTACAGAGGGGAAAGTAGGACTCAGACAACCCAGAAGACCTGCCCAGAATTACAGGACAAGCAGACAGTGAGCTGAGATTGGAAGGTAGGTCTTCAGACACCTAGCTTCTTAAAGTTTGGGGGCACGTGTGGATGATTTTGACAGAATCCCATTCTGGAACAATGCCGCAAACTTTATTATTGATTCGCGGAGCACCCGGATCCCACTACTCTCCACCTGTCCTGGAGGCCTTGGATTTTCCATTTGACCCTATTTCTGAAGAGGCAAAACAGCGCTAGGTCAAGGGATTTTTGCTTAATGAAAGCCTCAAAGCACAAAGCCCCACACTACAGCGGCTTAGTGTGGCTGCCCCACGCCGAGGTCTCCCTTCCCAGGGGCCCTGGCTCTGTATAGAGCTGGCCAGGAGCCGAGGAGGAGCGTGGGGGCAGAGCTTCCCCAAAGGAGGACAGATGGGCAGGCTGGCCCCTGCGCCAGCGCTTTCAACAAACTTTTTGTTTTCCAGCCAAACACGCAGCGTCGGTTCCCCTCTCACCTCCCTGATGCCTGGCAGCCCACCCCTCCCCCATCCTGTCTTTGCGCTGGCTCTGGGGAGCCGACGGGCTCTGGAGGGTTGGAGGCCTTTCTCCTTTATGACTGGGAGAAGGATGAAAGGAGGCTTGCAACTGGTGTGGGGCAACTGTTGCCATCTGTCTGGTGGGACGTCACCAGGGAGGGTCTCACCCATTCACTCCTTCACGCATTGCTGGGCTTGGGCTTTTTGTTTGGTTGGCTGGAGGGGCAGGGGCTGCTGCAGGGCAGTGGAGGGAGGCTGTGGGTGAGAGAAGCAGCTTCTTTGTGTCGGCACCAAACTTTCAGTGACTCACTAGGTCAATTTGCATGCAGACGCTGCCCAAGCCCCAAACCACTCAGGTGATTGACACCCCCTTCCCCATTTCACAACCCCTCTCCTCCCCTTGGCCGCACAACTCTCCAGCGTTAGAGGGAGTGGCCCAGCTTCTGTGCTGGGCTGGGGAGCAGCCAAAGCCTCTCGGTCCTCCCCACCCTCGGTCCTCATCCCTTTCCCAGTGCGAGGTGGATCTGGTGTCCTCCTCCCTCCCCACCCCCAGCCTGGAAGAGCTGACATCCTAGAGTCCTGCTCCCTCCCCACCCCCATCAGTGTCTCACAGCTCTTCTCTTTTTGTTTGTTTTTTTTTCTGCAGACCAGGCCTGGCAGGCAGAGGGGCCAAAGCAGGAGAAAAGGCCCATTAGCTGCCGCCTGGCAGCTGAGCAGGAAAAGAAAGGAGCTGAATAGAGGCGGTGGGGTTGGCAACTCTCCAGCCCAGCTCCCGGTCTTTGAATAACACCCCAGGCCAGGGGCTGGGGATCTGTGTGGGGGAGACTTTGGGGCATTTAATTATTTAAAGGGCTCAATACTAGGAGCTAAGTCCCTGGGGAAGGGGGAGGACAGGCAGATGGCGTGCCCAGGAGCTGCAGGGTGGGAGAGGACAGGAGTGAGGGGGCAGGGAGAGGCTGAGCGGAGGCAAGGGCTCTGAGAGTCAGGGATTGGGGACCGGGAAGTGAAACTGCAAAGGCCCCCCTGACCTGCACAGTGCCCTGCAAATAGCCTTTCCCAACACCAGCTGGGGGCCGGTTCTCACCACCCCCCGGCTTCAGAGTTGGTGTCTGCCCAAAGTGCAATCCATTTTGGAAATATACAACAAAACCGTGAAGTGTGGTGTATTAACATTTCCCCTCTTTTCTGGCATTGAGGGGTATTCCAGACGGGTTCAGGTGGCTAGGCCTGGACAGATAGGCGGGAGAATTTTGTCTCACTTTATTTTTCTCTTACTGTTTTTTATTGTGGTAAAATTCACCTACCATAACATTCACCATTTTATCTGGTTTCATTTTATGTGGTGAGAACATACATGAGTCCCTTGGGAGTCTTGAGAAGGCAGATAACTGACGGTCCTGTTCTTGGGGGGCACACAGAGTAGCAGGCAGGGCTACATCTGGTAGAGCAAGGTCAGAGGGGTCCCCAGGTAGAAACCCCCTGCTGAGTATAATACAAATCCGGCTGTACCGTTTCCCAGCTCTGTGACAACAGGCAACTTACTTAACTTCTCAATGCCTGTTTTCTCGTCCTTAAACTGAGGGTAAAATTAGTTCCCAGCAGGTATTGACAGGATTGATCAATAAATGTGAGCCACTCAGAAGAGCGCCTGGCTCTCAGTAAGCACACAACAAATGTCATTACATATTATTATTATCATTACCAGGTCAGGAGGCTTTTCTATAGGCTACACAGCGGAAACTGAGAGAAGTGGGGTTTGGGAATTGGGTGTGAGGGCAAAGGAGAATTTTTTGAGGGTGTAGATTTGCCTCCACCCTTTCTCTGTAACTAAGCTATGGCTGGAAATGTTTGTTTACTGTTTCTAGAACAATAGCCCTGTTTAGGTAGCCCCGTTTCCCACCTGCACCCCTCTTCCCCCTTCACCAGGCTGAGCCGACAGCCCCAGATCCTCTCGTGGAGACCCTTGCTCTGTGGCAGTTTGAGCACTGTTGTGAGCCCAATTTTACAGATGGAACCGTCGGCCGAAATGGTTAGAAGGCTTGCGGTTCGAGCCTCCTGCTTCCTGGGGCCCTTCGCGCTCTCTTGTTAGCCCCTCCAAGCCCGCAAGGTCAGTTGGTCACTATTGGGGTCACTATTCACTTCATAGTCTGGTCCGCCTCAAGCGCGTGAGGTGGGTGTTTTTCGCGCCTTCCAGTGGAGGCAGTTCTCTCTTCCTCAACATGCTTGGGGTGGGGGTGGGGGTGCGAGCGCGGCGCCTTCCAGCCCGGGACAGTGTGGCCAAGGCGATCCCACCGCCGGCTGACTGGAATCAGACCTGCCCAGCCAGGGGAGGGCCTCGGGGAGGAGGGAGAGACGGCCGGCTGGGATGCGAGGGCAGGCAGGTGTCTGGATGTGGGCCGAGGGAGGAGCCCTCGCTCACCCACCCACGTCCCTCAATCCCCACAGAGCATCTGACTGGGACCTTAAAGCGCTACCAAACGCGCTCGCCAGTCTGCTCTCTTCCCTCGGCAACAGCGCCCGCGCCCCCGCCTCCGCCCCCTTTGGGGAAGCTCCACCTTGGCAACAAGCTGCTGATTGGCTGCCCCAGGAGTGGAGCGGGCCAATCAAAACCCAGCTTGACGCTGCAGGTTTGGCAGGGAAGAACTAAAAAAGAGAGAGAGAGAGAGAGAAAAGTGGGGCTGAGGGCACGAGGTGGTTTCCGAGCCACTTGCTCACGGGGTGGCTGTGGAGAATGGTGCCTTTCAGAAAGAGGGCGAGGCAGTGGAAGCGGCCGAGGCGGGGCGGCTGCTGTGCCTGTGTCCCCTCCTGCCACCTGCTGCCCGAGTTTCTCAGGCCCCCAAAGCCGCGGACACCGCCTCACTTCTCAGGGCCTCGTCCAGCGATTCTAAAGCAATCTAGAGTTCTGGGTTTCTGAACCTCTAACCCTTTCCAGTCCGCTCCCCAAAGGCCCTCAGGATTGGGTCAAGCAGTTCCCCAAGTTTGTTACTCGGCCCTGTTCGTTTTCTTCTTGTGTGTCTGGGCGGGTTCGCGCCCTCCCATGGCCGCAGTTACCTGACCGAGCTCCGGTCTCATGTCGCCAGCCACCTTCTAAACCAAATTAACTATCTGCTACCTTATACTGTAGCTGCTGGCACCAGCCTTATGTCTTGTAATGGCGAATACAGTTTCTGAGGACATGGATTGTCAACTTTGTAAAATAAAGTATCCTGAGTAACTTTGTCCTCCCACCTCAACCCCCGCCCCCACAGCCCTACCTATAGATTCAAAGAATTTAGCGTCAACATTTAGACTCAGGAGACCAGTGACCAGCATTGGACTCCCGCCTCTGCCACCTACTGTGTTACTTTGAGCTGTTTCTTAACCTCTCTGAGCCTCAGTTTCCTCCTAGGAAAAGTACTAATGATAATAATGGCACCTACTCCTAGCATTATTGTGACAAAATGCCTGGCACATAATTGCCTAATAAATGATGATATTATTTTAGGTACTAATAACAAAGGAATGAGTATTTTTCCTCACATTTTACCTGAGCTCTCCATTCTTGGTTTAGGTGCTAAGGATAACACTAGATCCTAGGGACATTTGAAATTCCTATTAATAAAGTAATATAAGACTCGGAATAAAATTTAGTATGGTCTCAAAGCCCCGACCCTAGGATGGGCCCTGATTTTAGCTCATGAAAAAACTAAAAAGAGGGAGAAATTTCTTGACAGGACAGGATTCCTCTTTTCCTCAAGGACTTTTCTTCAGATTGCTTTCTCTCAAAAATTTTAAACAGCAGCACCTTAGGATTTACAATAACTTCCCCTATTTCAATAGGATTTAACATTCTCATTTTGTCATGGACTCCCGGAGTGTCCTACCTGATCTCTCCATATACCCACATTAACACCAAGTTGTGCTTGCAAATTTTCCCCAAACCCCTCTCCTGAAGTCCTTTCTTGTCACCTGGACACTCAGCCCTTCTGTATTCTCTTGCCTGCCTGGTGTATACATGCTGGTGTACAGATTTTCTACAGTGAATGTGGAGACTGGCCATTCAGTGCTCACTTGGCCGTTGTCCAGTTCTGTCACCTGCTGGGCTGGGTTGATGTCAGAAGTGGGCTTTTGTTGATGTTTTACATTGTTAAGAACGAAAGTGACGATGTGTCTGGGACATTTTGGTGGTGCCTGATGTTGGAGACAGGGAGGAGGGCAAGAAGCCCATGGCAGTGGGATGTAGTTCAATGGGGAGCCAGTAGCCCTGGGTTTCAGAGTCTGTGCCTTTAGGGACAAGTCAATTGAATGTGCGAGGTTTCAATTACCCTATCGGTAAAATAGGGTGAATCATACCTCTCTCCTTACTCTATAGACATTTTCAGAAAAGAAATGAGGTCATGGAATTGAAAGCACTTTACACTTTCTGAAAAAAGGTGTGTGGGGGTGGGTGGGTGGGTAATGGGCTATTAAATTCATTTCACACCACTCTTTTCATTGGGCCTAAAAGAATATGATCCCACAGGTGTTGTTAAAAACTTATGAATCCAGCTCTGTGTTAACTGTGGTGGAGTACTCGGAGGAATCATGATGTGATCCCTACCATTAAAGAATTTACAGTCTAAGCAGGTAGCTCAACTAACACATGAAACACTAATGTGTGGTACTGACTGTGGGTTATAATAATGGTTCCCCACCTATCCAGTTTTATCCTACAATGAAAGGATAAATTGGTGATATGCCCCACCTTGTGCAGAACAGCTGCTGGCCTCTTACCTCTTCCTTCTGTCCTTGGCAGAGCACAGGGTCTTACATCCTTGCTGCTGTCTTCAGCACCCATGAGTCATGGCCTGATGTGAGTCCTGGGCTGGGGCAGGTGCCTTCTCTCCTGCTCACCCTTGGTGCTGCCCTTCACCTACAGTCATGTTGTACCTGTTCCTGATGCTTTCTCACCTGCACCTGCCCCCTGTTGCTGCTTACAAATGCCAACACAGCCATTGTAGCTGCAGCAGCTGCTCTGGGGTGGACCCTGGGTGGATATCAGGGGTGCTGTTGCCTGTGTCCCTCCTGTGCTTAGAAAGAAAGGCCATCTCTCTTCCTCCTTCCACAAGAGGAAGAAGAGTGCTACTGTACCCCTTCTCATCTCTGCATTTGCCCCCCAGGCCAGGTGGACTTCTGAGAAGAAATAGATCAGTGTAATTGCTATCATCTTTGAAAACAAAAGATGGGACATGCCAATTAAAATTAAAATCAGTACCAAATCACACCTATCAATGTGACAAAATTTCTAAATTCTGAAGCAGTATTTGGCATTGGAAGGATGTGGGGAAAAGGGGACCCTCATGTACTGATGGTGTGAGTGTACATTTGTACAACCACTTTGGAGATCGGTTTGACAGTATCTAGTAAAGGGAAACTGGTCACACTTCATGACTCATCAGTTCTCTCCTAGGCATATGTGACGGTGGCTCCTAACTGGTGGTGCTTTTGCTCTCTAGAGCTGCGGTCTCCAACTGCGGCCACACTGCTCCACCACCCCTCCTCCCACCGCCCCCCCAACTCCCATCTGTGGAAAAATTGTCTTCCATGAAACCGGTACCTGGTGCCGAAAAGGTCAGGGACCACTGCTCTAGATAACATTTGGCAACTCTGAAGACATTTTGATTGTTTCCACTGGGGTGGGGGTAGAGGGTGGGTGCTACAGGCGTCTAGTGGATAAAGGCTGGGATACTGCTAAACATCTTACAACCTGCAGGATGTCTAGTCCCCTCCACCTGCCTACCCCTGCCCCGCAAAGAATTATTCAGCCCCAAGTGCCAAAAAATGCCTCTGCAGAGAAGCCCTGGTATATACCCTAGAGAGACTCTCAAATGTAAGCTTAAAGAAACAAGTAAAACGATGTTCACTGCATTATGTTTCTAACAATAAAATATTGAAAACAATCTAAATGTCTCTCAAAAGGAAAATAGAGAAATAAATTTACAAAGGCTAGAATGAATAAAATGGAACTACAAGAATCAATATGGATTCATTCTTGAACATATAATGTTCAAGATAAATTTTTCATAGAGATAAATCTCGAACACATAATGTTTCTGTGAAAAAATCAGAGTGATACATAACATATGATGCCACTGTGTAAAATTTAGAGATACACATGACTCTCTAGTTTATGGGTATGTCAATATGTAATAAAAGTATAAAAACACACGTGCCTCAGAAGTTTACTTCTGGAGAGAAATGGAAAGAGCTAGAAGAGGACTTAAAATGTAGTTTCAATGTTTTATTTTCTTAAAAACTTGCCTAAATTCCACGGACCCACTCAATTTTGTAAAAAACAAAAAAATTACCTAAAGCAAATATGACAGAATGTTAGCATTAAACAGAATGTTAATGGTAAATCTGCATGGTAAATACGTGGGTCTTTGTTATATTACTTTCTGTGCTTCATTGTAGGTTTGAAATATTTCATAATGAATGAAAAACAAAAGATGTAGACTCCAGGATTTATGTGAGTTGTCATCTATTTACACCAACCCAGAAAGATGTCCTCTCTTCTTTTTCTCTGTCACTTAGTTTGGTGAATATGTGATGCCTACCTTGGACCATTTTTGCCATTCTCGGGGTGTAATCCACCGGAGAGCAGGACCTGAGTCTCTGGTACCTGGAGTTCAGTATAATACTTGGCTGATATTCCATCCCCAAAGCCCTAGAAACATCTGTCTGACATCCTAGATGAAGCTCTTTTAGTCTGCTCTAGGGAAGTCCCTGTTAGATGGTATAGTGGGTTGAATAGTGTCCCCGCAAAACCCATATCCACCAAGAACCTTAGAATGCAATCTTATTTGGAAACAAGGTCTTTGCAAATGTAATTAATTAAGCATTAAGATGAGAGCATAAAATAAATATGTACAATGATTATATATCCATAATAATAAAAATTTCAAAATTTAAAAAAAGGGGCCGGGCATGGTGGCTCATGCTTGTAATCCTAGCACTTTGGGAGGCTGAGGCAGTAGGATCACTTGAATTCAGGAATTCAAGACTAGCCTGAGCAAGACCAAGGCCCTATCTCTGCAAAAAATAGAACAATTAGCTGGACGTGGTGGCACATGCCTATAGTCCCAGCTACTCAGGAGGCTGAGGCAGGAGGATTGCTTGAGCCCAGAAGTTTGAGGTTGCAGTGAGCTATGATGATGTCACTGGACTCTAGCCAGGGCAATGGAGTAAGATCTTGTCTCAAAAGATAAAATATTCTTTTTTATTTTAAAAAAGAAAAAGAAAGAAAAAAGAAAAGAAGAGATCATGCTGAATTGGGGTGGGTCTTAAATCTAATGTCTGGAGGAGAGGACACAGAGAGACAGAGAAGGTGGCCACGTGGAGACGGAGGCAGGCAGAGATTGGAGTTACGCTTGCACAAGGAACCCCAGGAGAAACCAGAGGTCGGAAGAGGACTCCAGCTCCTCTACATTCTTCCTAGAGCCTTCAGAAGAAGCATGGCTCTGCCAACTCCTTGATTTTGGACTTCTGGCCTCCAGAACTATGAGAGAATAAATACATTTTGAAAATTGTTTAAAGCCACCCCATTTGTGGGTGCTTTGTTTCGGCAGCCCTAGGAAACAAACACAGATGGATTCTGCATATTGGAAACCAGATTCAATGCAGTGTTAGAGTTCACCAGAATGAAGTATTTCTGGATTCAGAGGAAAGAGGCATTTGTATGTGGCAGTCCTAATTTATATAAGAACACCTATACCCCTGTTGGCGTCTCTGTTCCCCAGTTCCAGAGAGCTGTTGTGGCAGCTGGTATAAGGATGAATGCACTTCACAAACCCCCTTCCACAGATTTCTTGAAAGAAAAATATGCCATTTGTTTGGTGCTCAGCATCTGAGCCTTTTGTTTATTTTGGGAAGTTCCCCGCTGTATGAGACAGAGCCTGACTCCTACTAGTGAGGCTGAGATTGCCAGATACTCGCTTCCCAGTCTCATTTGCCTCTAGGGCACTCGCACATAACTTGGTTCTGCCAATTTGACTCAAAATTGAAAGTTAGTGACATGAAAAGTCAAGGGCCATGCAGAACCCACTCTGGTGAGGTTAGGGCAGCGATGGCAGTGATATCCAGATCCCACAGGCAGGAACAGCAGTGGGTCCCATAAATGTGTCGGGGGTGGTGACTGTGGGATCTTTATGGGCATGACTTTGGGTATTGTTTCTGGCCGCATGCCCTTCCAGCTTAGTCTAGAGCCATTCCAGAGATTCTGTGAGCTACCTGATATGCCACCCACCTTTAAAAAACCAAATGAATGAATTCTATTTCTGCTTCAATTGCTAACTTCAGTTTTTGTTGCTTGCAGCCTAAGAATTGGGACTGACACAACCCCTCCCTCTGTCTGGTGGTCTGACCCCAATGGTCCTTATTGATTGCATGTCTTGGACTTTCTAGGACACAAATGCTTACAACTATACTAGCTATGCTGTTTTATGGTCCCATGAAGACATAGGTATTTATTAAAGTGTGTCATAATTTTTGGTTCAGAAAATATAATTATTGAGGCCAGATGAGAGATGCTCTTCATACTGTTAAGGTGCCTGTGGTCTGAGAGCCTCCACATAAGAGGATGGGCCAGGAAACACCACCTGACATTTGCACTGGGCCCAAGCCATCAGGGCTGTACTGGGCCCATTGCCACGTTGCCATAGTGACATCCCCCTCTGATCCTGACTTACCCTTACTACTGAGCTTGGAGCTGCTTATGCCCCCGATACCTTGTCCATGTACATCTGGTTCAACTTTGGGACTTGATTTTCTGGGTTCCTCCTTGGAATAGCTTTCCCCACACCTTCTTGTGCAAACTGCCATTATTGGTCTTAGTATCTGAGTCAGATCTGCCTCTGGGACTGCCAGCTAAGCCTGGCACCAATGGCATGCTTCTGTTATTGTCCCAGCCTGTCTCCAGATTCCTATTTTTCTAAGACCCATGGCTCTGTAAAACACCTATGGAAAAGATGTGGGGATTGTTGGGGTAGAATGCAAGGCCAGGGCTGCTGGTTTATTGCCTCCGGTGGGTTTTCAGTGGGTTCAAGTCTGACCCCCCTGCCCCCAATTTCCAATGCTGTTGCTTATGTAGGTAGGTCTTCTTATTGCCTCCTGAGGCTCTGACCCATTTCCTGTTATTATTTCCTAAACTGGGTCAAGTGTAATTTTGTTCTTTCTCCCCTAAGCATAGCTGGCAACCTGGACACATAGGTGGGAGCAGCTCATTCATCTTTAGTGTTCGCAATTCCTGTTGGAGCCCAGCATGGGTGAGCAGGGTCTGCTTGGTCCTTTTGTCTATTACAGTCTTTCTGTAGTAGTTCCCCCTCTTTTTCTGCTTCCTGGGCCATGTGACCCAGACAAGGACTTGGTGCAGTCTATTGTGTCATTCTGTCTCACACCACATATGGGTTCTGTCTCTAGGGCATGGCCTAGTTTCCAGGAAGGATTGCTTCTCTGGAAACTCAGGCTGCCATGGGATTAAGCAATGTGTTTGCTTCGTTTGGGCACAACTTGGTGGCTTGGGTCACCCAGAGGCTCAGCCAATGGCAGGAGTCATGTCGAGCAGCTCCCATCTGTCTGTTTGAGGCAGAGAACTTTCTGGGGGAGTTTGAGAAGGTCTACACAGGATACTGAGTCTCTTAAGGACGTACTTCAGCTGTGGACCCTAGTACCCGAGTGCTTTGTAAAATAAATGGCTAAGCTAGCAAATAAAGAAGTACTTCACAAGCCCCTAGGGAGAGGGTGCTTGGGACTGCTCCTACAGCTTTCCTGGCCACCAGCCCTCATCATTCCTCCCTCTTAGAAAAAAAACCTGTCCCTATACCTCATTTGGCAGTTATATCAAATTGCCTCATGGGCTAGAGTGCAGTGGAATCCTCATAGCTCACAGCAACCTCAAACTCCTGGGCTCAAGCAATCTTCCTTCCTCAGCCTCCCCAGTAGCTGGGACTACAGGCATGTGCCATCAGGCCTGGCTAATTTTTCTATTTTTTGTAGAGATGGGGGGGGGTCTCACTCTTGCTCAAGCTGGTCTTATACTCCTGAGCTCTAGCAATCCTCCCACCTCAGACGCCCAGAGTGGTAGGATTACAGGCGTGAGCCACCAGGAGTGGCGCCCAGAAGGCTTATGGGTTCTTGAATGAACTAAGTGTCTTTTAAATGGTTAAGGCAAAATGAATGTTATTATTTCCATCAAACTCCATGGCAAGTACCTTGAGAGCTTTACATTCATTCTTTCATACACTAA
Source organism: Varecia variegata (assembly GCA_028533085.1). Classification (NCBI taxonomy): domain Eukaryota; kingdom Metazoa; phylum Chordata; class Mammalia; order Primates; family Lemuridae; genus Varecia; species Varecia variegata. The sequence continues at coordinate 21,387,816 of CM052450.1, read as the reverse complement.
ATGCATCAACTGCTAACACATTATCTGGTTCAGGGTTTGAATTTAGTAAAAATTTGTTGAGCGATTGAGCTATGTTCACAGAGAGAAAAGATCATGCCTTGGCTGTTTTTCTTGCCTTCCCTCTACGATCCACGTTTCTTCCTGTCTTTCCCTGACCTGACTTAGAAAAGGTTCATGAACTTGGTTGAGAAAAAATGTCTTTGTTTTTCATACATCTAATGGAAATTTAGCATCCCCTTTCATTGTAAAGGTAACAAAGCACAGAAGTATTAGTACCTGAGGCTTTGTCACCAGCTGAAATCACAGATATTTTTATTTTATATCACATTACAGTTACTGGAAATAGTTTGAAATGACATACCATCAATACTTTGAAATGGGCCAGGCGCGGTGGCTCACGCCTTTAATCCTAGCAGTCTGGGAGGCTGAGGCGGGAGGATCGTTCAAGGTCAGGAGTTCGAGACCAGCCTGAGCAAGAGCGAGACCCCCGTCTCTACTAAAAATAGAAAGAAATTATCTGGACAACTAAAAATATATATAGAAAAAATTAGCCGGGCATGGTGGTGCATGCCTATAGTCCCAGCTACTCAGGAGGCTGAGGCAGAAGGATTGCTTGAGCCCGGGAGTTTGAGGTTGCTGTGAGTTAGGCTGACGCCACGGCACTCTAGCCTGGGCAACAGAGTGAGACTGTCTCAAAAAAAAAAAAACCAAAACTTTGAAATGACTATAGTTAATTAGACCTCTTGCAAAATCTTGTTATTTGTTGCATTAATAAAGAAACATATATAACTAAATCAAAATTTATATATTTTATATTTTGATAACTGTATTTCAATGTAATTGGTTTCCTTTGTAATTCTGGGCACTTTATTTTATGCCTTTAAAAACATTCTGAGAAAAGGTCTACAGGCCTCGCCAGACTGCCACAGTGATCCACAGTTCACAAAAAAGTGAAGACCTCTGGTTACACTGTGCCTTCCGGTGCCCTGACTTTTGGTTAGTGTGCAGTGGGGCTGGGACTGGGAGCAGACTGGAGAAAGCAGGCTTCAAAGGGTTCCGAAAAGGCTGACGGTGCAAGATGAGATGCTGCCCTCTAGTGGCCTGCAGGCAGAACTGTGAGATGGCGTGTAGGGCAGGCCCTGGGACGAGGGGTTTGGATTGGTGGTAGTTGTTTCTTGGTACTGGATCTGAAATAAGAGAATGAAGGCAGTACGCAGTACCCCTGCACACCACTCCAGCCTCATTGCTTGAAACTCTCTCTCTTGTTCTCCGTGCTCCAGCCATTTTCGCTGTCTTATGCCCCAGAAGCTTCCTTTTGCTTTAGGGTGTTTATACATGCTGCTACCTCTGCCTGGGACCCGTCCTCCCACCTCTTCATCTATAATTGCCATGATCCCCTTCCATATCTCAGAGTATCTAGGCCAGGTTCCTGGATAATCCTCAGGTAGACCTGTGCTCATCTTCACAGCCCTTTCTCAGGCTTTCAAGAGGCTTTTAAGAGGATGAAGGAAGGAACGGATGAGTGGCTGAAGGCTTATCTTCTTCCAGGACCAATGGGCTTCACGCTTGGCTGCCCTCAGTTCTGCACAGTTGCCACAAGAGGGCAGGAGCGGTTAAGACAACAATACCCAGGACCGGCCCAGATGCAGAATTACTGGGTTGACAAGAGAGGATGGTGGTGGAAGGAGAAAAATATTGAAAGCATTGAAAAAAACCAGTTATTCTTTATTTGTTGGGGACTAAATGAAAGGGAATGTGCAGATAGTAGGGTTGAAGATAGACTTAAGGAAGAACTTCCAGAACATAAAAGTTGCTACCTATAGCACTTATACAGGTTCCTTTTTAGCCTCTTAGCTACATCTGCCCAAACAGAATAGATGAGAAAGAGGACGATTCAGTCCGAGGGCTATGCGATCCCACTAGGTCCCCCTAAAGTAACCCTCCTGTAGTCTGCTTTAAATGACTCCATTCTTGCAGATGCAATCGTAAAATGACTTTATTGGTCAGGTTAGCCACCACTCATGCTTTCCTGTAGTAAGGATTCTTTATAGGCATGATGGTGTTCACATGCAGGTGCTTTCTGAAGAGCCCTGGGGCAGGGGCAGCCTTGCCCCTCGCATCAGAGCTCCTTTGTTGAAATGAGCTGGTTTGGCTTTTGTGGATTTCAGGGTCTGGAGCCAAGAACATAGTCCAAGGATCCCCCCCTTTCCCGTCTCAGGAAAGCTGCTTCAAAGCATACACAGTATCAGGGATGTCACGGCATCTCGGCAGGGACCAGACTCGAGCTAACTCTCCTCAACCAGTCCTTGCCCTGCGTGCCCAGATGGCTCCATCCCAACAGTGCCCAAAAGATCAAGTGGGTTAAGCCCCAGGCAACATTACCTTTTAGAAATGGGAAGAATTAACTGCTCTCCAGCCAAGCTATAAAGCAACAGCATCTTCAGTAATGAGGGTGTAGCTCAGAGATGTGAAAGCAGAGGATTTTGTGCCCAGCACAGGCGAGATTTGGCTGCCTGTCCTGGGCTTCATGGGCTTCACGGACCCCAGTGAGCATATCCAGCCAGAACTGGTACTTTTAACCCTGGCCTTAGGATAAATCAGATAATATAGATTAACGACATCCTTCTATCCTCCTTTGGTCTAGCAGGAAAATTCAGGGCTGGTTGGAGTCTGTCTTTATCATCAGGATATAGAACCTTCCTGCTTGGATAAAAGGAAAGGACAAACTATTTTTTCTCATGCTTTGAAACCCACATGGCCTCCACCTTTGAGGATAAAGGCCCAAGTAGGGTGGTCTTGGGAATGCAGTAAGTACTGGGCAAGAATGGAACTACTGGGGCTGCTTCCTCAACTCAGCCAGTCGGGGGCATGTTTGCCCTGTTATGGATGCCGATGACAAGCCAAGTCTGGCCTTTCCTCTCCTGAAGTCTGATCCACCTTCAAAGAGCTACCCAGCTGTAAAATGTAGCCCCATACATTTACTTATGCCTGAGGTTGGTTGTCCCCTCCCATACCAGGCCACGAATATTATCATCATGCTGGTGACCTTTAATCTGGTGGCTTTCAACGAGTGTTGTTAGGGAGGTGTAGAGGTGACTCTTAGTATCCTTTCAACCTCAGACAAAAGTGTGGGTTCTCTCCACAGGTTGCTGGGCAGATGCTCACATGCCTTGGGGTCTCCTGACTCCACCTAAGGCATAGAAGAGGCATCTGTGGAGGAAGGTGAGCCGATGGGGTGGACTTGGGAGGAGGCGGCTGGGCAAGAGGTATATTTTGAGGAGCAACGAATAGGAGCCCAGAGTAACTGCACGGCCAGCCCAACACATAGGGTGAGCTGTCAAGCGCTGCTCACAGAGAGTCAGAGAATGTTGGAAAAGTGCAGTTGTGAACTATTGCTCAAGCAACGTTTAAAGTTCCACGGCATCAGATGATCAGGAAGAAGAGTAGTGAAATTTCTGGGGTTGGAACTTCCAGGAATGATTCCACTGCTGTCCCTGGAAAAGAGAGAGCTTCTGCCAATGTGCTCAGCAGAAGGCCACCTGTCCCTGACCCCGCCCAACCCTGCCTACAGGGAAGAAGACTAAAGAGAGAGCCCTTGGACTTCTGTCACATGGTTTGTCCCAGACCTTCCAGCAAAAGCCAAACCAAACCATCAAGCCAAATGCAGTAGGGCAGTGGGGGCTCTCCGCCCGGTGCCCGGCGCGGGGGCTGCTCAGATCTCGATGAGGCTGGCGAGGCGCAGGCAGAGGGGCGCGTCCGCCGGCATCGCGCTGCGCTTGATCTCGTTCCCGTCCAGGCGCAGCACCTGCAGCTTGGAGAAGTTCACGACGTCCACCACGGTGCAGAAGCTGCTGATGGAGAACTCTGTGGGAACAGGAGGAGCAGGGGTGGCGCGCGAGAAGCCCAGATCAGGGACCCGGGTCCACACTGAGGTTAGACAGCGTCTGTGGGGCTGCTTAGATAAGGCCTTTTGACACAAGGGGTCGAACTTGGGTGGGGGGGCGGGGGTGAGGTAGAGGCTAGGGGGCAGAGCTAGGGACAGAGTCGGGGCTGTGGCTGCACCTGCAGCTGGGCTTCCTAATCACCTCACCCCCCAGGCCCACCTGTACTTTACTTTGCAGACCCTTGAATGTCCTTCCCTCCAGGACCTGGGTGTTTTTTTGGTTTTGGTTTGTTCGTTTTTGTTTTTTCCTGTGGGCAGCAGGGGGAAGCAGATTGTAGCCAAAGACCAGCTGTGGACACTTTGCGCTTGATTGCTTTTGGAGAGGGAGGGCTTTTCTGAATTGCTAGGAGAAGGAAAACTGGGAAAATGGAGGGACTTAAATATCTCTTGCCATTTTGCAAATAGAGAAAGTGGCAGGAAATTAAAGAGAGAAAGACTGGGCGGAGAGACAAGCATCTTTGCACGGCAGAGCTTTGAGGGGGTTGCACATCTACCTTCCGGGTACTGCCAGAGGAATGAGCAAGGCTCTGAGTTAAAGCTGGAAACTCACGGAGTACTGGGGCTGCCTCAAAAGTCAGGTAAATAATTTCCATGCCTCTTGCATTTAACATTTTTATGGCCTACCTATTTTTTTAAACCTCAGAGAGCCCCCCTTTTGGAAGATTTCCCCCTAAACCACAGACCCCTAATAGATACAATAGTTCTGTTTGGTTTTAACATAAATTCTTCTGCTGCCATTCACTCTGTTCTCCCTCTGGTTATCCTCTCTGACAAATCAACCTCTTCTGTGTCCAGTCTACTGGTTCAGTAACTTAAAAGGAAAAAACAAAAAAAAAAAAAAATCAAAAACAAGAACTCAGCTAAAACTCCAGCAGGCATGGCAAAAGTCACCACTGAAAGCTGCTGAAGCCTCTAAGGGCTGCCTTCAATGTGGTGAATGAGGCTGTCAGGAAAATTGTTCTTGTCATTCTCTGCAAAGGGGGTTTGGAGGAAGTTAGCCATGGAGTCCTGAAGGTAAGAGCAAGCATGGGTACATCCCTAGCGGCTGTAACACTTGAGCAGACCTGGAGCTGCGGCTTGCTTTGGTTCCACCAGAGCTGTCCCTGAGTGTGCAGTGGTGGTCAGGAGCTGGGCATCCATCTGGGGCCAGGCAGAAGGAAGGCCTTTCTAGCTCTATTCCTAGGAGTGACCATGGAGGCTCCCCTTGGGGGAGGTTATGGGCAGGAAAATGAAGGTTCAAGGAAGACAGTACGGAGAGCTTAAATAGGCTGATGAAGAAAATGTTTTTAAATTAACATTATCAATTATTTTCAGTCTCTGTAAAGAACTGACCCAGATGAGATGGGGTAAGGTTGCAGCAAGTTAACTTGTACTGAGAACATAAGTCAGAAAATCTAGGCCCGAAGAATAGACCCTGGGAAGACAGGGGGAGAATGGGAAATACCCTTCTTTGGAGAACACTCGCAGTGCGGTAGAAGATCCAGAATGCTTTTTTGGATGTTTCCTTTCTGGTCCCAAGGAATAGATTAAGTGCCTCTGAGTGGGCAGGTTGGGGGCAGAGCCTAGGCCAGGGGCTTGGCCTGTGTTATCTGTGTACACAGAGTGGGGTGGGTAGGGAGAAGAAGTCAAGAGGCTCAGCTTAAATACCACTTCCAACCCTGTTTGGGACTGAGCTAGAGGCTCAGGGATGGATTCTCTATCCCAGTCTGGAGGCCTCAAACTGTCTGCTAAAATCCTGGATTTCAGATGTGGGTGTATAAATATGGGGCATACTTGTGGGGAACTAGACACAGTGTATATAGATTCTAGCCACACGCCGGGCACTGGGAGCCCCCCCGCTTGTCTTTCCCAAGCCCGTGAATAGCACAGGGCTTCTGCCTGGAGGCACAGGAGCACATTTTCCAGCCCAGATTAAATACTGACATAAGTCTTTCCAAATTCCTCCTGGTGTACCCACCCTGCTCTACTGGATCCCAAAACTTCCGAATAACATTCCGAGCTGTGTTCCCTTGCTGTTGCCAGGCTGGAAAAACTGAGGGAGATGCTGGTGGAGGAGGGAAGAGTGAGGGAGAGAACCATGTCTTATTCCCCTGCCTGCCCTTGAGTTCCTGTTCTTATTTTAGGTCCTCCCCCAGAGGGTTGCTTCAATCCACACCCCCATCCCTAGGTCTCTGACTAGCTATGCCAGGGAGATGTCCCTTGCTTTTGCCCTAGGTTTTGCCGTAGGAGAGGGGGCTGAGCTTGGGGAACTGTTTTCCTGCTAGTGCTCTGAATCAGAGCTCTTCCTCACCTTTCCCAGTCAGAGATGCCTGGCTCTAGGTCCTTTAATACTGAAGGCAGAAATGCAGCGTCTATACTACATAGTCGGGGTGATCTTGAGAGATGGCTTTCTCTGTGTCTCAGTTTCCTTATCTTTGCAATGCAAACACCACCACAAACTTTACCTGTCAACTTCAAAGTGGCAATGAAAAGAAAAGCTAATAGTTATCATGTATTGGTTTTTAAATTATGTACTAGGCCCTGGACCAAGAACTTTACATATATTAATTCACTAATGTAAAAAATATAAGGCATTGGTGTTATTTTGCCTAAAGAGAAGGCTAGGAGAGAGACTACATGATACATAGAAAAGGAGATTAGGCTTAACTGGCACACGAAGGGATTTGGAGTAGATGCTGAAATGTTTTAGGTTGTTTGAATGGAGAACTTTTTCGCAGGACCTTGGGACATTTCACTAAAGTCATTCTATTTTCTGGCAAGCTTTTGGAAGCAGTGGACCACCTTGTATTTGAGTGCAGATGTGGTTCTGCGTGAAGGCAGAGAGGTGACAGGATGCTGTGACAAAGCCTTTCCCACCCTTGCTTGCTCTGATTGTGTAGTTAGGTGCTAACTAATGGATTCTTTCCCATGACAGCTGCTCTTTGCTGCCACATTTTTAGGGTCAAACTCTGATGAAGCATAGCATACGGTCTGACATTTCTGATGTGACAATCCTCCTGGATGCTGAGTGGGTGGCAGGTAACTATTGGTGACTGCTGGCAGGGTGACAGGCAGCTGTGGGGAAATGTCAAACCTTCTGCAGCATGCAGCATCTTCAAAATGTCATACAGGAGCACCCCTCTCTGCCCCAGGAATAAGAAGACCCCAAAGAAAGAGAGGCTTTAAATAAAACAGTTTGGACTGTACGCAATGGTGTCTTGCACTTCAAACTAAAGGACCAGACATGTTCCTCTTCACCTTGCCTGCCCAACTGTCAGCTCCTGTATTGCCCTCTGGGGCTGGTGCCGCTCTCACTCGGAGGGCTGTCCAGCTTGCTAACATCTTGCTAAATGACTGATCTGTTCCCTGAGCACAGGGGGAGAAAGGAATGAGAGGGAGAGGATGACAACTCAGTCCCTCTCAGTGCTTTGATGGTGCTGTTCATTCTCAGCAGGCTCCACTTCAAAGCCCTTTGCCAGTGATCATTAATGAGTCCTCCCTTCCTCGGAGAGAAGAGGACTTTGCTGACAGAGGAAGGGAGGTTAAATGCTGGCTCAGTACCTTCCAGCTGGGATTAAGACATCAGAGGCCCTGGGGTAATATAAGCATGTTCTGAACACAAGATCCTAAGAGGAAAGGGAGCTGAAAAGCAACTAGACAATTCAATCTGAAATGAATATTTTTGTTCTTAGAGGCAAGGAGGCAGCTCTTTTGGTTTCTTTAGGCATTTGCAGGGAAGTGTTTAAAAACAAGAAGCCCAGTGTCCTAGGCTTTGTGGTGGTCAGGCTCATGTTACCCCAGGGAGGACCTCTGCCCTGCCACCAGGGGATCCTTGTACTCCAGGGAGAACTGACCAGAACAAGTGCTGCATTCAGATCAGAGAGGCTGCACATTTTTGTCCACCAGCTGTTATGTTTAAAAAAACAAATAAACACCAAAACACAAGACCAGGCTGTAGAGGCAGGAGTAGATCAAATGGAAACAGAGAACTCATCCTCTTCTGGGTCAGGGAGTAAGTATAGACACCATGGTTTCTTAGCAGCTGACCTTCCTCCCATGATGGACCTTAAAATTTAAACTTAAATCTCCCTCTGTATAAACTTTTCCCTCTTAAACCTCTCCAAACTCATCTCTTACTGCTCCTCAATACACGACCCTTCCTCTCAGACACACGCATTTCCTGGCTGTCTTCTACAAGTGCTCTGTTTAATGACTGGTTCCTTTGTGACAATTCTCTAAGAATGGCTTTGTCCTGCATCCCTCCATTCCATGCCCACTTATCTCTTAAGACCTAGAAAGGAACCTACCTCTCCTGGGAAGTCTTCTGCACCAACCCGCTCCCCACTTGAATGTTCTTAGCACTGCTATGTAGTGTAAGTGTGTGCTATTTTGTACCTTTTGGGCAGGGGTATGGCTTGGTTATCAGCTTCCTTCATTTGTTCTGTTTGGTTCCTCTACTTCTATTTCTCTTGTATTGCCACTGGCACTCAGAATAGGGTCTCTCAAGTGAAAAAGACAGCCACCCCCTTCTCCCTTTTGACACGCTCTCACCATTGATCCTATTGCCTTGGAGGTAGAGGTTCTCCAGGTTGGTGTTGACTGGGGGGATCTTCTGCAGCTGATTGTAGGACAGGTCGAGCTCGAGGAGGCTGCTGGAATTGAAGGTGTTAGAAGCCAGGCCACTGTTGGTAAGACTGTTGTGGGACAGCCGCACATATAGCAGCTTGGGTGAACCCCGGAAGTAGCTATCGGGGACGGTGTAGACATTGTTGTGCTCCAGGTACAGCTGCTCTAGGGCTGAGGGCAGTCCATCAGGCACCCTCCGAAGGTGATTATAACTCAGGTCCAGCAAGATCAGTGACCGGAGGCCCCTCATCGCACTGCCCACTTCCTGGATCTCGTTGTGTTGGAGGTACAAGGCTGTGAGGTTCTCCAGCCCCTCCAGAGCATTATTGGGGACCCGTGAGATCTGGTTGTGGTCAAGATGGAGCTCTCTCAGGGATCGAGGCAGTGGACCGGGCATCCGGGTCAGGTTGTTGTGGTCCATGTACAGCCTCTCCAGGTGCTTCAGCTTGGAGAAGACTTTTCTGCCCACCTTATCACTGGTGATCTGGTTGCCATGGAGAGCAATCCAGAGCAGCCCTGTGGCATTGTCGAAGACGCCTTCCTGGATGGAGGTGATCTGGTTGTTCTGGAAATAGACGTACTTCATGCGGGAGGGAACGAAGGGCAGGTACTTGAGGTTGCGGTTGTCACAGTACATGGCCGTGGGGAAGTTGGGTGGGCAGTCACACTCCTGGGGGCAGTCGCGGGGCTCTGGTGGGGATGGAGAGCCATAGGCATAGGCTGGACCTTCATTCACCCCGTAGGGGTAAGGCTCGTAGGACTCGTAAGGGTAGGGGTCATAGGGATCGTAGTAGGTGGACTGCTGGCTGCGGAGGTAGTGGAACCACCAGTGAGGGTCATCGTCATACTGGGCCTGGGAGAGGGAGCAGAGCCCTGCCAGCAGCAGGAGGGAGGTCCACTGCATCTTGTCTCTCTGCAAGAAGAGGGAGAGAACGGAGCAAGTCAGCATGAGTGAGACTGTATGGAGGAAGTGAGGTTTGAGCTATGCAGATCTGACTTCAGCATCAAACATCAGGAGCAAGAGCCTTGCTCTCACTTCCTCGGTGCCTCCTCCCAGTCTGGCTGTGCACTTGGTCCAGCCAGACCATGGCTATTTGGGGTGAGCTAAGTATATTTTCCCCTGTTCATAGAGTGAGTCACAGAAACAGAGTCTTTGAGATTAGAAGGAAATTGAATTGCAGGGGGTTGGGGGAGGAGCTGTGGTTTTTGGAGGGGCAGGTCCTTAGGAGCCTCTAGCACCCTGAAAGTTCTGTTGCAGAAGATGGAAGGCCCACAAAAATCCCTGTGTGTGTGTGTAGGGTGTGATAGTAGTGGGGTGCTCTTCAGACCCAAACCCACATCCAGTTTGGACTCCCCAGGGAAATAATATTTTCTAAGAGTCCAAGGAAAACACTCTCTGGCTCTTTCCACGTCTATGGGAAGCCTCCAAAGTGGCTTGAGACATCAAAGGGGAATGTCTGAACTATTTCTGGAAGATCTTTTGGTCTCTTGGCTGAGGGTTTCTGGTCTTGAATGTTTGGGGAGGAATGTAGTCTCTCTGCAGCCACCATGAGGCTTGGGCTACCTTCTAAAGTGCCATCATCCGTAACAGTCTGCTGGGTGAGAAAACTCTCTACTCAGCAGTTTGTGGCTACATATGCAACTTGACTGGGACAGGGTCTTCATATACCGGCTATAAATCCTCTCCAGATTGGGGACACAGGTACCCAGGTGTGGCACTTGTCTTCTAGAGTGGGTACTCAGTGTGTAGTGTCTGAGTTAGTCTGCTTTTCTCTCTTCCATGGTGCCTAGTAAAATGTTAGCACTCCTCATGCTCCACCATGGGTGTCATTCAAGAGCCATGTGGGGCCACGAGACATGGATGAGGAACACTGAAAGATGAAATAGAAATCAGAGACTCTCATGTGTGCTCAAGGGAAGTGGCTTAGGAGGGGATTCTGGCATCACCCCTCCTATTCCAAGCTGCCTGATCCAAGTGACAACATCTAGATTATCAGGGCTATATCTAGGCCCCCACATTGCTGGCAGCCTGTTGCCTTTGAGCTTCCTGTGCTAATGAGATGAGAACAGGGCAGGCTGGAAAGAAATGTGGGGTCTGGTGTAATCTGAGAGGGAAGCTGAAGGTATGGAAGATGAGGGACCACGGGGTGGCATATCAGGCATGAGTACCCTACCCTGGCTACCTATAGCCAATGCACTGCACACCCCTGTGGCCAGTGGGCACCTTCCAGACTGTCACTCTTAGACAGAGAAACCTTAGAACCTTTCTTGGCCTGGAAGTGTCACATATATCCCTCACATTGCTGTTGGGCCTTGCTGGGGTTGGCAACTGTAAACAGGAGAAAAAAAGGGGCATAAAAACCAACATCAAATCCAATGAACCGATGGGAAGGACCCTGATTGTGACACTCAGTTGAGTCACCTGCTGGCCACCATCCCTCCCAGACCTCTCTGTCCCCTCCGAGCAGTTCCCTTAGGCCTGCTTCATCCCATCAGCCCCTGGGCTGCAGAGAAGCAGGCACCCTGGCTCATCCTCAGGCAGCCTCAGGCCTCAGACAAAGAGCCACAGTGTTTCTGAGAGGCAGACTCAACTGCCCACTGCCTGGGCATGCTGGCCAGTCCCTGGCTCTGGCCAGGAGAGGAGATGGATGGAGCGGCCCCCTGCCAATAGCACATTTTTCCATGCACAGCCCTGGGCTGCTGCAGGACCAAGGTGGCTGTCTGGAGGCCTGGCACAGTGAGCCTCTGTCTCCATTTCTCCTTCTTCCAGACTGGGCACCTTGGCAGACAAGAGCCACCCTCCTTCTCAAGCCACCTTCCTGCCCATTTTGGCCTCTCCTTAGAGCCATGGCTGCTGAAAGGGTTTGGTGGGGAGCTTGTGCCTCTCCTTGCCCTGCCCCCGTCACTCAGCAATGTTGCTTCAGGGTTGTATACTCCCAAATTTATCCCGTAATGCTAGAGACTCTCCTGTGCTCAGAGTTTTGTGAGGTGGAAAGTTTCTAGGACTGGCAGTCTATGAGTTGGGGGGAGCTTCTGCTGTTCTTTCATTTCTCCACTCTAGAGAAAGAGCTCTTCCTCCTACCAGAGTGAAGGAGGTAAACCCAGGAGCCATCCCCTAAGCTGGATTGGACACCCACCTCGATCCACAGCTCCCTGCACGGGGCCAATTCTCAGTACTTCTCTTGATCCTCTCCCTTTCACCCCAGCAACATGGATGCATGCACACACACACACATGCACACACACACGCACACACACACTCTACACAAAGCTTGCCCCCTCCCCCATGACAGCATTTAGGTACCACACTCCCTCTATAAGGGAGATTGCAGGGGTAGCCAGGACTTGGGCTACCCTCCAAAGTGCCCAAACTCCCAGAGTGGTGGGATTATGAATATCAGGGAGAGGCTTCCCTAGATATCATCCTTCACTTTTTCATGCCTGAGAATTGGAGGTCCCCTCAACACCCATAAAGGAACTGTAGAAAGGTGACATGCCGGGACCCCTCCTTTCTACACCCCCTTTGCCACTCTCCAGCATCCCAGGAATCATGGCCCTGATGGGGAGAAGGAGCAATGACTTCCCCCTTCCTACCCCTCTTCCATCCCCTGGCCCCTCTCCTTTATTTCTTTTATGAAACTGCAAGGGACAAACCCCAAAGTAAAATGACCAAACTTACCTCGAGTTGAACCTTTCAGAGAGTGACCACGTCCCTCTGTCTGGCCTCCTTGGGTTGGAGAACGTGTGAGAGAGAGAGGGAGAGGGAGAGAGAGGAGAGAGAGTCTACTGAGAGTGTGCACGTCTGTGCCAGGCCAGGGTCCCGCCCCAAATTCCTAATCAAATATTGTGAAGAGAGGGGCTGAGGAGCCCGGATCCTGGCTTTTTCGGCTCTGCTGCAGGGGCGGAGCTCACACTCAACCACGCAAATCCTTCTGTCCGCCTGACGCTATAAAAACCACCTTCTTTCCACTCACTTGTCTTCCCCGAAGTATTGGCAGCCCTGGGTCTCTTTCTGCTGAATGAGTTAGTGGCGCCCTAGAAGTTATTTCTGCGTTCTCTTGTAAAATGCCTGGATTTCTCATTAAACCCACAAAGGCAGATGCAGGGATGGGGAGGGCCAGGGTTTGGTAAGAGGCTTCTTAACTCTTTCTTCAACTGAAGTGTCCCCCCAGAGAGCTAGTCCTTGCCCTTCTTGGCTCAAGCTCCCCCTACAGGGGGGTCATTAGACTAATGGATAAGGGAGCATGCGAGACAGCTGGCTCTGGTTCCAGGTCTGTCCCTAGCAGACTATTCTGGGCTACCTGCACCTCCCTTCCACCCCTCGAAACAAATGGAAAGGCAGGGAATCTGACACTTGTTGATCACTTACTATGCACAAGCATCGTACACTTTCACTTAATCCCCACAACAATTTCAGGGTTAGTAGCACCTTGTTGGGTTGTAGCCAGGACTATGTAAGGCAATGTGTGTGAGCCCCTGACCTGACACATAGCTGACGCTCACTACTGAGAGATTATGACTGTCATACCCATTGGACAGCTGTAGAGCTGCTGAGCCGGGGCAAGACGAGGTCAGAGGAGTGGGCGGAGGCTGGACCACAAAGGAAGTTTTAGGCCATGCAGAGGGTTTGGTTTTTATTCTAAATTGTTTAGAAAACAACATGTTTTAAGCAGAGGAAGCCATGGGATTGGATTTGCATTTTATAAAGCACATAGGAGGGACTGCTATGTGGAGAAAGGGAGGCTCTAGCCCAGCCTCGAGGAGAGAGAATGGCAGACTGGACTGGTGCAGTGTAAGAGGGGACCATATATTTTAGATGGAGAACTGACAAGTCTTGCAGGTGGATCAGGTACAAGGAGTTAGGGAGAGTCAAGGATAACTCCTAGAAATTTAATTTGAGCAACTGGGTGGGTGGTGATACTCTTTCCTGACATGGCAAAAATGGGGTGGAACAGAATTGGATGGAAAACCAATTTATGCTTTGGGTGTGCTAAGTTACAGATGCCTGTTAGACATTCAGCTGGATATATGAATCTGAATTTGGAATTTAGGGGCTAGAAGAAAACATGTGAGAGCTATTATAATTTGGGTCACATAGAATCTCAGTAGCTTAGATGAACTCATGTGTCCTAAATGTTCTCTCCTCAAGCATGTTAATTGGCTCATGTCAACATCGAAGAAACACGTTTATTTATTTATTTATTTTTGAGACACAGTCTTGCTCTGTCACCTGGGCTACATACAGTACCATGGCGTCAGCCTAGCTCACAGCAACCTCAAACTCCTGGGCTCAAGCAATCCTCCTGCCTCAGCCTCCAAGTAGCTGGGACTACAGGCGTATGCCACCATGCCCGGCTAATTTTTTCTATTTTTACTTGCCCAGCTAATTTTTTTCTATTTTTAGTAGAGATGGGGTCTCACTCTTGCTCAGGCTGGTCTCAAGCTCCTGACCTCACGTGATCCTCCTGCCTCCCAGAGTGCTAGGATTACAGGTGTGAGCCACCATGCCCAGCTGAAATACCTTTATTTTTTAAAAAAATGCCAATTGAGAAATCCTCAGATGATTTGAATTTGAAGAATTTAGAAGTGTTGGGGCTATTGCACTTGTTTGGAGCCCTTGGTTGCTCTAGACAATTTAAGCTGTTGACTTAATGCATAGGCTGCCAGAAAGGTCCTTGCTAGGGACCCCCTCTTCTCAGGATTTAAGAGAGATTTCAAAAAGATGAAACATAATGAATGAGCCTTTGCTGAACACCAACTATACATTAGGTGGTTTACTTTTGTTATCTCATTTAATAACCACAGTAGGCATTTTGTCTTGAAAATAGGGGCTCAGTGATGTAAAGTAACTAGCTGGTAAGTGGTAAACCAAGGATTTGAACCTTGGTCCACAACACATGAAAGCCCACACACTTTCCTATAACTGTAGACCAGAAGATCAGCAGAGGGGGTGATGACTGGCTGTCAGGGCTGGACTCAACTAAGATGAAACTCGATGAATGATGGTGGCCCAATCTGCTTGAATCTGGGGAGTATAGAGATGGGAGGGGCCTGGGATACAGGGTTTCTCTTCCTGACCCACACATAGTTCATTTCAACTTAATAAATATGAGCATCTGCTATGTGGCAGGCATCGTCCTAAGTCTTGGGGACACAAAGAAGGCTTCAATAAATATAAAATGCCTGCTCATAATAAAGTAGATGTATATGCAGCAGATCCTGGTGTCATGAGTGAAGCAGAATGGTCTCACTGTGACAAATGGTGATGAATGATGCACAGATAACTTTCTATTTTTGAATCTGGAAAGCAGTCACATTTCAATGGAGGACACTGGTCTTGGTGACTGGGCCTGGGAGACACTTCTTAGATAGACCTAGATAGCCTAGGCAAATTCGCCCATTGTACGTAGATGTTTCTTTCTTTTTTAAATTCCAGCATGTTGACCAATACTGCATTGACTAACAGTGAAAGCTAGCAGAGTCTGGGGACCAAATATTGACTGGGATTCTTTCCAACCGGCTCCACCAAAAAAGGCAGCATCTGCATGTGGTTTATTGGCCATTTCTAAAGCAGTGAGATGCATACCAGGTCTCTAGTCATCTGTCCTGTTTCAAAGGAGACCTGGGAAGAAGGAGGGAAGAAGGGAATGATTGGGACCAGGTCAGGAGGCAGAGTTCCAAGGGAACCATCCACTGTTCAAAAGTTGGTTTTTCTAGCCTCTTGGGGAGGTTTTAGCCTCCACTGTGACTCCAGCTGCTCTGTTTGCCGGTTCCTGAATCTGGGCCCTCAGAGCTTGGCCTCAATATGGCAAGCCAAGTATCAGATACTGATGTGCACCAGATTGCTGAGGGGGTCCACATGTGAAGGAGGCCCATTTGGGACACCCAGTGCCTTCTGGGAGGTTTCACGCCAGCACTACCCAGTCACTAGACTGCAAATAAACTAAAGAATAAGGCTATGCATTTCATTTCTATAACCCTCTCCCCAGCTGGGCATACAATGCCTGGCACTTAGGAGGTAATCAGTAAAGGGTTATGAAATGAATTGTATTTTTGGCTCACCACAGAGCCTGTCTGTCTTTAGAACTCAATGCTGGGTGGAATAACCACCACCCACCGGGCCGGGAAAACCTTTAGACCTTCAGGCCAATTAGACTTTCCAGGGGTTCAGGCCACTGCTATTTCCTCCCTACCCAGAAAAATACAGGTTAAGCCACAATCACTAGACAAAGCTGATTGCCTCTGACGTTGGACCCACCCTGTCTGGGAGAAACCAAGTGCCTTCTGACTCAAATTTCCACCAGCAAAGACACAGGGACGTTCCTGTGGCTACCAACTCCTTCCTCTTCATCCCCTGCAGGACTCCACAAACCCTGTTTTTATGACACTGCCTCTGATCCCAGATAACCCAGGGATGGGGAGGCAGGGTTAAGACTGAAAACTCACCCAAACAGAATTCTTGAGTTGGCTATAAAGAGGTCAGTAGAAAGATGGTCATGGTGATACGATCCAGGCCTACTGTGGGCCCACCCTGAAAACTCTTGATGTCAGAGAGGGAGTTTTTACTAGTCTGATGTTTTGATGGAAAGTCTTGGTGACACTGGCACCCAACAATGGTCTCCCAAAGTTTCCAAGAGAGATGTTTTTCCCTATTCCTTTGGCACTGAAGGGTCATTAGAAGTCTTCGCCATGGACAGTCTCCTCTTTCCAGAAGGATGAGAGCCATGAAGATATTGGAGCAGGAGAAAAGACATGTTTTCTTTCAACTGCTTTAGAGAAGGACCTCAAGTTCCAGGACATGCGTTGAGGGCTTCAGAATTTCTTTTTAATAAGCTGTTTAAGACAGAAAACAACCTTTGTCTTTTAATGGATAGCATCTCTTATTTTTACTGCATGCTTGGTATTGTTAACATAACAATGACATGATGGATTTTAGAAGACCACCTTCTAGAAGGTATGAGTGCATTTGAGTCTGGATGGGCATTTGTTCAGGGAGAGATTCCTGAATAAGGAAGGAGGCAGAGGCATAACCTAAAACCTGAAGCCTGGAGGGTTTGGTCATTCAGTGACTTAGTACATGATCTTCACCTTTGTTCTGCAAAGCAACTCAGAACCACTGGTGTCCCTCAGAATATAGAATATAGAACCTCCAGCGTAAAAGAAAAAACCTGGATTTGGAACACAGATACATGTTCAAATTCCAGCTCTACCACTTACTCTCTCTGTGACTTTAGGCTAATTGCTTAAGCATCAGTGAGACTCAGCAACCTCATTCAAAACTTGGGGACAATAACCCTGACTTCCTGAGCTGTTGGGAGGACAAAATGAGATAGGCCATGGGCTTCTAGTAAGCAGCTGCTGTGTGGTAGCCCTCCAGCAGCCACTGTTGGTCACTGTAGTGGACTGCAAGTTCCCTGAGGAGGGACGCAATGTCATTGTGCCTCTGTCAGTTAGCACAATGCTTGGCCAAGTTCTTGGCCTACGTTAGGTCCTTTCTAACCCTTAGTTGAATAAATGAAAGGTGAAGAAGTTGGATTTCACTAAAGGGTAGTAAATCTACTTGGGTAACTTAAGCCAATCAGAGTGAAGCTAGCCAAAGGCAGAGGTGGGACTTTCGGTAGCTGGAATCATCAACCACAATCCCCCAGAAGGGCAAGAGAGATGACTGCAGGGTCAGTGCAGAACTGTCTACAGCCATAGAAACATATCTTTGGGAGATGGATAGGAAAATATCTTACTGACCCAGGGATTCATGGAAAAGGTCAGGATCTAAGAGCTGAGTACAGAGCAGCCCAGAAGAGGAGATGCTCTGGGTCCTCAGACAGCAGTTTAAGAGTCAAGTTCAGAGTAGGGGGAGGGTAGACCAAGAATACTTCCTGAGCAGTAGCACCGCTCTGTGTCTCCTCAGCCTGGGTGTGGATGGGGATGATTCCTCAAGGCTGGAACCAATGACATGTCTGATGGGCCCATCCAGTGGTCTAAGAACTTGGATTCTAGTTCCATTAGAGTTCAATGAAGACCAAGCTCTGGTTTGAGTTGGTGTCTAAAAAGTAAAAAGAAAAAATGAAGACCAAGAATAATGACTCCTAGTAATGTGTGAGATTTCCGGAACTCTAGCTCCTTTTATTGTCTGCTTCCCTTTGTGTGGTCCCTGTAGTAAAGCAACAGTTAAAAAATTTAAAAAAAAATAAAGAAGGAAAACTCCTTTAAAAAAGAAGGTGCTATTTAGGAAAGGTCACGTATCATGGTTGTCTGGGAAAGGGACTGGATTTCGCATCAGACAGAATGGATTTGGGTCCCAGAAACCTAGAGCATTTGCTTAATGTCTTTGGTCCTCAGACTCCTGACGTGTAGAGTGACTAACACCTGTCTCACTGGGTGGGTCTAAAACAGTTGTAAGTATCTAGCATAGCATCCGGCACCTGGTAGATGCTTAGAAAATGCCCACTTTGGGTGATAGGGCAGACACTAATTAGTGGGGTAGGAAAGAGGACCCTGTGTCCTAACTTATGGGAAGATCAGAGGGAAGATGATTTTATTAGGAATGTGGGTGGTGGCAGCTTAGAAAGAAAATAGATTACATACCTGACAGTGGTAGGAAAAACCAGAACTGGAGATTTAGTAAGTCCCAAGCGTCTAGGCTTCTGGCCGTACAGTCCTTCATTTAGAGGGGTGGTTCTCAGCCCTGGCTGCACGTCAGAACCAGTGGGGCAGCTCTGGAAAACACCCAAGCCCAGCCCAACTCCAGATCAATGAAGCAGAATCTCTGCAGATGGGGCCTGGCATCCCTTTCATTGATTGATTGATGATTTTAGTGTGTAGCCAAGTTTGCGAGTGCTCTCTGGAGGTGAGGGGTGGACGTGATGACCTCTAAAATAATCCTTAAACATCTAGCTCCAAACAGAGGGGCTGTACAAACTTCTTTACAAAATAACCAGGAGAGAGAGAAGAATGATCATGTATCTCCAGGTGATCAAGAGGCATAGTCCAAGGCATCTCACTCAAGATGAAATCTCCCATTTGATGTTAAAAAATCATATGAAATTTGCATTTTATTTTACAAAATATTCATGTTTATTTCAATAGAATTTCCTCCCCCACCCCGCCACACACACATACACAAAAGCTCCTTGCATAAAAATGGTGCTCTAAACACATCATGCTTCTCTGGGCGCTTTGTGAACCCCCAGCCATCCCAACTTGAGCAGCACAGTTTTAGGCCATTCGCTGTGGCTGGTCACCTCCTTAGTCACTGGAGGGAGAGCTGGGAGCCACCCCTCTGCATCTCAGGGATGCACCTGGGCTGTAGGAGTACCTTGGGCAGGAACCTACAGACCCATCTCCCTATGTCTGCTGCTGCAGCATCTTGGGGGGCACTGTTGCTTCTTCCACGAATTTCCTGCTGGGAAAACTGCCAAATGGCTCCCGGCCAGGCTGCTTGGTAAGCTTTGTGAAGAAACAAACTCCTTCCCCAATCCTCATGAGGCTGTATTTCTAAGGGAATTTGCAAGAATAGAAATTGTTTTGATCTTCAATCAAGATACAGAAAGATTCACTCCCTCTCCCACCTCCCACTTCTTAGATCTCCAACCACTTTAACAAACGCACCCTGTGGGAGAATTTTCTTTCTCCCCCACCTCCCTGCCAGCAGCCAGCCTCACAAGAAGTTCTCAAACTTCACCCCCCAAGGCATTTCTGTCTGGCCTGCTACGTTTCCTCTGGACCTGCCCCGCTCTCCTAATCCATTGCCCCCTCTTTCTCCAGCTCCCCATTTCGTCAACTTCAACAAAACAGCATCTTCCAGGAGCAAATGTGTTCTGGATCGAGGGGATAACTGGGGTGTGGGGTCTAGGATTAGAAGGAGATACCTTCTTTCTGGAGACCTAGAAGAAGGAAGCAAAAGGGAATTAATATTTTTTAAGGCTCTAGGCTAGGTCCTCTACATACATCATTTCATTTAATCTTCCCCAAACCCTGAAACACAGCTACAATTATGTCTATTTAACACAAGGTAAACAAGGCTCAAAGAGGTGGACTGAGATCTAAACACAAGCCCAGAACTACAGAACGCCAGGGTCCCAAATGCTGAAGAAGTTTTCTGAGCCTCTGTACATAGATGAAGCAAAGACTGACCAAAAGAGCCATTAGCCTCCAAAAATATGGGAGACCCCAACCTAACTGACAGTCTGGAGTCCCCCAGAATCCTCAGAACTCACATGGAGGCATGTGTCTGCTCTCCTGAAAAGAGCCTTGGTTTGGGGGCCCCTCAGAGGGAGGGAGGCTCTGGCTGTTTGGATGTGAGGGGAGTGAAACTGAAAAATAAACAAACTTGAAGCGGAAAAAAAATAAAATAAAAAAAAAAAAATTAAAATAAACACAAGCCCAGCATCTGGCATATAGTATGAATGAATGAATGAATGAATGAAAGGATGGATGGAGTAAACTGGGACCAAGGTCAGGGTTCTCTTGACTACATTGCCTTCCCGAGGACCACCATCGGTCATTGTTGCCATTGACCAGCCCATGATCCCTCTCAGGGAAACATCCTGAGAGATTTTCCTGGGCTTCTCGCAGGCACTCCCAGCCCTTCCCCACCCAGGGCTCTCCTGCTGCTCCTTCTTCCACCTCTGAAAGTGGAAAAGGGCAGCCCCAGAGGAGCTCGGCATTCTCCCTGGGACTTGCGTTATAGCCCATACTTGTCTAAAGGAGTCAGCTGTGCCCGCCTGGGAATGTTAGTCGGAAGAGAGCTCTCCCAGCAAGCCCCGACTCCAAAAGACCTGCTCCTAGGGTCTCCATGCCGGGGTCTGGCTTCATCTTGGAGCCTGTCATAGCAGGATTCACCCAACGTCCCGCAACAGGCCTGCCTTCCCCTGTCCTCTCATCCTCCAGAACCACGTTTCCATGAAAACCAACCCTGAAGGTACAGAGGAGAGGGGGTTTTCCTTTTATCCGTTTTGTCTTTCTTTTTCTATAGTCTTGCCTGATTCTTCTTTGACTTTGTACCTGGTCTATACTGACATTACTGAAGGACTAGCTCTCCCAGCTCTGCACCCATGCCTAGGACGTTGTAGACATTCAGTAAAGGTTTGATAAATTGCATTGAGTTGACAGCTGCCAGACACAACATCTTGCCTCAACAGGAGGGAAGAGAGCTGCAGGCATGACAAGGAAGCAAGGACGGGAGGAGGGTGGGGGGTTTGGGGGACAGGAGGAAGACCTCTAAGTCAGAAAGGCCTTGGTCTTCAGCTGGCTACTGTAGGTTTGTTGAAGGAGCGGAGCTAGCACCACCAATTCTTTGGAAGGAAATAAAGAATTGAAAGGTTAGTAGCTAGGAGACGTTCTTGCCTGGTCATGTTGTTCTTGGAGAACTGTGTCTGCAAACCTGGACCAGGAGCCCCTGGAGGCTTGGGGATGTGAGAGGATGTCATCATCAGCAGCATTTTAAGGAAGTGGAAGAAGTGACTGGGGTTTAGGCTCAAAGTTGATGCTTTAAATAGTGTCCTCTCCTCTGCTGTGTGAGACCTTCTAATTTAACATAGCAGAAGGGAAGATCAGAGAGCATCAGCTGTTTGTTGGTAAAGGAAAGTCGGATTTTGTTGCTATTCTTTCTTGTTTTCTTTCCTGTTTGCTTTCTCGCCCTCCCTCCCTTCCTTCTCTTTCCTTCCCCTGCTCCCTTAAGCTGGATGCCACGGCAACCATAAAGGACCACCTTCGGACAAAGGCTCTCCTCCCTTCTGCATTATTCACCCTCTGTTGTCAAGCAGTGCTTGCCCTTGCAGAGGTGAGTGAGTGTGTGTGTTTGCACATAGGGGAGGGCGATGGGTACAAGCACTTTGACTGGCTTGTACCAGCTCCCTCTGCCTTCTTCCAGAACCTCACTCAGACTCTTGTCTGTGCCGTGATGGAGGGCCAACCTCATGGCAGCCATTGAGTTAGGCACAGTCCTTGGCTGCCAGCAGCTTCACACGGAGCTCAGTGCCTCCCAGGCCTGGAGGAAATGCAAGGAAGCACTGAGGAGCCATTACCCACGACCTGCGCATCCGGGAGCTGAGTGGGCTTGGCCACCAGGTGCAGGGAACGGGGAGTGCTGCTGGCAGGCCCCTGACAGCTCAGCAGCTGGTGTGGTAACCACAGTGCCAACCCAGGGCAAAGGAACCCAGCGGCATGAGCTCACTTCCACTTTAACTTTTACCATTCCGAGAGGTCACCTGGTTCAACTCAGTTGGGGTCATTAGGACCTGTGTCCTCAGGGGCAGCAAGGCAGCTGATCCAGAGGTTGGTGCAGAAGCCTGCTAGACCCCTGTGTCCTCAAGGATGGGGGCAGGGGAATGGATGTAGGAGAGCTGATGACCCTCCTCCTCGGCAGTTGAAGAAAGTTGCCTTTACCTGGTGAGCTCAGGACCAGCTCCACACTGCCCTGTCTGCTCAGCCCTGCTGGGATCTTTATATAAAGTAAAAATCCAGTGCAATCGGTGGAGGAGGCCCACGTACTAATCCCACACTGTCCAGAGCAGCAATAGCTCAGCAGCTCCTTCTTCCCCATGGTGCACACCCATCCCCACCAGGTTCTGGCCCCCCATCCTGGCCCCTGCTTCTCCAGGGACCCTCCTAAAGGAAAGCAGTATGTTTTAGGGGTTTGGAGATCAGTCTGCAGGATTTGCTTTTAGGTAATTAATAGTGTACCACACTCCTCAAGCACCTCCTCCCCGGCTGATCTCCAAGCCTTAAAAGGTACTGCTTTCCTTTAGGACTATGGCCACTGTCCCCCGCAGCCTCCCACTCCCCACCGGCCTGCTGCTTGCTATTGTCTCAGGGGCCTGTCTCGCCTTTATCTGAGCCCTGCTGAAGCACTGCTGTGTATGAAGGGGCTCAGTGCTAGTAGCAACTGTCCATATTTGCTGATAATTCCCTACTACCTGAGATGGGCAAATTAGGAGCTCTCAGGCACATCTGCTTACTGCAGAGGGGCTGCATGTGGGATCTGTGTACTCGCAAGCACCACAGCCTGTGGGTACATCAGAGAATGCATGGATAACCTACACTTGTGCAGTTGTCAACAGCACTGACCCAGGAGGCTGAATTCAACCATATGCAGTACAGCGTGGCTGCAATATGCTTTCAGAGGAGAGTTAAAGGCAAGTGGCCCTGATCCCTTCTCATTTTAGAGGAGCAGGTTAGCTGGTGGTCATGCACACCAGTGACCTTACGCGGTGCAAAGACTTCCACAGAGATGGATTTTATGTATTTTATGGAGGTGAAATTCACACCATATGCAATTAGCCTTTTTAAAATGTACAACTCAGCGGCATTCAGTGCATTCACGATGTTGTACAGCCACCTCACCTCTCTAGTTCCAAGTTTTTTGTCACCTAAACACCCCATACTCAGTAAGCAATCACTCCTCATTCCCCCTCCCCCCATTCCCTGGCAACCACTAATCTATTCTGTCTCCATGGATTTGCCTATTCTGAACATGTCATGTAAAAGAAATCCTGCAATGTGTGATTCTGCGTCTGTCTTCTTTCACCTAGCGTAATGCCTTCAAGGTTCATCCAAGTCGTAGCATGTATCGGCACTTCATTCCTTTTTATGGCTGAGTAATATTCCACTGTCTGTATGTACTACAGTTTGTTTATCCAGTCATCTGTTGATGAACATTTGGGTTGTGTCCACCTTTTGGCTATTGTGAATAGAGTTGCTATGAGCATTTGTGAATGAGTATTTGTTTGAGTCCCTGTTTTTAATTCTTTGCGGTATGTATCTAGGCGTGGAATTGCTTGGTCATTGGTAATTCTATATTATCTTTTTGAGCAAAGATAATTTTTACTTGATCTCCACAGTATCCCTTTGAGGTAAACAGGGAAGCTATTAGAGAGAATGTATATTAAGCATCCAGCTCATTACCAAGCACATAATATGTGCTCAGTAAATAAAAAATTGTTATTGTCCGATGCAGAAACTGAGGATCAGAATGTGGAATTGCTCAAGCATGCTCTAAGCAGCAGAATCTGAACCAGATGGAAGGCTTCCAGTTCCTAGTTCATAAAGCCAATCTTCTTGGAACCCAGGCCATAGCTTTTCCCCAGAAAACAACCCCAGTGGTATGAATTTCCCCATGGGCTCAGAGACCTGGCCCACCCTGGCCCAAGGAAGAGACAGGACCACTGAGCAGAGAGCCCTTTCACCCAGCCCTCTAATGGTCTTGCCTTTTTCCAATGCCTTGGCCACAGCAGACCTGGCGGCAGACAGAGTGGCACTGATTGGAACTGACAGCTGGCTAAGCTGTCACTTCCCCTGAGTGGCTATCCTCCCTCCAGAGCCCCCACTTTCCTGCCTCCTGGGCCCATCTTCAGAAGTAGCTTCATTGAGTCTCACCCTGGGGCAGCCTAGGGGCGTGTGTGACCTGGAGGCTCGTCCACTGCAGAAGGATTCTTCTGCTTGTCACTTCTCATCTGGGTCCCCAGTGAGCGTCTCATGTCTGCACCAGTGTTAACGCACCACCACCCCACAGGGACGTGACCTGTTGCCTTTGCTTCAGAGGGCAGAATCTGCAGCCCAGAGGCATTAAGTGGCTTCCCAGGAGTCAGGCAAGGGAATAACAGTTCAAATTCCTTCTGACTAGCCCCCTTTCTCTTAGTCTCACCTATTCCTGTCCCATCCTCTGATACCAGAAGCAAGACTACAGACTCCTGCAGCAGAGAGAGGCCACAAACTCAGACAAGGAGTGACAAGAAGCCATGTGGTTTATCCCTGCCTCTGGCCAAGCTTAGGCTAAACTCCTGAGGATCTTGCTGACTCCTGCCAGTATAGCAGAGACAGCTCCGTAGGAGGGAGGGAGGGAGAAGTGGTAGACAGGCTGTCCCCGGGGGACTTGATAATTATTGCTTTGTTTCTTTAACCCACCCACTATGCCAGCCCTTGGGTCTATCCTTCTGCCCTCTCCTCTTCCCTCCCTTCTGGTTAAGTTTAAGGTCTGACTGCTTCAAAAAAGTGACAGACACTCCCAGCTTTTATGGTTCTGAAAATGTCAAGACCAGTTGGGAGCTATGTGTTTTGTTTTGTTTTGCTGGAGATGGAGAAGAGCCCTAGAGAGGCCTGGCTCCAGGGAAATCCTGAGCTTAGGGGAAGGAGGCGAAGGGGTTCCCCCAGCACACAGACAGGCAGATGTTTTTCACTGCTGCTTCCGTTGATTCTTAATGACACAGAGGTCAGAATGGGATGTGTGGTCCAGTGACAGGCACCGCTGATAGGATAGCGGTCATCTTGGAGGGGTGGGGGGAAGGGAGAGTGATTGGCAGGGGGCACCTGGGAGGCAGGCAGTGTTCCATTCCTTGACCTAGATGGTGGTTATGTGGGTTATGCAGCTTTCTTTGAGCTATACATTTGTGTTTGGGGCATTTTTATATCTGTATGTTATTGTATTTCACAATGTAAAAAAATTTAGGGAAAAAAAATTCCTGGCTTAAGGGCCAGAATATCTGGGTTCAGTCTTGGCTCTTTCACTTACTTGTCATGAGATCATAGAATAATCACTTTAATCTCTCTGGTCCTCAGTTTCCACACCTGTAAAATGGGGTCAAAAAAACTTAAAACTCTCAGGGTGGTTGTGAGAATCGAGTAAAAACATGACTATTATTGGTGCCCTGTAAACTATAAGCATAATCCACATGTGAAATATTATTTTATTTTGTTTTATGGAGAACCAGATGAAGGTGGAGATCAGCAGGAGGGTGAAGGCTACCGATGGGAACTTGGTTTCGGTCGGCTCCCAGCAGTTCTTGGTGTCGCTTGGCTTATAGTGACATCCCTCCAGTCTCCGCCTCTCACTTCACATAGCCTTCTTGTGTGCCTCTGTATCCAAATCTGCCCCTCCCTTCTCTTATAAAGACATCATGCATTGGATTTAGGGCCCGCCCCAGTTTCATATGAGTTCATCTTAACTGGGTTACATCTGCAAACACCCTCTTTCCAATAAGATCACATTCATAGGGGACTAGGACTTCAACATAGCTTTCTGGAGGACACAAGTCAACTTACTATGTTGGCTTTCTGGGTGGAGAGACAGAAAATTGAGACTCAGACCCTACTTCTACCATTTTGTGGCCTGGGGCACTGGCTGCTCACTCTAAAGGAGAAAGTGGGTAAGAAATTAGAGTCTGTTAGGTGGCTGTAATGTGATGTAAGGGTGTTTTGAAGTTGGCAGCATCATTCCTATTTTCTAGATAAGGAGACCGAGCCGGGAAGGGGCATGAAGGTTACCCAATCACACGGCTAGTTAGAGTGGTTTTCTAGAGCAGGAGTGGTGATGAAGTGTGTGTTGACCCCCTCTGGGATTCAAATTCAACACAGTCAAAGCCTTGAATTTCATAAAATACCAGAGGGTTGATTCCT
This sequence comes from Varecia variegata, assembly GCA_028533085.1. Lineage (NCBI taxonomy): Eukaryota > Metazoa > Chordata > Mammalia > Primates > Lemuridae > Varecia > Varecia variegata. The sequence continues at coordinate 21,361,877 of CM052450.1, read as the reverse complement.
AGTCCCTGAGTGAATCAGAGGATAGGAGATTGAATAAATAAACTGTAGTTGAAACCAGAAACCGGGGCTTCTACTGCCTTGTGGAAATGATTAAGACTGCTAGACCTCCGAGACAGGGTGTGCAGCTATGTAATTCCCTCTGGGCAGTGGCCAGTTCAGCACCAAGCCCGCTTTGGTCATGCAATGTGGGCCTTGAAGGACAGGACAGATGCAAATATCTGCTTTGTCTGTAATTGTCGAGGTGCACAGCTCCAACCCTACAGTGCCCTCACCCCAACTGGCCTATGAGTAGGTTCCCATCCGGTTTTAATATTGCTGTTAGATTGCGGGTGGTCAGCCTGCCCACCTGTCTCCCTCAGACTGAGAGACCCCCACAGAGACTCCATCTGGTGAGCATTCAGCACAACCCACGGTCCAGACACCTTCTAAATGCAAGCACCTTGCCAAGGATGCAGAAGAGGGATTGGTTTTCCCACTCGGAGGAATTGGCCTGTATCCAGTCGACATTCCCTCTTCCGAACCCTCTACCCAGCTCCTTCCCAGGGGCCTGGCTCCCTGGCAGGTGAGGAGTGCCCTGACCCTTTCCTAGGTCCACAGCCACAGCTGCCGACAGTTCTGGTCACAGCTCCAGGTGCAGGGGAAGGGAAAAAAGCAGTGGTGTTTGCTCATCCAGCAGCTTTGAATAGAACCTTTCAGAAGGGGGTTTGCCTGACTGGCTGTCTAGCGGTCAGCAGAAACTGCTGCCAGGTATATCAACAGCCTTGGAGAAGTTGTCTATTCCAGCATTTTCCTTTCAACAGGCCTAGAGAGGCCTAGAGAGACTAGGCCTAGGCCTAGTCACCTAGAGAGGACTGAAGATGTCCCAGTGTTTGCTCCCCCCGACTTGGGCTGCACTGGGTGGGCCCAAGGGGCCAGAGCTGCAATCAGAATTCCACAGGGTCCTGGGTCAATGGCTCCCAAGCTTGACTCTACTCAGAACCACCCAGGGCAGTGGTTCTTAGCCTCGAGTGTGTGTCAGAATCACCAGAAAGGTTGTTAAAACAGATTGCTGGGCCCCACCTCCAGAGTCTCTAACTCAGTGAGTCCAGGGAAGAGAGGGAGAACTGTATTTCTAATAAGCTCTCAGGTGTTGCTGCTGCTGCCGCTCTTGGGACTACGCTTTAAGGACCACTAGTCCAGGGAGTTAAAAATACAGATTCCCAGGCC
>CM052450.1:21340927-21360171 GCA_028533085.1 Varecia variegata | reverse complement strand
TGAATGGAGCCCAGCAGCTTCCAGAGATGCGCGGACTCTGGTGGAAACGTGGTCTGAATTTGGGGCCTGGGTTAGGCAGTGGGTGCTGGGGAGGGCGAGGCATGCGACCAATCAGACTGCTCTGTTTCCCCTCCTCCTCCCTTGGGCCCGGGAGGTCCCCTACCCCATTCCTGCTCTCTTCCTCCACCCACTGCGCCCCCCACCTCCCCGCTGGGCTCTCCTCTTACCCTGTCAGCTGCTTCTCTCCTTTCCTGGCCCACCCGCCAGAGAAGGCCACATCTCTGAGGCCAGGAGGTGCCCACCCCAAGGGAGGGACCCCACCCTCAGATTCTGAGCAGAGAAGGCGGCAGTGGGGTTTGTGGAGGGACAGAGCTTGCCCTTCTGGCACTTTTCTCCAGCCAGAGAGCGATGAGGCTTGGGCTTCATAGCTGGAATCCAAAGATAAAAAGAGGCTGAGGTCAGGCACCCCAGCGAGCCCCCACCCCCTGCCCCCCTTCCAGAGCCCCAGCGCAGGGACCATAATTGAGCAAAATCACCCGAGGGAGGGTCTGAAGGCCTGGGTGGTTCAAAGAGAAGGTGAATGGGGGAGGAGGTAGGATTCCAAAGCCAATTTCAAGTTCACAGACAAGATCATGAGGAGGATAAAGGGGGAGGAAAGGAAAGGGACGTCCTGAGCATAAACAGTGGGAGACTGTGTGGGGTCCTCTGGGGGCTGGGAATGTCCCTTCCCTCACCCTGGGCTGTGCAGTCACCCCTCGGACCCCCAAGTCAATGGAGTCCGTTATAGAAAATGGCATAGTATTTGCAGGTAACCTACCCCACGTCCTCCCATATACTTTAGATCATCTCTAGATCACTTACAATGCCTGAGGCGATGCCTGCACCTCACTTTGCTCATGTGGATTCAACACAATACTTGGCGTGTGGCAAATTCAAGTTTTGCTTTTGGGAACTTTGTGGAATTTTTTGTGACTATTTTTTATCTTCAGTTGGTTGGATCCATGGATGTGGAACCTGCAGAGACAGAGGCCAGTAGAAAGACTCCCGTTTCCTTGGTGCCTCGGGCAGGAAGCAGGGCAGGTCCTTGCTGAAGGCAGGGGTGAGGGTGGCTAAGATGTCTCCCCAGATTCTGCCAAACTGCACCCCACATCTGCCCAGGTTCTTCAGTGACACTCCTTGCTCCCCACTCCTTCCCATGGACCAGACACTGAATCCCAGCCTCAAGGCCCTCTAAAGATCAGCTCCTCCAAACCCCTGATTGAATAGATGAAGAAACTGAGGCCCAGAGAGGTGAGGTGACTTGCTCAAGGTCACTCAGAGCCAGGGCCAGCGCCCAGATCTGCTGTCAGGCCAGAGGGTTTTCTTTTGTGCGTATGCCCCTCCCCCCTTTCAGCCTCATCCCCGGGAGTCCTGAGTCCATGTGTCCCCAAGCCGCCAGAGCAGATGACCTGGCAGAACTCATCTCTGCCCGGGCAGGCCAGGTGAGGGGGCAGATCTAATAGCCTGGCAGAAGAGGGCAGCGCTTGGCCTGCAGTCTTCCAGGGACCAGCTGGTGTGGGCGGGGGCTTCCCCAGCCCAAAAGCCTGGTCACCAGACCAAGACACGGTCCTGCGCTTCTGGCAGCCCCCGTCTGGGGAGAGACACCATCAGGGCTCTGCTGGGTGGAAGGAGCGATAACCCTGGAGCCTGGAGGGCGCCCAGGAGGCAGACGGCCCATTTGGCGGGCTGTGCTCCTCCATTTCTCTCCTCGGCCTGGGCTGCGTGGCCAGGTCCCTCCGCCCCCACAGCCAGCCTGGGCGCATCCCCCTCTCTGACCCCACACCACCTACTGTGCAAAGTACAAATGCAATCCCCACACTCGCAGGGGCACACACGGTCCTGCCACCCCTGCTCTGCTGCCGTGCCCCGCCCCACCCTACAATGGGCCCTTCCCCACGTACCTGTGCCTGCTCCCCACACTCCTGCCAGCACACAGGCTCTTGTCCTAGACCCTCTCCCAATTTCCACTCTCACTTTCCCAAGCTCGCAGGTCACACAGTCTGGTTCCCATGGGTTTCAGGGAGCGTCCATGGATGTGTACGTGTGACCTGTGGGGAAACGTCTCACCAGCAGGCTGCTGTTCCCGGAAGCCCAGTTCTCCCAGAACCTGGCAAGGGAGGCAGCAGGTGGGGGAGGCATCCTAATCCTAATCTCTCATTAGGAGAGCCACAAGGCATGTTGATGGATCGGAGGTGGCAGGCAGTGTGGACAGAAGTCTGGCCAGCTCACCCTGTTGCTGCCCCTCTCGTGAACAGGGGGGAGAAAGGCGCAGGGAAGTTCAGGAACCCTCCTGCTTTTTGAAAGACATGGGTATATTCCCTGCTGAGGGTTTGTAGCCACATAACTCCATGACCGGAACACGACCCTCTCCTCTTTTTCAGACACACACCCTCCTACCTTTTTGTTCATGCTGTTTCCCCTCCTGGTTACGTGCTTGTTTTTTCCCTTCTCCCACCTGGAAAAATATGATTTATACCTTAGGTGACAGCTCACATGACAGGAGCCTTTCTGGTTTTCCCTGGGCAGAAGTAGAAGCCCTTTCCTGAATGCTGTTTGTACACAGCATTATTACAAACACTTAAGATGTTGAAGTATCAATGCATGTATTTTTCCCCCTTTGCCAAGTTATGAATTCCTCAAGGGCACAGGGTGTATATGACCAAACCTTGAATCTTAGCTGGGAACTGGGCATACAGTCAATGCCCACTGAACACTTGCTGCGTTGAACTGGAGCAGGTGTTTGGTAGGCAGGTGGGAGGGGTGAGGGCATCATCTGGCAGTTTTCATCCTAAAGAAGATGGCGTAGGCTGGGAGGATCATCAATCCCACTTATGGAACTAATCTTCCCTCTGAAGAGAGATTCTGGGTTACCCGGCTCTAGCCCTTCTGTGAACTTGTGCATGCCCTGTGGGCCATTCCAGATGATTTGGTCCTTTGTTCTCAGCCATCAATACAGCTCTCCCGCTGTGTCGTGTGCACACTGCATCTCCCCCATTAGTCTGCAAGCTTTGCTGGGTTGGGAAGGACAGCTCTTTTGGGTCTTTCTATGTGTGTCTCAGTACTGAGCATCTGGGAGCCCCTTGACAATTTAGTATCTGTGGATTGAAAGAACCTGGGACTTTGAGCTTCAAATGTAGCTGTCAGATTTCTGGTCTGACTTTAGGAATAATTTCTCATGAGGGTTGTTACTTTTGGAGAAATTCTCTAAGAAAAGGCTGTGTTATAGTTTTCCTAGGAATTACTTAAGAATAGGGTATTTTCTCCACTCATCTTCTCAGAGCAAATGAGAGGTGGGGTACACGGAGGTAGGTGGCAAGATGACTTTAAGGTGTTATTCTTGACCTGTTCGCATTGTCAAGTTCAAGCAGGGTGTTTTTCATATTACTTTATTTACTCTGCTGTGAAGCGTGTTGAAATGTGAAAGTTGTTCCACAAAGGTAACATGCATGGTCTTCAAGAGAGAACAGATACATGTACAGAGTAGGCATGCATACCTGCTTACACACCTGTGCATGCAGATGCCAACAGCACTGTGGGAATGAACTTGTGTGGGGGAGGGGGCTTTCCTAAACCCAGGGGAAAATGGCACGTTGTGAGTGTGTTGGGGGGGTGCCTGTGAAGCGAATTTCCCTCTAATCCCCTCTGGCTTACGGCTGCAGAGAGCAGTGGAGGGAGCAGACATACTCCAGGTGGGGCAATGGGATGGTGGTGATTGTGTTGCTGCTAAGACAAAACAGCCGGGTTTGCAGGATCAGGGGAACGACCCCTCCCCTCTGGAGAGCCACAGAAGCCTGTTGGTGTTCCCGAGGGCCGCATCACAGGGGCTGAGGTCGCAGGGTGTGCTAAGGTGCGGAAGGGGAGCATGTCCAGGCCTTAGCACCAGGTTGCTCACCCCCAAAACAGCAGACTGACTTTAAGCAGGAGGCTTGGAGAAACCCGCGGCAGCTGGGAAGAATGAGGCGGTTGTAGTGGAGCACCGGGGAAGGAGAATGTAATGAACTGGGCCCTGCTTTCTATAATTAGCAAAAGAGAAAAGTGAGAAAAAGTATAATGGGAATTTCCTGGAGTTAGGAACCCAGCTTAACCCAATTTCTCAAAAACCCCTGGAACTTTTCTCATCCTAACTTGGGGTTGCGCTCTGTCTTACTCATTTCTAGAACATGAGGCTGAGGAGCAGCAGCATCCCTTGCAGGAAGTTGGGGTGAAGGTGAAAGCGAGGCAGCCCTGCCGGGAGCCAGCTCCTGCTTGGAGACCTGCCAAACCGCTCACCTGGGCCGGGCAAGGAGGGTGGGGAGCCTCTGGGGCAGGGACAGTCCACACAGGGAATAAATTACTGCAAGGGAAGGGGATGCTATTTAGGACTTGTCCTGCATTAGAGTGTGATTTAAAGTGCGGGGCCGCAGACTCAGAACTCGAGCGCCGGAGGGACCTCAGCGGAGCATCTCATCCGCCCCCTTTGTGAGATGTGGGGGCTGAGAGCAGAAGGGACCCGGCGAGGGCACAGAGCGAATGGGCGCAAAGCGGAGCCTCACCTGGGTTCCCAAGGCCGTCCCACGTGTGCTCACGCCCGCGGGGATGCGCCCCAGCCTCTGCACCTTTTTGCCCTTTAGACCCCAGAGGCGAGAGACGCCGGGGCCCATGGCTTGTCCCAGTGGGAACCCAGGGAGACGGCGAGGAGGAAGGCTGGACCGTCACCCCCACCAGCCACCAGGTGTCGCTGACGTGTCCGTGTGAGAGGCGGGGGCCGAGTTTCGGACGTGGAAGAGGCTTCTGGGAGACTTCCGGGTGCTCCGCCCTCCTCCCGCGGTGGGACTGACGGGACCATCCGCACCGATGGCGGACACCGCGGGGGCGGGGCTGGTGCCTCTCGACCTCCCTTGTGGACCCCGTTCCTTGGGCCCTGGGGCCGCGGGACCCATCTCCACCCCCCATCTCCATCCCGGGACTCTGGGCCCTCCCGCTGATTCCCGGCCCCTCGCGCCCAGCCAGGAGGGCATGTGCTGCGTTCCCCCGGGGCTGGGGGGCGGCTCGCCCCAGTGAAGAGCCGCCAGAGGATGCAGGCCTTTGGGGGGAACCCTGACCCCCGCCCCCAGCCCCGCCCCCACGCTTCCTTCCTGGAGAGCCAGGGCGATGTCTGGTGCCGGGAACGGGGCGCTGGAGCAGCAGTATTGGAAGAAGGGATCCTTGGCCAAGGAGACTGGGTTTCTCGGCCTCTGTGAGCCAGAGCTGCCCAGGATGGAGGAGTCTCCAGCCGGACTTTCCAAACCACTTCTGGGCGGCCCTGACCATCTTCTGCTTGTTGGCCAGGAGCAAGATCTGATGTCAGCGCATGGCCCAGATTTACCCAGGGGCAGCGGGTGGAGAAGGGAGACCGGGACATGAAGTCTTTAGACACACATCTGTGTTTCTGGAGCAAAGGGAGACCACAGAAGGCCAGAAGTTTGGGTGTGCACTGGGTGTCTTTGAATTGGGTGGGACCAAACCAAGCCCTGGGAAGTCTCGCTCCAAAGGCTGCAACAGAGTATATGGCTTTTCCCTGCCTCAGAAAGGTGGGATAAGAGAGGCAAAGCTGGGAGCAGGGAAAGGAGATAGAGAAAACGAACGGTGGGCACAGGCGCCTGGGCCCCAGCCTTCAAGTGCGGTCAGAGGAGATCCAGCGGCAGAGGGTGGCCTAGATGACCACGGACTGCAGCAGGCGGAAGCACATCATGAGGTCCAGTGGGATCGGCGGCTTCAAGTAGTTCCCATCCAGCCGCAGGTAGCGCAGGTGTGGCACGTTCTCCAGCTCCGAGGAGAAGTCATGGAAGGCGACTAAGTTGTTGGGGCAGATCTGGGTCCCGTTGATTTCTATGGAGAAAGGAGAGAAGTCAGCTGGAGGCGAAGATGACGAAGGAGAATGGGGGCGGGGCAGGGGGACAAGCAAGAGTAAGGACTGTAGACTTCTCTCTGGAACTGGTTGACTTTGGGAATGTGTGACCCTAGATGAGCTGCCCTGACCTCCAGGCTTGATTTACTCATTTGCAACATGAATTAAATTGGAATTGGGCTGGGCGTGGTGGCTCATGCCTGTAATACTAGCACTCTGGGAGGCCCAGGTGGGAGGATCGCTTGAGCACAGAAGTTCGAGACCAGCCTGAGCAAGAGTGAGACCTCGACTTAAAAAAAAAAAAAGTTGGAATCAATCAACAATTGTTATTGTACATTTACTCTGGAGAAGCAGAAGTGAACTCTGAGCTGGGGCTTTAAGACTAGGTAGGGTTACCACAGGTAGAGACCTGGGGGATGGTGTTCTGATAGACCGGTTTAAATGAAGTTGTGGAGGCCAAAATTCTGCTCATGGCAGAATGTGGGAATAGTAATAGTGCAATATAATGTATGGAGAAGAGTAAGCTTGGAAGGTAAGTTATGGCCAAATTGTAGGTTTTCAAGTACTATTTAGCTAAACATCAGGGCTTCGATCTGCGGTCTGAGGAATGGCATTGAGCAGCACTGCCTTTGTGAGAGTGATGTTAGATTATATGGACCATAGCGTCCTCGGGCGTTCTATCTGGAAGGGTCCTTAGAGACCCCTATGATCAGGTGTGTACTGTAGAAGAAGAATCTGGCTATAGTGTGGGGAAGCACTGGAGTTAGGCGAGCTCAGAAGCCAGCAGGTGGATGTGAGAATTACTCTGCAGGTGTTCCTGGGAACTGGATGTGAGGATGGATGAAGGTGGTTAATGAAACAGGGATGACAGGAATAGGAAAGGGGGCCTGGGGAGAACTCGGGGGCCCCAGGGACATGATGAGTCTATTGATTCTAAAGCATCCAGGGCCTGAGATTCTATTTTCTCTTTCACCCCTTGTTAGATGGCATCAGGTTTGTCAGCTTCTAAATGGATTTTTTAATTCTCTCTATCCCTTGCCTCATTTATCATCTTTGGAGAAGGAGGAGGAAGGGGGGCAGGAGTCATCTTCATTGTTGTATCGTCTTCTTCCTCTGCCATCACTGGAGGAGAAGAGCCCTGACACAGGTGACTTTTCCCCTGTGGCTTTGTGACTGTGGGCTGCCGACTGACCTCCCTGACACTCAGTTCCCCAATCTGTGAAATGGTGAGACTGGCGCCTGCCCTGCACGTCAGATGAGAGAATGTTGGCAAAGGCATTTTGCAAAATGTAAAGGACAGTACAGGTGACGGCATTATGGTCAATTGCTAAGCACTTAATCATCACACTGACCTCAGTCCCACTCAGCCTGTTCTGTCAAGGACACAGGAGACAGGCTGGATGGGGGGTGGACACATGTGTGCGGGGCATGATTGTTCTGACTTCAACCTCAGAAAGCTAGGATATCCCTGAGCAATCTGTTCTTCTACAGCCTGGCAGAGACCTGTCAGCCATTTATCAATCGAGGTATCCTTCCTGTCTGTATTTTCAGCCTACACAGCTTCCTGGGGGCAATGGGTTCCATTTTAATGTGCTACCTTCGGGGTAAAATTAGATAGTTTTTCCCTTTTCCTGAATTTGTTTCTTGCAAGATTTTAAAAATCTCTCCCCCACTTCTTGTAATTATCCCAGATGAGTGAACAGGCCTGTTCTCTCATCCATTTGTTTCAAAATTGTAGAAAATTCAACAATCTTTCTGCTCATTCTTTGGCTTGGAATCTAGCGAGCCTCTAATATTGTTCTAAGGGATTCTTCTCTTTTCCCTGGATCCCTTTCATCCCTTCAGCTGCTGCATTCCTTGTGTGAATATAGCCTGATTTTTTTTCAAGGACCAGATAATATTATTTCATTTCTAAACTTTTCTGCTGATGCCCTGCTCAGAGCTGACACTTTTGTTTGGAGTGAAACTGCGACTCCCAGCCTCCTCTCCTGGGTTAGCAATCGATACTCCAACCCAGGACCCTCTAACTGTAACTTAGGCAAATTCTCCCTTCAATGCAACTAACCATTGCAACCTTCCAGACAGATCCAGAAAACACTAGCATACACAGTTTTGTTTTTTTTCCCCTGGCTGCCACATGTTTACCAGTTGTCTACCCTAAGTTTACGGCTGTTTTTCTGGCTACAGCTTTTAGAGACTCTTCAAAACCAAGGCCCAGGCTTGCGAAGAAGTGTCCTCCCATAGCTGCAGGCTTCTGCAGTGGGCAGGCCCAGCGCATTTCAAGATGGACATTTAAATGTCTCTGTTCTGCTTTTAGGAGAAGGTCCAGGAATATATTCTATGTCTACCCTACCTACGGATCCAGAGGCCAAAGAAGCTGGGGCTAATGAGAAGGAATGGAGAAAGAAAACCTATTACCCTCCAAGTGTGGTATGCTGGGTGCTTTATCCATATTACACTACTACATCCTCATACCAACTTTGTGGTAGAAGATATTATTACCATTTTCATTTTACAGATGAGGAAACTTTCCAGAGAGGCCACACAGATAGCAAGTAGTAACGCCAAGATTTGAAGTCCGGTGCCAAAGTGAATGGTTTTGCACCTCCCCTGTCCAGGCTTCTATAAAAGGGTGGGGCTGTAAGACCCCCCCCCCACCTCCCTCGTGGTGCCCCTCCCCCAGCCCCGCCCCACTCACTCTCGATGCTGTTGTTGTTGAGGTACAGGTGCTCCAGGTTGTTGCTGATGGCAGGCACGCTGCTGATCTTGTTGTGTGACAGGTGGAGCACAAGCAGGTTGGAGATGTTGAAGGAGTTCTTGGGGATGCCCCTGTCTGACAGCTGGTTGTAGTTGAGCCGAATGAAGGCAAGGTTGGGGAAGCCCTTGAAGTACCCGTTAGGGATGGTATCGATCTTGTTGCTGTCCAGGTAGAGCTGGTGAATGGCTGCGGGGACCTTGGGTGGCATCTTTCTCAGGATGTTGTGGGCCAGGTTGAGCTGCATGAGGTTCTTGAGGCCGTGGAAGGTGTCGGGCTTGAAGACACCGTCACTCAGCTTGTTGTGCTGCAGGTCCAGGAGCACCAGGTTCTCCAGCTTGCTGAACACGCCGGGGGGGATCCTGGATATCTGGTTTTGGCTCAGCCTCAGCTGCTCCAGGTTCCGGGGCAGGGCCGAGGGGACCTCTTGGAGCTGGTTCTTCTCCATGTAGAGGAACACCAGGCTGGGTAGTTTCTCCAGCACCCTCTGGTCTATCTTGCGAATTCGGTTGTTGTCCAGGTTGATCCATCGCAAGCCCGTGGCATTCCTGAAGGACTCTATTGGGAGCTCGGTGATGAAGTTGTTCTGGAGATAGAGGTAATGGATGCGGGATGGGATGACGGGGACCTTGCGCAGGTTGCGGCTGTCACAGTAGAGGGCAGACGGGAAATCAGGAGGGCAGAAGCATTCGCGAGGACAGTCAGGGAAGACTGATGGAGGGCCCGGAGGGAGTGGGGGAGGCAGGTCTGTGGGCTCTGCTGGTTCATGGGGCTGAGGAAAGGCAGGTGTGGGCCTGGGCCTGCGCCTGGGCCCAGTGCCGGGTCTCGGTCGTCTTGTGGCCTGGCCCTGGGCCTCTGAGGCCAAGATGAGAAGTGGGAGGAGCCAGCAGAGGGATGACCTCATGATCTAGGTGATGCGCCTGCAGGGAGGAAACACGGGAGGTCATTAGCCTTCTGAACCTCAGTAACTGGATGTCATGTCTTTGCAGCTAGAGTTGCCAGGACTAGCTCCAGGGGAGACCGATGGAGCTCAGGGACTTGCAGGAGCATCTCCTTGTTTGCCTGCACCCAGCAAGTGAGGGAGTAACAAGGGCTTGAGGCTCTGGATTCCCTGCCCAGAGGCTGAACCACTCAGTGTGTTAAGCCTGCTCTGATGAGGGTGCACCATCCTGGTAGAAAGCACATTGGGCTGTGAATCAGGAGTCCTGGGGCTTGTTGGAGAAGACCCTTAACCTCTCTGGTCCTCAGTCTTCCCATTTGTAGCATGAGAATATCACCTCTGTCTTTATAACAGGGATGTTAGGATATATGAGCCATAGAGTCCTGGGGTGTTAAATCTGGGCGGGTCCTTAGAGATCCCCCACCACAGTGGCTTTCAAGGTGTGCCTTCATTTCTGTGGAGCCCCCAGTAGTGGAGAGAGAGGAGATGGCCCCGGCATAACCTCAACCCACCCCTGGGCCAAACTGAGCAGCTTTTTTTTTTTTAAATCTTATATATTGAGGTTTAGCTAAGCATTTATTTGAAAAAATGTTGTGTTGCTAAAAATGGTTTGAAATCCACCGATCAAGTCCAGACCCTACGGTTTACCAAGACCGAGGACTGGAGGGAAGTGGTCTGTCAGGGCCAAGAAGCTACTGAACAGCAGACCCCAGAGCGAGAAGCAAGGCCTCCTGCCGTCCCGAGCAGAGCTCGTGGACATTCTGGGAAGGAAGTGAAGTGCTGCAGACTCCCTTGCCTCCACTCCTGCCCGCACATGCTCCGGGCCTCCCCTCCCCGCACCCCTGCACTTGGCTCGGAGAACACTGGCCTTTGCCATCAGGAGATATGCCAAGAATTTCTCCCCAGATGTGAAGGCTCCCAGGAAAATAAACAGGGAAGGAATAGAAAGATGTGGAAAAAACACTTTCCTTTGACCTGGTATTTCTGCTCCCCCTTATCCTTTGGAGTTGGTGCTATTGAGGGGGGATATCAAGGAGAACTTCCTGCTCACTTCAGTGATGGGGAGCTGAAGAATGTTCTGGGGCTGCCCTTCCCATTGGCCCTGATGACCCCTGAGATGGGGGCCACGTGGCCTGAGTTGATTGAAGGTGGAGGAATATCAGTGGAACCAGGGCTACAGACGGCCAATGGCAGCTCTTCAGGCTTCCGCCCCTGGGCTGGGCTGGGAAGGGTGGAGGGAGGGGTGCCCTGTACCTTCCCCTCTCCAGGGCCACCATCCCTATGACATGCCCTCTGGTCTCCAGCCAGGGTTCCTGTTCCCACATTGCTTCCTTGCCTCTTCCTCACAATTGTTCCCCTACCCCAAGTCTAGACACATTGGGCATGCAGGCCACTTGGGGTTCTCCAAGATAGAGCGGGCTGGAGTGTGTCCCCAGCTTCCATCTGAGCCCTGCGATCCCTGCCTCTGAGTCAGGCCCCCTGTTCTCTCCCACCTTCTCTGAGCCACATCAGCTTAGACTCTCTCCTTGTTTGACTTAGGGCCCAGCTTTGACAGAAGAGAGACAACAGAAGCCCCTCACCAGCTGCCGAGTCCTGGGCCGGATGCTCAGGAGTTGCTGAATGTGACTAGAAACAGGAAAGAGGCAGAACTCAGGCCTGGACGGGTGGAGGGCGTCACAGCACAGCCTTCACACACACGCACGCCCTTGCCCCGCAGCATGCCCACTCTCGCACACGCGGCATTCTGTCCCGGTCCTGCACAGAAGCAAGCTCGTACCACATATCGTGTGTGTGTGTGTGTGTGTGTGTGTGTGTGTGTGAGCCCTCGTGCAGTACACTGAGCATGGGGAGGGGGCGAGAGGGGCAGAGACCGTCCCGCAGCCTCATACTTCACCTCCCTCTAAGGTGGTCTCTTCCCAGGCAGGCCTCTCCCCGGGGTCTGCAAGGCCATTTTCGCCCTGCCTCCTGTCACAAAGGGCCTTGCAGTTAGATCTGTGGCTTTATCTCCAGTGGAGGATATAAGAATCTTGGGGATACACCGAAAGGATTAAAAAGAAAAGACATTCATTGTAAAACTTTAAATTTGACCCTTGTTGGCAGGACCCCACTTGCTGAACTATGAATTAACATTTTATAAGTCTTGTAATTTTCTCGGAGAAGGAGCAGTCGTGTTGCAGGTAAATGAAGGGGTGGTTACAGCATTAGTATCCTAAAAGCAAACGTTTTGAAAGCCCCACTTTTTGTGACCTTGATTATTTATTTTTAAAACATGTCTTTGTTTTCTAATCACCCAGAAGCCTGGAAATAAGCAATGACTGTTTCATCCCGTGAGAAGCCCTGGCCCACGGAGGCTCCCCGCACGGGCCAGGGGTTCCCTGTTTCCCTTCATTGCACTGGTTCCCAAAAGCATATGCTGGGCACCAAGTTAAGCAAGTGAAGCTTCCCCGGAGCTTCGGGCAAAAGCCTGCAGGGGGTGGGTTTGCTCATCGGGGCTCAGTGTGTGGACGACCCGGTCTCCATTGTCAGGGATGACAGTGGGCAGGTTGCTCACGGCTCCACCCGGCAGGCTGACTGCCCGCCCCTTCCCCGTCCACAGCGAACACAGGCCTTCCTCATCCCCATGATCCCCACCAGGCCATTTGAGATCTTATCTTCCCAATAATAGTCCTTCTGACCCTGTTGCATTCCAACCCTCAGGGCCAGCCAGGCTCCTCCCAGAGCCTAAGGGAGGTTCCCTAGGAAATGTCCGTGGGGAAACCAGATCTCTTCTCCTCCCCCTCCTCAGCCCCAGGGTGGATCAGAACCGTCCTGTGAGCACCAGCCCTTCTCCCAAGGAAATAGCGTTCGTTTCTCGGGTTTTTCTCTTGGGGTAACGCCCCTTCCTGCTGGAGCTTGGCTGTCTGGGCGGGCAGGAGGCTCTGACATTGCAGCCTCTCTCTGGCAGTGCTCTGTGATGACCTATGTCTCCAAACCAGAATCCGTGTGACAGACTGAAGATACCTGGACTCCAAGGGGAGTCATAGTCCCTCCCACAAAGCCGCAAACCCACACTTGCTATGCTCCTGCCTTCCAGAACCTTCTGTCCAGTCATAAGGTCTCTTAGGGTAGGTCCTACGTGTGTGTTTCGAAAATGTCTTATGCATTTGCAAGCACTCTTCCCCACGCCCTGCTTCCTCCTGGCTCTGGCTGCTGCTCCGTCAGTGAATGGTGGTTGCCCACCTACAACAACCAACTTCATGCGGCCTGTTCTCCAACATGGTTCTCAAAAAGTTGCTGCTTCATGGAAGGGAAAAGCACTTGCTCTGCCCAACCCCAAATTCACTCCCTGCATTTATTATTAAAAACATTTCCTAAGAGTTTTAAATTCAAATTCCAGTTCCAACTATTGCAGATCTGGGCCTGACTCCTGGCTTTGACTCTCTGCCCCAGACTCCTCGTCTGTGTCAGGATCCAGTGAGGTCATGCATGTAAAGGCATGTTATAGAGCAGTGGTCCCCAACCTTTTTGGCACCAGGGACCGGTTTCATGGAAGATAGTTTTTCCATGGACAGGGGACATGGGGATGGTTTTGGGATGATTCAAGCGCATTACGTTTATTGTGCAAACCTCTCTGCTAACGATAATGTGTATTTGCAGCCGCTCCCCAGTGCTAGCATCACCGCCCCAGCTCCACCTCAGATCATCAGGCATTAGATTCTCATAAGGAGCCGCAACCTAGATCCCTCGCATGCGCAGTTTACAGTAGGGTTTGTGCTCCTATGAGAATCTAATGCCGCAGCTGATCCAACAGGAGGCGGAGCTCATGCAGTGATGCGAGCGATGGAGAGCGGCTGTAAATACAGATGAAGCTTGGCTCCCTGGCCTGCTGCTCACCTCCTGCTGTGCAGCCCGGTTCCTAACAGGCCACAGACCTGTACTGGTCCACAGCCCAGGGGTTGGGGACTGCAATTATAGAGTGTACAATCTCTACAAGTGGAAGAGATTGTAGAGATTGTACTCATTTTTTTGTTTTAGAATTGATTCTCTACAGGGACTCTTTGATTTTTAAAGTGAGATAGCCCTTTTCCCTATTTACCGTATTCATTTAAGATTTGAACCCAGCACTGGGGGAATGTTTAAGCTCAGGGCGGGCCTGGGCTGAGGTCCAGATGGGATTGTCACGTCATTAGGAGCAGGTATTATCTAAGGATACCTGGCCCTGTGTGGAGAGGCTGGGGTTGGGCTGGAGTGAGGTTGAGTTTGTTTCCTGGCGCTAGGCAGGGTTAGCCCTGGGGTTACTCCATTCTGTGCCCTGGCATTCTTCCCTCTTGTCAGATTTCCTGTCTAGTCGGTCACTCCTCAGCCTCCATGGCTTGACCCAGATGGCGGCCCTGCTGCGGAGAATGGACTGCCCCTGCCCCAGAGCCTTCCTTTCCTGTGGATGCCCCTCTCTCCTCCTTCCCGTCTCTCTGTTCTAAACCCAGACTTCTGAAAGCCACTCCCTCCCTTTATCTCTCCCTGTAGCCTGCAAGGAAGTTGGAACAGGGAGAATCAGGTGGTCTGTGCCCATCTGTTACAGAGGATCGAGCCAGGCCCACGCAGGCTGCCTGAGACCCTCTCAAGGGCCCCATGAGGGCCGGTGTGGTCCAGGGACAACAAAGGGGCAGCAGGGGCATGATGAGGTCACCACAGCACCGATGCAGCTGCCCTTTCCTGGGTTGGGGGGGTGCTGCAATGGTCTGAAGGTGAGCCTGCCTGGGGCAGTGGGGACAGAGCAACGCGGAGCACACTGGTTAGAGACCAGGATCCTCAGCCCCTCCTCCACTACCTAGTGATGTGATACTGTTCTGTGCCTCAGTTTCCTTATCTATAAAATGGGAATAACCAAATATTCCCTACCCAGTTGTTCTTTACCCAGTTGTCAAAAGCAAGTGTGATAAACAGCTTTAAAATGCACTACAGATCAAAAAAGCTAAAAATAAATACAACACTATTATGGAGAGACCATCTGTCTCCCCAGTGTCTACCACAAGGCAAAGCGTAAACAGAATGAAGATTTTCTGGCCTGAGGCCACTAGTCCAGAAGAGTAAGTTTTCCATTCTGAGGGATGGGGAAGAAGCCAGGCTGGGATGGCTCTTCTCCCCTGACAGTCTGCTGCCCACCACGTCCTTCTCTGGCTCCCTCCCCCAGCATCTCCAACCCCTGAAGAAAGCCTAGAAGAATCTGATGTCTTGGGGTGGTTATAGATCTAGGCCTCAACTCTGCAACTCTTCAGCTGCTTAGCTGGGTACCCTTGGACAAGGCCTCGGTTTCCTCATCTGTAAAATGGGCATACTGACACCCTCTTAACATTGTTTTGAGGGTTAAATGAGTTAATGTGTGCAAAGTAGTGCTCAATGAATGTTAAGGGATTATTGAAATTATTTCAAAGCAATGGGGTCTCTTTCCCTCCAGCCTGGCTGGGGCAGCCCCACCTGCCGCTCGGAGGCAGGGATCCTTGCAGGTGGGCGCTGGCTTTTGCACACAGAGCAAGCTCCTCCCCTTCGTGGCTGGAGACACCACTCCTGGGTCTCAGAATCTACTAATTGGAGACATCCTAGAAGCCCCCGGCCAATGGGGAAAACTCACTCTGTCCTTCCAGGTCACCAACCCGTCCGGTGCTTTCCTGCTGCGGTGAGGAGACGCTGGCCAGAGAGGGTGCGAGTCTTCCCTTGCTCGGCTGGCTGTGGAGTAACCCGTGACTTCTCCTCCCAACCTTCTGCACCTGGCTTTTTTCGCCCCTTCCAGCCTTGAAATGCTTCACCCACGTGCCCAGTGAATGAGGCCGCCCACCAGGGAGGTGAACTTACTGTTGAGCTCCTCCGCTGTGAAAGCTGCAAGCCGCACACAGACAGCAGCTGGGCAGGAGGGGAAGGGGAGGGGCCCAGCACCATGCTCCTGGGGTCCTGGGGCAGGCAGATTAGCAGGTGAGAGGAGACAGAAGCTCTTTGGAGCTATCTTGGGGGAACTTTCCTTCTGGAATGTTCCTCTGTGATATATATGGCTGCCTGTGCTTGCAAGGAGCAGGGGGGAGACAGCGCAGAGGAGATCTTCCCTGTTCCCTCAAGTGTTCGCTCCCACTCCCCCCAGAAGGGATGACCTATTTGGGACACTCCAGAGCTCCTTTTCCAGGAAACAACACAGTCCTTCTGCCTGGCTGATGCCACCAGGAGTCCTGGGCTCGTACCTTATGGCAAAAGTCTCTCTCAGGCCCCTGATTCAGGTTCTCAAGCTCTGGTGTGTCATCAGGGTCCCTTAAAGTATCAACACAACAGCAGATTCCTGGGTCTCGATTCAAAAGGTCTGCACTGAGGGTCAAGACGTCTGTATTTTTAGAAAGTGCTGCACACTGCTCCCTCCCCTGCCCCCAGGTGATTGTGCTGATCTAGCCCACACCTGCCTGCCTGGAGACAGACCCTCTCTGTTGTTGGAGAGGAACGAGCTGGGGAGCCGGAGAGGGGCTGCCCTTCCGTGTTCCCCTCCCTGACTGCTTAAGAAACTACTGTCTTTTTTCTTCTCTGCCACAAGGACCCCTTGCCAATGGTTGGAAAAACTTCAGAATGGCTTCAAAGACAAGTATTTTTCTGGCTGCCTGCCTGCAGGGAAAAAATGAACTGCCCCCAGAACTAGGAATTAGGACCTTCAAGGATTGGAAACTGGGTCGCCTTCTTCTCTTTCTTTCTGAAAGCCAAGTGGTTTAGACCAGTGAGACAGAAATTCAGAGCTGCTGAAATACTGTGCAGGTTGGAAAGCCACTTTTTTCTCCCTCCTACCCAATTAAGCTCTAAATAACGAAGAAATCCTTCCAGCTCCTGCTCTCGCTCATCTCCTCCCTGCTTGGCCTCACTTGGGACACAGGATTTTCTTTTGGCTCTGCCATCTCGGTGGGAAGACGCACTTTCTCTTTGCTGTTACAGCTGGGGAGGACGAGAGACAAAACGCAGAGGACGTGTGTGCGTGTGCGTGTGCTGGTATCTGATCACTGTGTCTGCGTGTCAGATGCAGGCAGAGAGTGGAGGTGAATGGACAGGATGTCTTTATTTTGTGTGTGTGTGCGGTGGTGGTCGTGGAAGTCCAGGCTCTATGGGTGGGGGTTGTGAGTGTGTGTGTCTTTGACAACGTGTGACAATATGTGAAAGGCGCAAAGAAATGAGTTCTAGAGTCCAGTTTCTATGGAAACCTGGTCTGTAGAAATACTGTGTGCGACATGGCTCTCTGTGCTACAACAAACATCTGTAGCAAAAAAGTTTAACTTTGGCAGCTGGCAAATGTAAGGGTACAGAGTGATGAAAAAAGAAGGAAGAGAGAGACTATAAAGGAAAGAAAGGAGGAAGGCTAAACTTGAGCTCATTTGAGAGGAGAAAAATGTGGGAGGAAGGAAGGAGTGAGAAGATACAGACTAGGTCAAAAGCTGGGTTGGACAGAGCAGAAGGACTCTTGCTGGAGGAAGGATTTTTCCCAGTCTCCTGCCCATCTCCCGACTGGGCTTACCTGCACACACCTGCCTCTCCTCGCCACTCTGGGTTTAGTCTTCCTCTTCCTCCCCCACCCTTCCTCGGAGCTTCAGCAGCAAAGAGCCAGCTAGAGGCTCTGATCTCCCAGTGGTGCGTGCGTGCTTGTGTTTGCCTGAGTTTTCTTCCACCAGATCCTATTGGGGTGGGGAGGTTAGGTTAGGGGGAGGGAGGGGCAGATTCTAGGGAGGGAGGGGAAGAGGGAAAGAGAGCAGAGAGGGAGGGAGGAGAGGAGAGAGGGAGGGAGCTTGGGAAAGGAGAAATGACAACAATAAAGTCTTTATTTGGCAGCCAAAACTCCCAAAGACTTCATCCACACACCATGCCCACTAACGGACTCATTTTTAATAACATTTCCTTCTGCTGCTGCTGCTTCTGGAGATGGATTGTTTGACCCATGTTTGGAAAACAAGCCAAATTAACAGAGGAAAAAGGCATGAAAAGCAGCCTCTGTATGGGCCAGGGCTGGGTGGCTGGATCTAGCACTAGCCTGTTTAATTCCTCCCAGCAACTGCCTTGCTTCTCATGCTTGTCCTTCCTTTGGTGTTAAATTCCCAAGCCAGTGAGGGGTTGCGGATGCTTCTCTGAACAGTGACAACCCTTCCCTAAGTCATCTTCTGCAGGAGGAGTGGAGTTTAGCAAGGGAGTGGAGTTTCCCTGTGCGTTGAGCTGGCATGGGAGATAACTTTGGTTTGGCCACCAGAGGGCTGTTCTGAGGACCAGAGAGGGAAAAATCTGGCCTGGGTTGCACAGCAAAGTGAAGGCAGAACCAAGATTTGAAGTAAGACCTACAGTCACTGTCTCTAGCTCATGTAGACAATGTAGTATCTTCTCTCAGCTCCTCCGTATCACTCAGGTGAGATTTGGTAACGTATGGTCGTTACACAGAGGGATGGGAAGTCCAGATTTCCCTGTGCGAGTCACCAGCCCAGAAGACCCAATCAAGTTACATCATTACAGCTAACGACGTGCCTCAGTTAAGAAGCCACAGCACACTTGCAGCAGCCCATCAAAACTAGCTGACTGCTTAGAAAACTCCGTGATATTTGCTTCTGGGTCGTCGGTCTGTGAGAGCTGCAGGACTCAATGACAGGGGACTCCCCTGACTGCTCCCCAAAGTGGGGCAGAGGAAAAGACTTTGAGCCTTCAGCTCCGCCACTCACAAGCTCTGTGATCTTGGGCAAGTCACTTGATCATGGGGAGCCTCAGTGTCCTCATTTATAAAATGTGGATAATATCTACCTCACGGGGTTGGGAAAATTAAATGATATCATAAATGGGACAGCACTTTCTAAACCGGGATGATATGAGGGTGTAGGAAAGGGATTATGGTGAATAGTAATCAGCCTAAGAAGAGGAGGAGAGACAAAACCCACAACTTCTTTCCCCCCAAATCACGTGTCTCCAACACCCTATAAGTCAGCAAGGTCCCCTCCATTTCGCATTGACTGCAGGTGTGCCAGCCATGCGGGCACAGCATTGTCACCCAGAGGGGTGTGGCCTACTCTGCAGGCTGAGAACCTCAGCCCCTGCGTGTGGTCCTTCCCCTAGGCCTGGTGGGGGTGGTAGGGACCGTGCAAGGACGGTGAGCAAAGCACAGCCAGGTGCAGGGGGACGGACAGGCTGCAAGGGGTATGGCCGGCAGGGGCTGTCCCCTGTATCCGTCTATATGGGATCCATCCTGAGTCTGAGCTCCTGGGCGTGGGTGACCAACTTCCACGCCCTCCCCACACCCGCACGATTCCTTCCTCCCTTTGGTCTCCCCCTTCCCAGGCTGTGAAGAGGGAACTGGAAGGAAGGCTACAGATGAGCAGCAGGATGTTCAGGAATGTTCGGAGTAGAGTTTTCTAAACGGTGGCCTGTGGACCACGGCATAAGGACCTAATTCTTTTTTTTTTTTTTTGACAGCACATTAATTTTTTTTTTTTTTTTTTTGAGACAGAGTCTCACTCTGTTGCCCGGGCTAGAGTGAGTGCCGTGGCGTCAGCCTAGCTCACAGCAACCTCAAACTCCTGGGCTTAAGCGATCCTACTGCCTCAGCCTCCCGAGTAGCTGGGACTACAGGCATGCGCCACCATGCCCGGCTAATTTTTTCTATATATATTTTAGTTGGC
>CM052450.1:21318277-21340427 GCA_028533085.1 Varecia variegata | reverse complement strand
CCCTTGCGAATGACTGTCCAGACCTGTGCCACTTCCCTGCCCTCCTCTCTTCTCCTGTCTGCGTCTCCCACCAGCTCCCTTGGGCCTCTGCCAGACCTGATTCCCCTTTGGAACCCCAGGCCCCCATGCGTAGCATTCAGTATCCTGCTCTCTGGCCCCAGTGGTAATTGGGCAGCAAGCCTAGAAGCACTAGAATAGTTTATCCTCTTGTATGTTTGCCTGAGTCATTGCAAAATCCTCCTGTTTTTTTTTTTTTTCCTGCAGCCTTCTTACTTTTTAATTTATTTTTCATGACCCAGCAAGTGTGTTATTTCCCAAAACACAAACCTGATCATGTAATTCCCTGGCTTAAAATTCTGCACTGTCTCACAGGTGTTTATAAAATAAAATCCAAATGCCTTAGCATGACTTCTGAGGCCTCTGCAGTCCAACGCAGCTTTCCTGCTATTCTCATTTCCCTCCACAGTTCCTGCGGAACCTGAGAACCAGACTCATGGGAACATGGTTCCCTGGGTTTTCATGTTTCTAGGCCTTTGCCCAATCTGGGTTCAGATGTCCTCCTTCCTCCTAATCTCCATTTGGGGAACTCCTATATACCCTGCAAGGCCCAACTCAAATGTTCCCTCCTGTGTGAAGCTCTCCTAGGTTCCCACAGGCAGAATGAACCTGCTCTTGACCATGCTTCCCTGGGCCACAGCTTTGTGACTGCACTCACTGCACGGTGTACTCACTGCTTGTTTCCACGTCTGCCTCCTTTGGGTGATGGAGGGTCTCCAAGGCAGAAACCCAGCTCCTGGAAAACAATCAATCAGAATAGCTAACACTTGCTGAGCACTTACTATGTGCCAGGCATATATTTTACAGGGTGCTGGCTCATGTAATCCTCATAACAGCCTCAGGAGTAGGTGCCACTATCAACAACCCCGATGTACCGATGAGGAAACTACAGCACAGGGTATTATGCGGTCAGTAAGTGCTGGAGGAAGGACTGGAACCCAGGAAGCCTGGCTCCAGGGTCCGCGCTGTAGACATGATGATGATAAATGCTTGCAGAATGAATGGGGACCGCAGGCTCCGGGCTAGTGAGTGTGTGTATGTATGTGTGTGTGTGTCGATAAACATGATGTGATTTGTTCCCTGCCTACCCTAGCCCTGGTGTCCAGCTGGGCTGGAACCTGTTCTCCTGAGGCCTGGCCTGTGGCTTTCACTGCAATAACAGAACTGTCATCTCTTCTAGCAGGTGTCCCCGGCCCTCGAGCCCTCCTCCTGTCACTCTCGCTCTCCCCAGTCTCCCGTCTGTGTGTTTGCCCATATGTGGCTCTGCCGGCCCAGTCTGGAAAAATGGCTGGTTGGCCTGCAGCGCGGGGAGTGGTGCCTGCTCTCCCTGTTGGCCTCCTCCGGCCCCTCCTTCTAACCCCCGTGCACAGTCCTGGCCTTGTTCAGAGCCAAATCACAGGGCTCAGGGGCCGCGCCACGTGTCTGCCCACCCGTGGCTCCCGTCTGGGTCTGTGAGCCTCCCGACTCCTGCCCCCCAGGAGGAAAGGACGCAGCCAGAGGCAAAGACAGAAGGCAAGAACACGCTCGGGCCTCCCCAGCCTCCCAGCTCGGAGCTGCTACCACAGCACGTGCTCAGCAGTGTCCCCGCCTTGAAAGGCAAGGACTCCCGTCCACCCCTGGGGCCCTGCTGCCTCCTGAGGCTGGTGACGTGGGGCACTGGGCCGAGGGAGAGGGACACAGACCACAGCCATTTCACAGCTGTCACGCCTGCCCATGCCAGGCTTGGCTCTCCAGAGGGTGGAGCCACCAGCCCACCTGGAGCCCTGGCGCAGCACCCCTCCCCCAGGGCCAGCGGCCACCTGAGCAGACCCCTCCCCTCCCCCCCTCACTTGCACGTACGTGCCTTGGATTGTCCCGGGACTCCCATATCCAGGTTTCAAATGGCCTGAGCGTGCCCCCGGCAGAGGGCCGTGTCTCCCCAGTCAGCCTGGCATCTCCCAGCGTGGGAAAGAGGAGCCCCTCTTGTGTTCGTCCTTGTTCTTCTTCCTCGTCAGTGCCCAGGGAGGGTGGCGGGGGCTCGGGGGTCTGTTCAAAGTGCTCCATGGAGCAAGTGAGGAGACTCTAAACGCCAGCCCAGCCTCAGACGGGCAGCATAGATGCAGACAGGACAATCTGAGGACACCGAGACCCACGGTGACTGTCTGCCCAAAGGTACACAGTAAAGGATAAGGACATTTTATGGCTCATGAAACAGCATCGTGGAGGGATCCAGAGCATTGTCATGAGGTGTCCTTGCCAAGAGACACTGTGTTTCCTCTGCAGTGTTTATGCTGGTCTTGGCGTCCATCAACAGTGAGCTCAGCCAAGAGAGCTCTGGGCCGAGGGCTGCACGCTGGGGGAGTCGTTCGCTGGGCACAAATGCTGCCCCTTCCATGCAGTCACCTCTGCAGTGAGCTCACTCTGCCACCCCCAGCCCAGCCTCCGAAGGCCATCCTGGGCCCTCTCTCGGGAGGTACTAGGAGATGGGACTGGGGACAGCGCAGAAAGACCAGACCCTCCACCCATGGCGCCCTGATGCCCTCTCCCCCGCTGGCCCCTGGAAGCTGTCCCTTGCTAACACCAGGGCCCCAGGGCCGGCCGTGCCCTCCCATGAGGCTGCTCTGAGGACAGAGCCGGCTTCGGGGCTGGAAACAGTTACGCCAGCAACGGAGCGGCCCAGCTTGGCCCACCCCAGGTGTGGGGAATTTTCAGGCCCGGCTGGGCCAAGCCACAGAATGAAGGCAAAGAGGCAAACATGTTGTGGAAGGTGGCTGGCAGCCCTGACCGTCTGCTCCACGGGCCAGGGCCTGGGAAGGCTGTGGAGTGACCGAGCAGTGCGGGGCTGGGGAAAGGCAGCCCAGGACGGTGGTGACTCTGCCTCCATAGAGACCCTCAGAGATGAAGACTTGCCACCCACCACGCCTTCATCGCCCCTGGCAGGGTCAGCCTAGCACGTCAAGCTAAAATGATCTTGTTGGGAAGTTCTTCCTTCTGTCTACCTGGCCTCTCTCAGGCTGGAATTCAAACTCCTTTCTTATATTCAGATCCTCATTGGAGGACAGAAAAGCCCTCTTCTGCCTGGAGGGGAACTTGGATTTGACGAGAGCTTTGGGATCCTTGGAGACAGGTGCAGGGGACACGGCAGGGTGTTGTCATTCACGCTATTTATTATATCGTTAGCATTACTCATCTGTCGGGCTCCTTCCGAATGCAGTAGCTTTCTGGGCAGGCAGCCGCCCTCCCTCCTGGGGGTTCTGGAGAGAGGAAAGAAGGGGGGCCGTGAGGAAGAGTGGGCACAAGGAGGAAGGGGAAGACCCGGGACAGGGCGGGACCAGCTATCTCCAGCACCTGGTTTAAGGTGGCCTCCCTGTCGCCGTCTCCACCAAGGGGCGGGTGGGTAGAGGGGAGCTTGGTTCCCGAGGCTGTCACACTCTGGTTACCATGACGGAGACCCTTTCCCTTCCTCCCACCCTTCCTCCTCCTCCTCCAGCCCTTTCCCTCCTGTTCTTTCCCCTGTGTCCCTGCTTTCTCCTCTCCTTCCCTTTTCACCTGTCCCCCCATTTCCCGTCTTTCCTCCCCTCCTTCTCTCTGCGTCTTCCTCTCTCCTCCCGTCTTGGGCTACTCTTGCGGCTGAGCTGGGGAGGAGACGTAAAATCCACCCGCCACATCGCAGCGGGATGAAATCATCCTGGCGCTTCCCCCAGCGCCACCCTCCTCCCCGTTAGAGCTCGGGGCGCCTCCCCGAGCCCTTCAGTCCAGCTCCCCGTCTCACCTCGACTCTCCCCCAGCTCCTGGTACCCAGAGCAGGGTCCCATCCCTCATCCTGCTCCGTGGTGGCCGGGCACGGGGTGGCTCAGAGCCTGCTCACTCTGCGGAGTCCCCACTGGGAGTTTCCCTCCTGGCCCCTGAGCCCCACGCTGGGCCCTGACTCCTGGACCAGGGGGAAGGTCCCCTTCCTCCTGCTTTCTCCCCTGACCCCTAACCCCGTCCTTGGTGCCCTGCGGCCTTCCTGCGGGGGCTCCTGGGCCAGCGCTGTCAGCCCCCCACTGCCCTGTCTCCCCTTCCCACCCTTGCCTGGCAGCTTCTGCTCGCAGGAGACCTCCGCACCGCCCTCGCAGGAAGTACCTAAATCACTCTGGCTCCCCCTTTCGACTAAACGCTCTCTGAGGGCACACGGTTGATCCCAGCATCCTGCACGGGCCTGGCGTCCATCTGACACATATTTGCTGACTACCTACTATGGGGGTGGTGGCACTATGGTGAGCTCTGAGGGTACAGCTCGATCCCCGTCCTCTTGGATCGTTCAGTGTAGTGGAAGATACAAAAATAAACAAATATATAAATAAATCGAAGTATATCACGAACAGTGTTAGGGCTACGGAGTGGAGAAAGGATCCATAGTAGGTCCCTAATACATAAATATGGAGCATGTGAAAGATGAGTTAATGCCACTTTTTTTTTTTCTATTTCCTTTCCTGCTCTGCTTCCAAGCCCGAAGGCTGGTCTGCTCTGTGCCACCTAAAAATATCCTTAATTATATCCTGTCCTAAGTTGTTCTCTCATTTGTTCCCCTTGTATTAGTCTTGTCTCACCAATAATAATACCAATAAATTTCCATGCATTAAGTGGCTATAATGTGCCAGGCAGTAAGTTAAGAACCTTAATATATTGCTTCATTTTAATATTTATTCCTGCTTTAAATATAAGGAAACTGAGACTCAGATTGAATAACTTGTCAAGAGCTACACCACTAGCACCAGCAGAAGACCCACGTATTATCGACTATTGCAGACACCCACTGGGGGTCTTGGAATGTATCCCCCATGCCTGGGGCTGGGGGACTACCGTACTGATTTCATTTCCTTTGGATATAAATCAGTAGTGGATTGCTGGATCACACTGTAGTTCCACTTTTAATTTTTTGAGGAACCTCCATGCTGTTTTCTGTAATGGCTGTACTAATTTACATTCCCACCAACAGTGTCCAAGGGTTCCCTTTTCTTCTTATCCTAGCATGTATCTTTTATCTTTTTATAGTAGCCATTCTAACAGGTGTGAGGTGATCTCTCATTATGGTTTTATTTTGCATTTCCCTGATGATCAGTGATGTTGAACATTTCTAAACATACCAACCAGATGTGAAATATTTCTATCACCATGAAAAATTTCATGTCCTGCCACTTCCCCCACCCCAAAACCATTCAGTGAGATTCGCGATTTCCAGTAATAGTGGACTAGGTTATTTGGACAAAACCTACCATTAAAAACAAATAAAACTGACGGATAAAATATTTAAAATTTTTTCCTAATAAAACAACAGCTAACAAGAATTGATAAGAGAGAAAGGAACAACCAGGCAAAATTAGACGGAAAAAATGGGAACCCCAGAGACAGAAACTGAAGGTTTGCCCTGAAGGTATCTACTGATCCCAGTAAATCTGAACTTTTTTTTTTTTTGATGCCTGCAAGGGCAAGGAGATAGCAATTAAAGCTCAGGGCTTGAGAATGTGGGGAGACTTTCCTCTCCATAACAAGGACACAAAGGACTATCCCCTTGGAGTAGCGGTGAACCAAAATGAAACCAGGTTAGTAACAATGTGGCAGAGTTATCACTGTGTGTCCCCAGTAACCTCAATACCTTGAACTTGATTTAAAGTGGTTTGAGATCAGTACCCACAAGTGCTTGGTAAAAGCAAAGAACAAAACAAAACAAATAAAAATGCTTCTCTGGAGGAAGGCATCTTCATCCCACAGATTTCAAATTATTTCACCAAATTATTTTTTAAGTATGATGAGCAGGAAACAAACAAAATCACCAAATATGCCAGGAAATAGTCACCAGGCATAAGAACCTATAGATATAACAGACAAGAGAAACTAAACTGTAAAACTTTAGATTTTATAATTATCAGACACAGACTATAAAACAATTAAGTTTACTATGTTTAGAGAAATAAAAGTCATGTTGGAAATATGTGCAGTTAATAAGAAACTATACAATTGACTTAGATTTGGAAAAAGACCAAATCAAACTTCTAGAAATAACAAATTCAATTAATAAAAAAAAAAGCTCAGAAGACACAGCTGGAGGGAATTAGTAAACTAGAAGACAGAATTAATTATTCAAAATTTAGCACAGAGGAACAATAAGATGGAAGCTA
This sequence comes from Varecia variegata, assembly GCA_028533085.1. NCBI lineage: Eukaryota > Metazoa > Chordata > Mammalia > Primates > Lemuridae > Varecia > Varecia variegata. The sequence goes on along the minus strand of CM052450.1, from coordinate 21,334,230 downwards.
TAAAAGAAACATTAAGAGCCATAGAGGACAGAGTTAGAAGAACCAACATATCTTTAATTGGAGGCCCAGAAACGCAGGAGAGATAAATTGCGTCAGAGGTAATATGTAAAGAGACAACAGCTGGTAATGTTCCAGAACTGATCAAAGATAACAAATCACAAATTTAAGAAGACAAATTGATCTCAAACAGGATAAACAGATATTCCCCACCCAGACATATTACTGTGAAACTTTAGTAAACCAAAACACAAAGAAAAGTATTAAAGACAGATTATCTTAACCAGTTTTTCAATATGTCGAAAGCAAAAACTGCCTACGTAAAATTCTTTTCTCAGTGAAACTACATTTCGAGGATGAGAGTGAAATACAGATGCTTTCAGGTGATAAAAATAAAGTAAAAAAAAGGAAACAACAACAGATGACAAGTTTGTTACCAGCTGATTCTCACTACAGGAAATTCTATCCTTCAAGCAGAAGGAAAACGATCCCAGATGAAAGCTCTGAAAAGCAAGAAACAGTGAAGAGCCCATCAAGTGGCAAACATGTAGATAAACCTAAAAGAACATTGACTCTAGGCAGCAGGAATAATAATATCTTGTGAAGTTTAAAAATAAAAAATATAACGGGTTTCTCAAACTTATAATACCGAAACAGATCTCTGACATTTTCCTCCAAACCCAATCCTGTCATGTTCTTTCCCATCTGGATAAATGGCAACTCCATTTTATAAACTGCCCAAACCTTGGAGTCCTCTTTGTTCTCCTCCATTCAGAGCTCACGTTAGCAAGTAGCACGGTTCGGTCCATCCAGTGGTGTGCTGACGCTGGCCTGTATTGGCTCAAAGGGCCAATTGTTAAATTTTTAGAAACCTCACAAGCCAGTTGACGTGCTGTTGGTAGCTTGAAACCAGCCGTGACAGGAGTGTTTACACCATTACCGCAGCTGTCTCAGGAGCCCGTTGTTAAACCTTTGCCAGCACACCACTGGGTTTCCCAACAAAACACGTCCAGAATCCGATCACTTCTCATTACCTTCACAACCAGCACCCTAGTCCCAGCTCCCATCATTCCCTCACCTACATTACCGCGTCTCTCAAAGGGTCTCCTTACTTCCTCCTTGCTTCTTTTCAGTCTCTTCCTGACACAACAGCAAGAGTGGCTTCCAATCATTGAGAGTGAAACCCAAGGCCCCCAGGCACCTTGACTTCCCCTCCCTCTCCGCTTACCTCTCTGCCCACCAATCCTATCACTCACCTTTCATTTTGTCTGGGCACACTCACGCCGCTGTTTCTCAACCAGTCCAGTACTCCCCTTTGGGCCTCAGGGCCTTTGCACTTGCTATCCCCTCCTCCTTCTGGATGTTTCTTACAGATATCTACATGACTCCCTCCCTCCTCTCCTTCAGGTCCTCATCACATTCCACCTTCTCAGAATGGCTGTCTCTGGCCACCCTCTCTGAAACTGCAACCCTTACACAAAATTTCTTAACCCCCCTTTTCAGCTTTAGTTTTCTCCTTAGCAGTATTATTAACACACTATAAATTTTATAAATTTATCTTTATGTTTTAGATTTTGAATTAGAATACCAACTCCATGAGGGTGGGGTTTTGTCTGTTTTTGTTGAGTTACAGCTCATTTTCCCAAACCGAGTCTGACACGCAGGCCCTCATTAAATAATTCCGCTGTGTTGACTTAGGTGGCCCACCCAGTGGCATTTGAATTTTCTAGTTCAGTTGGGGAGGGGGAGTTTTCTCTGGGCCTCACCAGCATCTTGGAGGCGACTGTGCCCGCCCAAGTCTGAAAACTAGCAGGCTGGAGCGGAGTCCAGCCCAGGAATGTGTTTAGTTTAGCCTGCGAGACATTTTAAAAGAAATCAAAGTGGATGTCAACAGTACAAAATGAGAGATTTCACATTTAAAAAAATCCAGATTTCTAGCTTCTCTGGAAAAATCCAAAGATCTTGCAATCCTGAGGCTGCGTTCCCACCTGGCAGGCCCCGAGCAGCGCGGCCCTCCCACCCCCACCCTGCGCCGCGGCTCCTCTCATTCCCGGGTCTCTGGCCCAGGCTTGCGTCTGTCTCCGGGTGAGGCCGCAGCGAGACCTCTGCGGTGGCGTCAGGACCTCTGAGTTTCGGTCCCCGTCTGTAGATAGAGATGACGATGCCTACTTCAGAGGGTGGCTCTGAGACCTGACGCCGCAACATCTGAGCAGGGACCGTGTGGGGTGCACGGCCCGGAGCACCCCGAAGGGATCAGCGCTCACATCACGCCCATTCCTACAAACCCCTCCTCAGGGGCTGCCTGCGAGTCTCTGTCCGGGACAGCCCTGCCCGAGGGTCCCCCCCAAGTGTTCCACACTAGCTAATGCCGCCTCTCAGATGACATCTGGCTCCCGCGCAGACAGCGAGCTCCTCAACCCCCCTCTGTCCTCAGCCTGCCCGGCCCCTTTCCCGGCACGTGTGGTCTGCCGGGCGTCTCAGTGGCAGAGTCATGGGGTCTGTGGTGTCCCCTCAGACAAGGCACCCCTGTCCTGGGCCAGCAGCGGCACCAGCAAGACCCTGCAGGTTGGTGCCCGGAGAGAATCTCTAGGGTCCTGTGCAGGTGGCCCTGCCCCTGGGGCCCTGCGAGTCTCCAAGCTGGGACCAGGCAGGCGGGAGCGTGGCGAGCTGGGTGCCACCTCCCCGCCCGTGGCAGGTTTGGGGTGGGAATGCTGACTGTTATTGGGAGGCTTCGGGAATCTGTGGGGAGACCACAGGAATGCCAGAGGAGGGGGAGATGGAAGGATGGCAGGGGGGCCAGAAGGCAGGGCTTCCACATGCCACGTCTGCGGGGCTCAGAATCGCAGCTTCAAGTAACCATGTGGTCACTTATGAGCCATGTTGCCTGAGACAATTCACTTAATTTCTCTGACGCTGGTTTCCTCTCCTTTGAAGAGGAGATATTTTTACCCACTTTCCCGTATTGTGAGAATCCCATGAGATTGTGTGAGACTCACATGCATTTAATTAATAAGCTCCTGCTACGTGGCAGACACTGTTCTAAGCGCTACACATACATGCGCTCGTTCACCCCTCACCCCGGCCCTGTGAGGTAGGGGCTGTTATTATTCCCATTTTATAGATGAGGCACCGAGAGGTTAAGGAACTTGTCTCTGAAGGTACAGTTTGTAAGTGGCAGAGCTGGGATTTGAATCCAAGCGTAGGTCTAGAGTTCAGGGACCTTTTAAGCTCTTGCAATGTCTGTTCTCTAGAAAACATTGCTGGGACAGCCCTAGAATCTATGTAGAAATGTGAGAGCAAATGACTCGCTCAGACGGTGGGAGGTTATTTCACTGGGGAAGAAGGGATTTGTTAAGACTCATCAGTAAGTGGAACGGTCAGGCGGTCCTAAATCTCCTGTGTCCCGGTGGGGTGCCTGCTCCCGCGGGGAGCTGGGGATGTGTGCGGGTCACAGCTCCCTGGGGAAGCTAGGACGAGCAGACTGGGCAGAGAAGGATCACAGTGGGGGAAGCCTGCTGTCGAGTCTTGTCTGCAAGTTATAGGAAGCTCAGAGGAGACCGGGTGTGCAACTGTGGGGAAGGCTTCTGGAGGAGAAGGTCCCTGAGAAAGAGAGCTAGGGTGGGAGTCACCCGGGTGCCATGGTTACAGTGCGATCTGGGATCCTTCCTGCTGACCTTCACCCAGTGTTTCCTGAGCCCCACTCGTCCCTCCAACGAAGCTCTGGCTGGCAGTGGTCCCACCCATAATTCTGCGGTAAGGGGTAGGATTCTGCGATCTCGTTCAGCTTAGGGGTAAGTGGGAATGGGCGTGGTCACCTGCCTCCTGCGCTTCATAATAACTTTACAATTTAAGTAATAACTTTATGATTTAAAATACTCTCCTGATCACTTTCATCCTAAGAGAGCAGATAGTAGTTGGAGGCTGGGGTCTTGCGGCTCGTGGTCAAAGAAGGAGGCAGGAAGCAAGAATGCTATCCTCTCCCCCTCCCTGGTGGCATTCTCTGCTTCTATCCCGTGCCACCCTCCCCCATTTTGGGGGAGAAGCTGGCTCAGGCTGGACTGTCCTCGGGCTTCCTGGGTGGGTTTCTGGCATCCCTTGTCTGGTTCTGCCACCACTCAGATGGGTCTTCCTGGACACAGTCAGAACAGAATGAGATATTTCTTGTCCCTCAACTCTGCGGACTTAGAGTCTGAGCTGAATGCTTCTGCACCCACCTCCCACGGCCTTGGATTGTCCTCCAGCTACTTGTTTTCACACTCACCAGGCAAGGTCCTGAGGGCAGGGCCCACGTCCTATGTGTGTTTCTGTCTTATGCCCCAAAGGGCTCACGCCTGTAATCCTAGCACTTTGGGAGGCCGAGGCAGGAGGATCACTTGTGCTCAGGAGTTTGAGACCAGCCTGAGCAAGAGCGAGACCCTGACTCTATAAAAAAAAACCACCAGGGTTTGTATCCCACTGACCACATGCTCTAATGTCCACACCCAGCTGCAAGGGAGGCTGGGAAATGTAGTTTTTATTCCAAGAAGGTAGGAGGAGGCATCTCTTAGGACACAGCTGATAACTTATGTTACTATCACTAGCTGAAAAATCTGAATTTATTCAAAAGATAGTCATGTTATGAAATGAATCCTATTTGGATTTCTCTAAAATAATCAGCTCTCTAGAAAGTATGATTCACTCATTTATTCATTCGTCAAACATTTCCTCATCTATAAACGGGATTAATAGGATACCTCATGGGGAAATTGTGAGGATTCTGAATGAGCTAACACATGCGAATCTCTTAGGACAGTGCCTGGCACATAATGAGCACCATGTTGGGGTTCACTTGTGCTATTGTTCCTTGGCACTGTCCCACGTGCCACAGGGATTAGAGAGTTGACTAGGACCATATCCCCGCCCTCAAGGGGCTCATAGTCTAGTGCTTCAGAGAAGCATGAATGCAAAGAAAGTCCCTACAGTTGTGTTTTCCGTGCAGGGTGTGCCTCACACTCCCCTGGTGCCTCCCTCCCTCCCTGTTTGATTCACTAGGGTGGAGGCAGGGCTGGAACAGCTGCATTTTATTAAAAGGTGCACAGGGGATTCTGAGGAACACCCACGGTGCAAGAAGCTGCCCTGCCGTATGGTGGGTGCCATGTGGACATGGGAGCCGTAGGGGGGAGTTGATCTACTGCCTGGGTCAGTCAGGGGAGGCTTCCCAGAGGAGGTGTCTCCTGAAGGTTCCAGGCAAAGAGGGTGGGCTATACCCTTCAGGTAGAAGGACCGGCATGCCTTAAATCAATGTCATTTTCCGGAAACTGCAAGAGTCAGTTGGTGCCCATAGAGCATATATTGGGGGTGGGGGTGGGGCGGGGGATGGGTTGCCAGGAGATGAAGCCAGAGAAACACACAGGAGCCTGACTCTGTAGCTCAGTGGCCATTTTGCTTCTCAGTCAGGATCTGAAGAAGCTATTGTCCCTTTCTGCAGGAAGAAACATATATACATACAAAATCTTGCACACAATTTCAGGAGGTTCATAGACCGGCCCCCCCCAAGCCCATCCACCAACACAGACTGGAAACCACTGTCAAGCGTGGCTCACCAAGGTATGGGATACAAGGGAGTTCAGGCTTATGGGGGAAATGAATGAGCTCACCTTTGGACAGGTTGAATTTGAGGCATTTCAAATTTGACATCCAAGTGGAACCGTCTAGCAGGCAGGGGGTATACATGTGTGGAGTTTAGGTGAGAAGTGAAGAGATCTGCAGAGATCTGGGTCATCTGCAGGCTGGTGGTAGCTGAAGTCATGGGAGTAGCTGGGATGACCTAGAGGCGGCGTGTGGGGTGGAGAGAACAGAGGATAGTCAGGCTCAAATGTGACCCAAACACGCAGGTGTAACCTTTGCTGCCTTGAGAACACCTCACTAGGTAAAGCAAACCCTGATTACAAACTATTTGTGTACCGGGAAAGCCGGGGATGCTACCCTTGCAGGTAGAGGACAAGAGCAAGGACAAAATGAGGGAGGGGTGAAAGATGTAGTTGTCACTACTCCAAGTTCAGGCATAATTGGCGTGCGCGACCACTTTGGAGAGTCCTTGAGGCAGAAAGGATTGCACAGCTCTCGGGCTGAGGGGCCAGCTGCCTGCCAGGCTGGGGGAGCCGTGAGCACAGCCGCTGTCCCCCAAGCTGAAGTGCTGAGGGGCACCCCGCCCTCCTCTGGAAGGGGTTTCTGAGAAATGCCTTACTGCAGTCAGCACAGGGAACTTGGGGACACACCCGCTTCACCCCATGCATCTCACACCCGTGTGGATGGCGGCAGAGCTCAGGGCCCTCCCACCCTCTCCCCACTTGCACTTTTCAATGTTTCTATATAAAAAGACCCGCCAGAGGATGCAATCTAACACATATTTAGCTAGAGATTTAACAGAGGGTCTCCTTTTAAAGACTAAAATTACTCCCATTGGGGACTGTCACAGAAAATGCCAGACATATGGTCCCCATATGAAAAAGCTGGGAGTCTTTAGGTGGGGCAAGAAAATGTTCTGAAGTACTAACTTATGTTCCCCCCCGTATTTCCTTCTTCTCTTTGGTGCATCCTCCCCAAAGCCTCAAGGCAGGGTCGTATCCACAGAGCAAAAGTTACTTTCTGCCGCCTGTCTCCTTGCCTAGATAACGCAGATTAGATAGAAGATTTGGGAGATGAGCCTCGTAAGGCTCCCTTCCCCCTGCCCGACCGACAGCTCCTAAAACTCAGCTGCACAGGATGGGGGAGAACGAGAGAACAGAGACATGGATGAGGTTTGGAGAAGTGGGCCCTGTACCTATTTCTTCACCTGTGGCCAGGCTGAGTCCCAGAGAGGGACAAAATACCAGGAGGTAAGAGGGAGCTAAGAACAGGAGGGTCTGTGCCTTCTATACAGCTCCAAGGGGGCAGCTCCGGCGAGCAATGAGCTCTCAGGGAAGAAACGCTGCATGGGATGTCTGGGCAGGTAACGTACTCTTAGGAGGAAATAGTTGACTTCCTAGTATGTAATCTCCCGTTTGTTCCAGCATGCGCTGGAGCCCCAGAGTCATCGCAGAGTAGCAGGGAAGTAACACAGAGAACCACCAACCTACAGAGGCGCAGGTTGGGAACAAGGGGCACCTTCCTCCGTCTGAGAAGCTCCCTGACCAGGACGAGGTGGGGTGATGGAGGTCTCAGAGGATGCTTCTGCAAACAGGCGACACTGAGTATCAGATCTTGGGCCCAACCTTCCCCATAGATTAGACACAACGCTGGGGAAGGGGGGTTGATTCCTGAATTGCCGAGGCTAAGATTCTGCCAGCCCAAACGACTGAAAAGTCAAGATAAAAATTTAATTTCTTAAAGCAGATTAAAGAAAGTCACATTTCTTGCACACACGAGTTTGTGAACCAAGATTATACATTTAAATCATACATGTGTATAGATTTAACACACAGGCTTTCACAAAAAACTGGGACATTTTAAGAAAATATCAGACAGGCGGTCATTGTCCTACAAACCTGAGTCTTTAGGTGTCTTTACAAAGAAGAAAAACGTATTCCAACCCCACTCCCTTAAAAAACAAACAGACAAACAACAAACCAAGAGAAAGAAGGCTGTTGTAGTACTAGCAGTCATTTTCCAAACATTTCACTGGAGAAAAAAAAAACAACAAAAAGCCTTGAATCCAGTTATTCATTCATCTCAAGCAAATATGTAAAAACTGGCAGGAGGCGCAGTGAAGCGAGAAGTTACCAGAACAGGGGCTGGGGATGGAAAATGTTTTGCAATTTCATAGCTGTTGCCGCCTCTGTTCTCTGTTGGTGTAATGGGTCACGAATGTGGCGTGTTTCGGTGCCTGCTGGTGGGGGCAGCGCGGCAGGGCTCCAGACACGGTCTCTGTTGACCTTTGTGCGTTCGTTGCCCGGCCGCCTGGACGTCTGGAACAGCCGCCTCGCCCCACGCCTCTGAAGGGCGTCCTGGTGAGTCTCGCACCCCCCACTGTGCCCTCCCTAATTTGTGAGGTGGAGCCGTGGAAGCTTCTGCCGTCAGGGGCCTCCCGCTGGGACGGGCTGCACACACAGACCTGGAAAATATTCTTGCTGAAGAGCAGAGGGACCACTGGCTGTCTGCTCACTGTCTCGACACCTCAGGAGCGAGAAAGGGACTTGGGCTGCAGAAGGACGGAGCACGTCCAGATCACCCGGACCATAAAACACTGGCTCATGTCCCCAAGGGAAACCGGGGACTTCCCTAGACTTTGGGTGGAGGGAGTCAGGTCAGACTTCCTGGAAGTGGGGGTGACTTGCTCAGCTAACACCGTCACTCCGCTCTGCCCTTTTTCGGGTTTCTTCCACTTTCAAATACACCCACGGTCATGGGCACACACAGCCTATTCTCCAGGGGTGCCTCAGTACCCCTAAAGCTGGCTTTTGTCTTGATGATTTAAGCCTGGCCTTGACAACTTTCCTGTGACCCGGTGAGACAGGAGCCTGAGGCTGGAAGGAATGGGTTGAACAGAGAGGATAACCACCCATCCCTAGTCTGACGGTTTCTTGTCAAATTCAGGAATATTTCTGAACTCGTTAGCCCACCCTGTCTGACCTGGAGGAAAGGAGAACAGAAACACCTTGAGTCCAGGCATCCATTTCTGTCTCCCTATCTCCAAATCTCCCCAGCTCCTTGTCTTCTAGATAAAGAAGAAGAGGACTCAGTTGTGTAATGACCAAACCTAACCAAGCAATGGGAGCCTAATAACAACATTTAGCATTTTCCAGCCCTCACTATATGCCAGGCCCTTGATGTGGTCTGTCTTGTATAATTTCCTCTATAACCCTATGAGGTAGGGACAATTATTTGCTCCATTTTTCAGAAAAGAAAGCCAAGGTTCACAGAGGCTAAGTAACTCACCTAAGGCTGTACAGCTGTTGAAAGGCGGGCTGGGATTTAAACCCAGGTTCATCTGACGCCAGAGCCCACAATGTTAACTCCCACACTCTACCATTTCCTAGAGAGAATGCAGAGTTGCACAACATATAGAAATATGGGCAGATTATAAGAGCAGTTTGTGAAAAGAGGGAAGGTGAAAAATCTGTTTTGAAATTGTAGGTGGTATCTTTGGAGAAAAGTAGAAAATTCCATTGTTGGAAATGGTGATGCTATTCCTATGTTTGGCAAAAACAGACGTGGAGGTCATGGCTACAAAAAGGCTACTGGAAAAGGGAAGTTGGAGTAAGTGAGTTGGCATGTTGGGACAGCACCAACAACTTCCTCTAAATAAAGGAGGGAGGGAGCTCCCTTCTCCTTGTCCCATCCCAACTCCAGCTCTAGACTCTCTAATTCCCAGACCTTCTGCTGAACCATACTCCCCACCCTGTCTAACCCCACCAAACTCCAGTCTGAACCCACTAGCTTCCAGGAAAACAGCAGGGTGAGACAGAGCCCTGGATGACAGCTCCAAGAGAAGAGGCCAAGGCTACCCTGCCTCCAGAAGCCAATGGAAGGAATGATACAGAGATGGGGAGAGCCAACTATTCCCCAGGTGGAAACCCAGGTAATAGCTCGGCTCTCTGTTTAGCCCACCTGTGAGCACTTGTCCTGGGGGATCTGAAGGGACTGAGAGGGGTTCAATGACCCTCCAGTGAGTAGAAATTTTGGTAAAAGATTGAGCAAGTGTAACCAGCTGCTTTAGGAGGCAGGCCTGGCTTAAAATAAGGTTGACTTCTCCAATTGTTCCTTCCTACATGTAGCACTTACCAGTTTAGTCAAAGAAATCTGCCCACAAGATGCCCAGAGAGCAGAGGGCAGGGAATAGATGCATCCTCTCAGAGACAGTGAGGACAACAGAAAAAACTATGGGCCAGGAGTCAGGAAAGCAAACTGTCCCAACCCCCCAGGACTGCTTACTGCCAGTGGGACCTTAGGTAATCACCCTGTCTTAGTAAGCTTGGGCTGCCATGACAACATACCATAGCCTGGGTGGCTTAAACAACAGACATTTCTTTTCTCACAGTTCTCGAGATTGGAAGAACTGGAAGTTTGAGATCAAGATGGCAGCATAGTCAAGCTCTGGTGAGGGCTCTCTCCCTGGCTTGGAGACAGCCATCTTCCTGTTGTGTGCTCACATGGTCATTTCTTGGTGCATACACGTGGAGAGATTTCTCTCTTTCTCTTCTTACAAGGCCACCAATCCTATTGGATTAGGACCCCACCCTATGACCTCATTTAACCTTAATTACCTCCTAAAAGCCTTATCTCCAAATAAATAAAGTCACATTTGGAGTTGGGGATTCAACATATGAATTTGGGGGGGGGCGGTGCACAATTCAGTCCATAGTACACCTTTTCTGAGCTTTAGTGATCTCATTTTAATAATGTCTCATCCTCAACACCACCTAGTTAGGGGTCTTTGTCCTCCTTCATACCAGTTGTTCTGCCCCTGTGCAATGAGGATATAACTTCTCACTTTCAGAGTTCTTTTACCCAAGCAATTTCCCTAAAGACTTCAACTACCCTATAAGGGAGGCAAGTAAGGTACTAATATATTGTGCTAGCTAACTATTGCTGCATAAATTACCCCAAAAGTTAGTGGCACAAAACAACAACCATTTTATTATATCTTGAGATTTTGTGGGTCAGAAATTGAGGCAGGGCTCAGCTGGATGGTTCTTCTACTCCATGTGTTTTTGCTTGAGGTCACTTCAATGTTCAGCTAGTGATAGGCTGGTCAGGAGGGTGAAGGGTGCAAGACAGCTTCACTCACATGTTCGACACTTGGGCAGGGATGGTTGGAAGGCTGGGCTCAGCAGAGACTGTTGTTCACCAATGAGCATTTGTTAGAAGCTCAAAATAGAGACCTTGTGGCATCTATATTTTCCAGAGGAGGCCACACCTACATATCTATCCCATCCCACCTGCTCTTCTTACTAGTGACTGGTACTTCTCCCACTGAGAGGAGGAGTTTACATTCCCTGCCCTTATAATTGGTGGAGGCTTGGTGTTGCTTTGACCAATGGAACACAGCAGAAGTGACACCATGTGACTTCTAAAGTTCAGGTCATAAAAAAGGGTTTAGCTTCTGCCTGGCTGTCTCTGTCTCAAGATGCTTGCCTTTGGAATCTAGCCACCATGTGTTGAGGAGGCTCATGCCACATGGAGAGACCCACTTGAAGAGGAGCTTCTCCCAACAGGCAGTACCAACCTGCCAGTCATGTGAGTAGGCAGCCTTAGGAGTGGATGCTCCAGCCCCAGTCAAGATTCATACACTTCAGTCTTAGCTGACATTTTTACTACAACCTCGTGAGAGTGCCTAAGCCAAAATTACCCAGCCAAGCCATTCTCAGATTCCTGGTCCATAGAAGCAATGAGAGATAATTGATGATTATCATTGTTTTAAGTCATTAATATTTGAGGTCATTGGTTATGCAGCATTAGCTAACTAATACAGACTTGTTTGTGTAGCTTAGGACAAAATGAAAATAGACATAGTTTGGGACCTATAGTCTCTAGGTGACCAAGCAGACACTAATGGAATTGACAGCATATAGTAAGCATTTAACACAGGCAGAATATACTAGGGTTGCTAAGAGGAAGAGTAGGTTGGAGACATGGTGACCATATTTTCCCAATTCAAAATTGGGACAATTGACTAACGGTAGCCCATTGTAGCTTGGAATTAGAATAAAATATTTAGAATGAAGGCTGACCACAATAGTCTACAAGATATGTTCACTTTGTCCAGAAATTATTCTGCCCATCTGGGGCTTGGAGTGATCTGGAAGGGCTCCCTGGAGTGACAGCTATTGTGATGGGGAAAAGAAAGTATTGCTGTATGAGTGATTCTGGTCTTTTCCCTCTCCCTGCCTAAGAAAGAGGATACTGGCTTTACCCAGTCATCTTATTTCTCCTCCCCTCTCTGCAGGAAGGGTTTTGCCTTGTCAGACTGTGTATTTAGGGTTTTGTGTGCAAAATCAGGAGGAAAGGGGTGAAAAGGAGAAAGGGTGTGTGGTTAGAGCTGGTAGAGGAATTTGGGAGGTGAGCGTTTTGGAAAGGAGAAGTGCAGAATCGGATTTGACATGTACAGAAACAAGAGGAGAAAATAGGCACTTGAGAAGTATTTGTTCTGGGCTACCCCATCTTCTTCATAGTACCGGAGAATGTGTACAGATAACTTGAGTTGTTTTGAAATATGTTTTGGTTGCTGGACTGAGTTTATTTGGTGGCAACGACTTTGAGACTGGCCCGTGTGGGTGACGGTGCTCTGAGCGTTGCTCTGCGATGCAGCAAAGAGGAATGGGGTGTGGCGAGTGTCTCTGGGCATCTGAGACAGTCGGGTCAGCGGCTGTGATGGGAAGAGGCTGGAAGCCAAGGAACTGTTCGTTTGTTCCAGGACTGGAAGTCAGCGTGACTTATGACCCAGGTCCAGCTGTGTCCAGATGTATGAGAGGAACCCAAAAGTTCAGGGCTTTCAGAGGCCTTGCTTGAGGTGTCACTGCCCACTCTGCTGCAGCCTTGGAGGGGAGGGGCTCGGTAGCAGCTTGACCCTCTGTCTCTTGAAACAAAGGGAGCTGCGGCTGGAGGAGAAGCAGGTCTGCTGGGCCTGACAATGAACTCGGAAGTGGAGAAGTAGGGACAGGTAGGAAAAAACTTTACTGAAAGGGAAGGGTATGCAAAGAGCTGCCCCAGTTTCCTGAAGGAGTTGGCCCTTCGTGTTTGTTCTTTAGACTTAACATCATGCCTGACAGGTCATAATTGCTCCATAAATAATGTCAGAGGGAGGGAAGGAGGGAGAAAGGGAGGGAAGAAGGAAGGAAGCAGAAGGGGAGGGAGGCAGGGAGGGAAAGAAGGAGGCAGGAAGGGAGGGAGGGAGGAGAGAGAGGGGAGAGAGGTTTGTTGGCTCTCTAATTGCCCCTCAAAATTAATTGACCACCTAATTAAGACATGACTGTCTTCTGGCTGACACCGAATTTCTCCTGGAGGCAGAGCTCTGGTGTAGGGGACCCTGATTTCAGTCCTGAGTTCTAGGATGCCGGAGCTCAAGTCCTCCTGTCTGCACGGATCCAGCCTCCTCTCTCCCAGGTGAGCTGCGGATGGGGGGTTAGCGAGCTGTTTGGAATCTGCTAGACCTGCATTCAAATCCCACCCCATCCTTTAGCCTTGGGGCCTCGGACAAGTTACTTAAACTCCTCACACAGGCCCAGTCTCCCTAGAAGCAGTAAGGATCCTTCTGCAGTGAGGGTTACGTTCGTACGTCAGTGAGAGTGAAATGAAATGAAATGAAAAGCCCCTAACCCAGCCCCAGCACATGGACCTCAGGGGAGGCCCCCACGCTCCCCCCGCTGGGTAGCGGCCCCTGCTCGCTTCCCCTGCCTGCTTGACTGTTCCTTACCCTTTGACCCCGCCCAGCTGCCCTCTACTCCTCCCTCCTTGTCACTCACCCCATTTCCTCGGGACGTTCTCCAGGCCTGGTCACTGCTCACTGGAGCCGTCTGGTCCCCCCCTTCACCCCGCAGCATGTCTCTCTCTCAGGGCAGCTGAGCCTCCTTGGCAGGACCTGGCATCGTCCCTCCAGGAAGTTCATGCCTAGGAGGGGAGGGGCCAGCAAAGGGTCCCGGGATGGGCCAAAAAGGATAGGACCCTCCACCCAGGGGCTTCTGGAGGGTTAATACCCATCTTCTTGCAGCAGCTGCATACAGCCTATTTATTCATGCAAAAATAGAATTCAAGTTATGAAACGGATGCTCCTACATTCCACAACATTGCGGGGCTCTGCCTCAGCCGGGAGAAGCCCATTCTTCCTCCAGCCTTCTACGGCGTCCGTGCCCCAGCCTCTGTGGCCTCTCGGCCTCCGCTCCCTCCGACTCCGCTCCGCAAGCCTCTGCCAAGCAGGGGCCCCTGTCTGGGGACGTGAGCTGTGGGCGGGCAGGGCCTGGGTGGCTCTCGGCATGGTCACCCCCAGGGTGGGAGAATGACACGTGGTGGCCCAACCCCATCTGCGCATTTACGCTGATCTCAGCAGAGCCGGCTTCTGTCCTTAAGATTTCGCAGGTGGGTCTACGCCTGATTTGGAGGAGGATGGCACAGGGGCCAGGGTTGACCTGATAGGGAGTCGATCGTACTAACTGTCAGGCAGAAACCCGAGAGCCCAGGCAAGCGGTCCGAGGTCCCGTGTTGAAGAAAGGGCTCTAGTGTAGGACCTTGGACCATGGAGCCCAAGGCCCACCTCGCGCAAGGCGAGGAACAACACACCAGGGGACAACAGCTTCTGAGCCGTCCCCACGGTCACAAACCCTCAGGAGGAGGGAGACCAGGGCCTGTTTCTGTCCACCGTGGGGCACCCGTGCACTGCGAGGGAGGCTCAGGAGCTGCGTAGCTCTGTCCAGGGCCAGGAGCGAGTGGCTTGGGGAGGAGCCGCTGGCTCCACGATGCCCCGGCAAGCCCTTGTCACATTCCAGAGCGTAGAGGACGATGACCCCAGCTTGGCCCATGGCATTCGGAGCTGGCATTCAGCCCAGACGTTTCCTCCCCTCCCAGTCCCTTCACTCTCTGTTCTGTTCTGCATCCGGGACCAAAGCTTCTGCTGCAGTTTCCATCCCTGTTCTCGGCAGGGGGCTGGGCTGGAAGTGGGGAGACTAGGGAAAGGAGCGGATGTCAGCCAGAACCTTCCACTTACTTTAATGTTGCTGGAAGGCCAGACATCCCAAAACTGTGGGTTAAGCACCCTGAGTCCCCAGCACTCTGCTGGCCACCCCCAGCATGCAGAGAGGAAGAAGAGCTGTCTGTCCCAGAGGGAGGGGACTGTGCTTATGGACCGTCCGGTGAGAGCCCCCTGGCTGGGCACACAGAGGGAGTCAGAGGAGGGCCCTACACCATCTTACCCGGAGGCTGCCTGGGGCGGGGCACACCTGCTGTTCCCCACCAGCGCCTCGCACAGAGCCTGGCCCACTGGGAGCTCCACACACAGCTGTTGAATGCATGGGTGGAATGAGGAGGTCCAAGAAGCCTTCCTGGAGGAGAGGGAATCTGAACAGGGCCCACAGAGGATGGGCAGGTTTGACCAGGCCAAGCAGAAGGGAGTTAATCCTAGGCTGCAGAAAACCCTGGACAGAGAGGCAGGAAGGGGACTGTGCACAGAAGGGCTGTTCTGAGCAGGGGAGCGGCTCCTCTATTACTCTCAGGATAAAGCGAGGCCCCAGGTCCACTTACAAGGCCCTTCTGACGTGGCTCTGCCCACCGCTTCAGCGCTGTCTCTTCCCACCACTCCCAGGGCTCCACCCTCCAGCCCACCCAGGTGTTCATTGGCCATCCCTGGGACAAGCCCCTGGCTCGCTCTCCTCCAGCAGGGAAGCCCCCCCCTCCCCCTCCCCCATCTCTCCTGCCCCTCCCACTCAGTGGTCTCTTCCCCCAAGGCCGTTCCCTTCCTTGTGGGGTTAGTCACCCCTTCTAAGTGTGGCTTGCTGCTCTCTGCTCACCTGTGCTCACACTTGTCACTGTGAATTGTTATTCCTGGTCTGTCCCCCCCACCCCAAGACTGGTCATGTTCAAGCCATGCCAGACTCCCCCGGAGACCACCAACCACAGTCAGAGACGACTGACTGTGGCTTCAGCGACGTGTCACAGGCAGCCGCCATCCAAGGAGGCCGAGCACAGCTGTCAAAACAGAGATCACACAGTCCCAAACCACCTCGACATTGACCCACGTAAATCTTCCTTTCTCATCTCTGCATGCAAGAGGCTGGGCTGAAGTGGGTATGGCCCACGGTGCTTTCCTAGAAACTGTTCAAAATTTCTGATCACACCTGGTCACCCTTTGTGGGTGCAGATTTCCAATTAGCCTGTATATTCCTTGGAGCTTAAGATCAAGTCTAATTCTTCTTTGTATTGCCAATTAAACCCCTCACGGGGCACGTGGTAGGCTTAATAGTTGTTTCTTTGTTAATTAATTACTAATTGATCAGACTCACTTAGAGATG
>CM052450.1:21290129-21317777 GCA_028533085.1 Varecia variegata | reverse complement strand
TTGAGACTGGGCTGAGCACACGATAAACATTCCTATGGGCGAAGGGCGAATGTCCATTTTTGCCACCTCCTTGAATCATACCATTCCCGAAACCCCCAGAGCTTTCCTACACACGCCACTTCTGAGCCCTGCCGCCCCCGTTCTGTGCCCGTGCAGTTGAGTTTTAAACCCAGGCTCAGACCTGACATTTATCCCTGTTGAATCTCATTTCGTTAGGTGCAGCCTGTGGCGCCAGCCTGTCAGATTCCTTTTTATTTTGATCAGGGAGAGGTAGCATGTTGCATGCTAAGTTCATTTTTGTGGCCACAGAAACATCCACGGATGGTGTTTTTGCCATCGTCTTGCCCCGCAGTGAGTGACCCGTAGCCTGGGGTGGTGGAGGGGGCATGGCCGGGCTGCGATGGAGCTGGGGACACAGCCAGACACCACCGTGGCCCAACAGTGATCCAGCAACAGTCAGCCTGTTTCCCTTCTCCCAAGGTAAGCACTGGCTCTGAGTTCTGAGACACAGGGCCAGAGGGACCTGTTTTGTCACTTAGTGGGTTGGCCTGTGACACAGGCCACGGCTCAGCTCTCTGTCCACAAGGCCGCACCACTTTGTGATCTTACCTCTTTCCAAACCACTCTGTCACATTCCCTGACCTCACGTCAGGGAAGAACGTGGCTGGCCCCACAGGCCAGAGGTGCCTCGTGCCATACAGCCCTCTCGCCTCTCCGTTGCCATGGAGAACGCCTCTGAGTGCAGCCGCCACCCCTGCCCCTCCACGCACACCCCCTGTTCCTGTGCTGCGTGGGACGGCACAGCCCCTTCCATGCCAGTTGGGAGGGTTGTGCTCTGCCCCCACTCACACCCCTTCTCTGAGCTCTGCGAGGCCCTTGTCTCCACCTTGGAGCTGATCTCCTCACGGCAAACGTTTATGCCTAACTACATGCATTGCTGAGCTTTCTTCCCGGGGGGTCTCTCTGCCCTAACTTCCGACGGGCAGGTGGGTCTCCCCGACAGGCAGAGAGCTCCTTGAGAATGGGGCTGTGTGTGCCATGACTTCTCTCCGAGCACCGCTAGGCTCTGTGCATGGAGGGAGCTGGGCTTAAAGGTGACCCTGGCACTTAGCAAGGCTCAGAGGGAGAGCCAAACCTGGAAGCCCCGGGAAGCAATAGCCCATTGATTCTGCAGTCCCCCAGGCTCAGGGAGAGTGGGGGTGGAGGGGCCCCTCCGGCCAGGCACAACAACATGGCTTTGGTACCGGCCTCAGGCCTGATGGGTGCGCTGGTCCAGCGCCTGCCGCTGTTTGCCTTCTCCCGTTAATGCGCCCCTTGTTCACCATGTGTGCTGTGAGGTGTTTTTCCAGGCAGTAGTTTCTTGGGAGAATTGAATTTCCCTAATAAGCAGCCTTGGAAATAACTTGGAGGGAAGGGAGAGAGAGGAAGACTTCTCTTAGATTCTGACACTGGCAATCCAAAAATTAACCCTCACTGGAGCAAACCGCCCAGACTAGAGAATGGGGGGAAAAGTTCTATAAGATTCTCTCTTTACTGCGTTCCCCATTCCTCAAATACATTTGGTTAATTTTCTCTGCTGATCTGCGGGTCTGGCTTGGAGAAGACTAGAGGGAGAGAGGGCTGAGAAGGGAAGATAGAGAAGAAGGAAAATATAATCCCTTTATGTTTGTGTGCCTTTTATATCTTTCCAAAGCACTTTGTCTCCGTAAGCGCAACATGCATTATATGCTATTATTATTATTATTGTTTTAGAGATAGGGTCTCGCTATGGTGACCAGGCTGGACTCAAATTCCTGGGCTCAAACCATCCTCCCACCTGAGCCTCCTGAGTTGCTGGGATTACAGGTGTGGCCACCATACCTGGCTCCTGTGTGCTATTCCTACAGATCCATTCATTCATCAGGTTTCAGTGAGAGCCTGCTGTGTGCTGGGCCTACGCTAGGTGCTAAGAGGGATGTGATAGCAAATTAGACCCAGACAAGATAAAAGCCTGCAGAGGAAGACAGAATAAACACACGATGAGGGTTTAAGCTGGAAAAGGGGGTGACAGGGACCAAAGGAAGACACACCAGTCACACAGCAGAGAGAGCAAGAGCTTTGCAAAGGACACGATAGCTGACCTGGGTTGCCCCCAAGAGTGCAGGAAAGGCGGAGATGTTGTAAAGAAGAAAGTCTTTATTTTGTCACCCGATCCTCCCTACAATTGACCCCATTAGTAGAGCGCAGCCAGCAGGGTGACAGGTCCGGAAACCACAGCGAACTGGGAAAAGATGGAGGAACTTAGGAGTCTGACCCGGAGAAGAGACTTGGAGACGAGGGACATGCTTGTCATTACTTGAAGGACTGGTGGATATAAAGACAAAGTGGATGCTTCCTGTGACTCCAGTGGACACCCAAGGCCAGTGGGTAGACTCAGAAAAGAAAGAGAACATGAGATGCAGTGCAGACGAATTAACCAGGGGGGCTTCCTCCTCCCCGCAAGAGGACGTTTGGCAATGTCTGAAGATAACTTTGGTCGTCGTAACCGGAGGGTTGGGTGCTACTGGTGTCGAGTGGATATCTAGCTAGGGGTGCTGCTGCTACCCATCCTACGATGCACAGGACAGCCCCCCACAACAAAGAATCATCCAGCCCCAAACATTAATAATGCCAAGGTCAAGCAACTCTGACGTAGTGGGAAAAGCACAGGTTTGGGGTTCTAATGT
Organism: Varecia variegata; assembly: GCA_028533085.1. Lineage (NCBI taxonomy): Eukaryota > Metazoa > Chordata > Mammalia > Primates > Lemuridae > Varecia > Varecia variegata. Next base: position 21,315,072 of record CM052450.1, on the reverse strand, counting down.
CACATGCCAGCAGTGCCTTGAGACTTACTAGCCTTGAGACTTTGGGCAAGTTGCTCAAACACTCTTGTTGTCAGTGTTCTCATCTCTGAAATGAGGATAATAGAATCAAGTTTGCAGGATCAGAGTGACATTCAGTGGGATCTTTCTGAACAGTGCCCAGCAAAGTGCCTGGTATAGGGAAGGTGCCCAACAGGGCCTGTTAGAACACGAGAAAGATTTTGTTTCCTTTTAATCAATAGGTCTGCCCAATAATGGATCTGAGTGCCAGCGAGGTGATGAGTTGTCACGAGCTTTCTGTCCCTGGGAACGCTCCATCTCCTGCAGGGATGTCACAGAGGGTTTTCTGGAATAGGTGGGGAATTAGGCTACATGAAATAAGTGTCAGTCCCTTGGTCCTTCATTATGGCATTTCTCTCTAGGGGGATCCAGGCATCTGCACTGCAGCCCAGCACCCATGAGTTGGAGGTATCGCATTCTTCCAGAAACCAAAGGACTAACCGAATGGGGCTGATCAAAGTGCTACCAGACCCTCACTCCCTGCCCCTTCAATAAGGCTCTCCCTACCCCTGGGGCTCTGGCCTTTAATAAAAGGTGGGAAACTGAAGAGGGTCCCCCAAAGGTAATGCAAAGAACACAGAGGTCAGAAGAGGACCCGAGGAGAAAGGGGAGGTGCATGTCTTCCTCTCCTGCCTTGCTGTCACAAGCAAAGGAGACCGTGTGAGCCCACGCCCACCCACCTCCTCCCCTCTGTTTCCTGTATCTTCACACTTTTCTGCTTTCCTGGATCTTACCACTCATTTTGTTACGCATACTCCATCATTCCCACGTTACAAAGTCAAACGATTCTGGGAGTAGTGACTGGGGGACTTGATAGAGAGACGCTGGGGTTGAGACTGTGCTGGTCAGTTCTTGCTGCCCTTCAGGAAGGGGCTGCGAGAGAGACAGTCGTCAGTCATACTGGTCCACGGGACAGCGGGAAGGAAACCATGTCTAGCTTCATCGAGAGGCCCTTTCTGCCCATGGCCCAAGATGCAGGAGCCGAGGGTCAGAGGTTCATGTCCCCTGCAGACTGCAAATCCAAATTCTGTTCCCCTCTTGAGTAAGGACAGGCCGCTTAATCTTTCAGGCTTTGGGTTGTTTTTCACCTTTAAAATGGGGACAATAATATTTGCTTCAGAGGATAATCAGGAGAATACAGTGAAATAATGTTCACAAGAATGGCTTATCTTATAACAAATAAACAAAAGTCAGAGCTGGAAGGAAGAGAGAAACCCAGCCTCCACGTGTGAGTACCTCGTGCTCTTGTGCCAGAGTGTAGCCCTATCCCATGTGTCTCCTTCTGTGTGAGCCAAAAATGTTCTTTTTCTCTCCTTAACCCTGTTCCAGTTATATATCTTTCTGTGCAACCCAAGGCATCCTCTCTAATAAACTCATGCACTTCCCCCGGCTTCCACTGACTCTCAGGCCCACATCTATAGCCCAGACCCTTCTCCTGGACGCCAGAGCAACCACCTCCACCCTTGATAGTAATACCTGGATATATGCAAACACCCCAAACTCAATATGTCATAAAGTGGACTCTTCACCTTCCCCATACCTGTGCGTCTTCCTCGTGTTCTCTGTCTTAGTAAATAATGTCATACTCCACTGGCTGCGCAAGCTGGAAACCAGCAATCATTCTCGGTTCGTTTCCCTCTTTCATTCCCCACGTGCCATCATCAAGCTCTGTAACTCCCACCTCGTAAATGTCCCTGTCCCCAATGCCCTCGTCATCTGTACCTTCACCTCTTGCCTCTGTCACCATCATTGTTTATTTCCCACCTGGCAGTCATTTCCCGATGTCCCTGCCTATCAGAACTCCCATCTTGCTCTGGGCAGCCGTGTTTCTGGTTCCAGCTACTGAACCGTAATGAAGAACCTTGTTCCCCTTTGCGAGATAGTCAAGTTCCCAGCCTTGCCTGCAGTTAGAAGAGCAATATGATCCAGCTGTGATTCACGAAATGTAAAGAGACATCTGTGGTGGACTTCTAGGAAAGTTTTGCTTTTCTGAGAAAAGGAACAGATGGTGGCTAGTACTATCCCTTCCCCCTCTCCCTACCTTGAATAAGATTATTGTGTCTGGAGCTGAGGCAGCCATTTTGCAACCACGAGGGCATATGCAAGAGACCAAGTAACCAGCAAGTGGAGGATAGCGGAGTAGAAAGGACAGAACAAGCCTGGGTTTCTAATGGTCTCACTGAGCTGGCCAACCCTCCCCGAGGATGCCTTACTGCCTGATTTCCTGTGGGTAAACAATAAATGTCATTACAGGTGTTAAGCCATGTTGGGTATTCTCTTACTTGAAGCGGAAAGCATTTCTAACTAACATAATCTCCTAATTAGTCTCTCTGGCTTTGTTCTCTTTCTCTCCTTTGAATCATTCCTCACAGCATGCAAAGTAATCTTTTACAAATGTAATTCTGATGTTGACATTTCCTTGCCTAATTGCTTTTGATGGCTGCTCATCCTTCACTCTAGTGCAACTTGTATGACCAGCTTCACTGGCTTGGAATAAATGTAAGGGCCTCCCTCTTTAATATTCACACCAACTGCTTGAGCTTCAGTCTGCTCAGACTAGCAGGTGTCCAGTTGCCCTTTTAGGCCTAAGGACCACAGTGGCTGCTCAATGCAAAGGAGTCAATCTGGCATTCAAATGCCAAGAGAAGGGAGAACTTGAGCATATGCCAGGCTATCATTGGGTTCTTTCTTTTGGCGATCACTGGCTGTCCCATGGTGTCTCATTTGCAGGCTGGTCACATGTGACTGACACAGCCCTGTCTGACACTGCAGTGATATCCTGGTTCAATTGCCCTTCACTGTGTTCCAGCAGCAGCACATCCTACGTCCCCCATCAGACTTCATCTCATTATGCGATGGTCACGTGTTTACTCACCTGCCACTCCGTCTGTGAGGTAAGCTTCGGAGTTCTGTGGTCTTATTTTGTGCATCTCTGTACGCCCCAAGAAGAATGTTTGGCATATGGCTCTCAATGATGCTTTACAGACGAATAAATCCTTGTCAAGAAGAACCCTGGAGACCCTAAAAGTGGGGACTGGGAAGTGGGGGGAGGCAATTTTAGATTTATCTTGCCGCCCTGAGCATGGCATAGGGGAATTCTTCTCTATCTAACCTTTGAGGAAATGGATGGAGAGTTCTATGTTTCTGTGTCCCAGTGTGCGTTTGCATATTTATGTTTAACTGGAAAAATATATACTACCCCTAACAGGGGAAGATGGGGGAGGCAGATGGCCTCAGTTTGAGGAGCTTAATCAGCAAGCCGCAGGAGCTATTTTCAGAGCTTCCAGTGGGTTTGGGGCCATGCTGAGGGGGTAGGGAGCCCAGTCTGGTGGCAGAGATTGGAGAGAGCAAAATTGCTCCACGTAAGAAATGAGTGGAATTTGGATTTTGTACTTAAGAAGAAGACAGCAGAAAAGAAGGGGAAGGGGAGGTGCTGGGTAAGATGGAAAGAGTCTGGGTCCCGAGTTGTGGATTTTTAAAACTATAACCAGAAATGTCTATTGTTGAATGTGGTCTGTATTGCTATGGTGTAAATCTCTCCATTTCTTCAAATCTTCCGAAGTGTGCCACGTCACGGAAGCCTTGTGTTTCTGCCATGCTCTGCATCTGAATGGGCGTGGTGTGGACGAGGGACAGTCACCAGGAACGGCCAGGGGACCCTGGACCTCATTCGTCAAAATTCATCAAAAGCAGGAGTGCCTTCTGGAAGTTTGTGGAAAACTTGAGATCGGCATTAGACTTGCAAAATCCAAGGGGTGATGATGGTTCGAAGCTAAGGCTCAGCGTGCACACACACCCCCAGTGTTTATGAACAAGCCTGTGTGTGTGAGAAGTGTGGGCTTACATTGTTTGTGTAGTTGAATGCTGTGTTTGCAACTCCACTTGAAGATGTGCATGTTTTTGTGCTGCTTTTAGGATTGTGTTGATATGTGACTGCAGGTTGTGTCCTTGTTGGAGATGCTGCCAAATATGGCCACGTGATCATACTTTTCTTCCTCCCTGAATTTTCACGTGGGAACACCGAGCCCCCTCCCACTCGGTGAGGAGTAGAGGCCTTCCCAGGATCAACGCAGCACTCTCCTCTGAGCCTGGCCAAGGAGCATGCACTCCCTGCCCCATCTCTCCCCTGCCCCTGCCCATTTCCCTGTCTTCTTCCTCCAGAGCCAAGAACAGCCAAGGCAAGAGCAAGAAAACAAAAATTCTGGTGAGATTCTGGTGTTCCATTCCATTCCATTCCCATCCCTCACCACAAGCCAATGAATTATGATCATATATACAGCAAGACCTGGCATCCCCCCAAACCCAGCCGTGCCCCTGCCTGGTAACAGACCCAGCTGAGGTGGGGACAGGGGGGTGGGTGCCCACACAAGCCTACCATATGGCCCACCCCGTCTCTAACACCGTGGCCCGGCTCACCTGCTCTGTCTAGACAGCACAAGCAGACCCCAGGGTGACTTTTCCCATCCTGAACGAAAAGGGTACATTTGTGTCATCTGTGCTGCTGGGTCTCCTTTTCCCTGTAGATACTGCCTGTCTGGGGGTAGCAGACACTGAGGTCTCCTGGGCGAGGTCCCTGTTGGACGCCGGAGGGCCTAAGACCGGCAGCCCTGCCTCGGCTCGTGGGCAGGGCGCCCCCGCGCTGGCCCCACCTGGAACCTGGAACGAGCGCCTGGTGCTCTGGAAGGAACAGGCATCTGGGATTCTCATTGGAGACTGTTTACTGGTGGATTCGCATGGCAGGTTAACAGCCCACAGCAGCCCACTTCCTGCCAGGGACTTTCAGGAACAATTTCTCCAAGCCAGCGTGGCCCAGCCCAGGCAGGAGCCCCCCTCAGCCCTCCCTGCCTCCCCACATCAGCCACGTGGACGTGACTCACGCAGGCTCTGCGAGCCCCTGCCAAGAGCAGCCAGAGGACTGCCTGGGTAAAGCTGAAGGGGCTACTTCAGGAGTGCGGACAGTGCAGAGTCCCTGCTGGAATTCCACGGGCCTCTGTACCCTCCTCCCACTGCCACTCTGCAAGGCGCCTGCCACCCAAACCAGGTGCTGCAGCGTCTCCCTGACGCCCTCCCTGCCTGGCCCTGTCCTTCCTCCCAGAGCACGTACCGCAGTCAGGGACCACCGTGTGAAGCCTCGTGGCTTTTTCTTAGGAGATCATATAAATAACCCAGGTCTAAAGCAAACTACTCATATATATTATCTTGTTTTATCCTCCTGATCACCTCATGAGACAGTTCTTATTTTTCCCATTTCAAAGAAGAAGAAATTGAGGATGAAAAGATCACATGAGAGGATGTTTAGGGCAGTGAAATTTCTCTATATGATGCAATAATGATGGATACAGGTCATTATACATTTGTCCAAACCCACAGAAGCTACATCCCAAGAGTGAACCTTAATGTGAACTCTGGACTCCAGTGACAATGACGAGTCAGTGTAGGCTCATCAATTGTAACAAATGCGCCAGTCTGGTGGGGGTGTTCACAGTGGGGAAGTCTTGGGGTGGGGATGGGAGATACATGGGGAACTCTCTGTACTTTCTAATCAGTTTTGATATGAATATAAAACTGCTCTAAAATATAAAGTCTGTTTTTAAAATAAATTAATTTTTAAAAATTAGAAAAAAGATTAAGCGACTTGTTTTTGAGCACAAAGGAAGTGGTTGATCTGTGATTTGCATGTGGGGCAACCTGCTCACAGAGCCCGCGTTCTTTCCCGCCCAGACGCTGCCCCCCAGGGTGTAAGATTAATGCACCGGAACCCACTAGAGCTTCTCTGAGGCTTGTTTCCTTGATCCCCAGAGCTACCCCCGTTTTGCATGCACTGCACGAGCTCCTGAATGTACCTGCAGCCTCTCTCTTTGCCAGTTGCAGCTCCTCACCCCAGCCTGTCATCCGTCTGCTCCACTTCCTGCAATCGCTAGACCACAAGAGCCTTTGGCCTTGACTTAGCTGCCTCTGTATTCCCCGCATGCAGCACAGGGTCCGGCACACGGTAGATGTTCAATAAATGCCTGCTGCGAGAATGCACGAATGAATGAGTGCACAGTAGGAGAGGGAGAGAGAACAGGAAGATGGAAGGAAGAGAAGAAGATAAAAGATGGAGAAAAGAGATGGAAGAAGAAGTGGGGTGGAGGACAGGGTGGGAAGGAGAAAAGGCTTTGTCCTCCTGATTTGATCATGTCCCCTTTGTCTTCCTGGGGACGGGAAGGCCCTTCTCAGTTGCCTTTTCTTCACTCCTCTCCCAACAGAAGCTGGAAGGTCATGGCCAGGAGCAGATTATGGCTTTTGCTTCCTGGGGTGAGAGACCCTTGCCCTTTTAATGTTTTTTTGGAAAAAGAAAAATTTTTAAAAATAAAGTTCCTTAACCCTGTCTTCCCTTCCCAAAATGATAATTAAAAAGAGGAGCCATGAGCCTAGTTTAGAAATTCTCTGGGTAAAAAGCAGCCTTTGCCCACGGTAGCTGGCCCACTGCCCCGGCAAGGCAGGGCTGGGCAGGCCCACCTCAGAGCGGTTCACGGGGCCCTGTCGGGGGCCAGATGCCCAGGACCCCCAGGGCTGGACCCCTGCCCATCCCTAAGGACTTTTCATAAAGTCTTTAACCCTTAGAACTAGAACTGTTCTGAACCTTTTCTACAAAACGAACGTGTTATTTGGGCAAAAGAGGAAAGGAGAAAAATTGAAGTGGAAAAATCTTCGGTTTGGAAATTCAGCTGACTGCCCTCGCTTGGAATAAAACCTCCTTTGGTCCCTGGCTGCATGGCCAGCGGCAGCGCCAACAGCAACACTGGACGCCGGGAGGAGGCTTGGAGGCTTTCAGAGCTGCCAGAGTGGTATGAATCTGGAGTCCAGGAAGACAGTGACAGGGCTCATCTCCGGGGCTGAATCCCAGTCCTCGTCCTCGTTTCTGTCCAGACAGTGGTCAGTCGTCCCGAAGGTCGGGCAGGGACTGTCCTAGGGGCACAAACAAGAGCAGAAGTGGCAGTTCCTCAGGGAGGTCAGGAGCTGGGGCTGCCTCACGTCCTCAGCACCGACCTCAGCACCCGGGGCATGGAAGGTGCCCAGGAAACATAAGCTGAAAACAAAAAGGAACGAGTAGCCCTGTCCCAAGAGGTTGACAGGAGACCCAGCCCTTGCCCTCAGGTTGGCCCCAGCCTAATGGTGGAACAGATATAAAGGATGCAATTCAAACCTTGAATACCAAGCACAAATAGAAACAACATGCACCAAGGACTTAGCTGTCAGAGTAGCACAGCGGGCTGGCCCAGAGCCAGCGAGGTTCATGGAGAGCACCGCTCCAGAGTCCGTCCTCAGTGGGCCTTGGAAGAGCAGGTGGGGATTATCTGGCTGAAGCTACTGGGGTCAGTGTCAAAGTGGGGAGGAGAGTTCAGACTGAAACTGAGAGCGAGGACAGCAGGAGGCTGAGGCATGGGGGCAGGTCCCCACGGCTGGGCTGACCTCGATAGGTGTCTGGAGGCGTTGTACAAGTAGCACTTGAGCTCGCCCTGGCTCACTGGCAACCTGGTGGCCAGGGAAAATATCACAGTGTGATTCACAGGACTGGCCATAATCCCTGAGATTTTTCATTTTCAGCCTTGGTTGTGTTTACGGCGGTAAAGAGTGGAGGCCTGGATTGGTAAGAGCCCGGAGACCAAACTGATTTCCACAACAAAGGGCACAGGGAAGAATAAGGGAAAGTGTGGAAACATGGAGGAGGTCGGAGAGGCGAGAGGGTGTGTGGAGACAGGCAGCGTGGGCTGCTGGGCTGCCGGTTGGGTTTTTGTTTTGTTTTCTTCTGCAAGAGAGAGGGAGATGGAGCAGCTATCGAGAAGAGGCAGAGGAAAGTGTAAAGCGGCTTGCTACAAAGGTTTGCTGGGTGTCGTGTGACCAGCTGCACACGGGCACAGGGTTTCAGTAAAGACCCACGTAGACATTCAGCTTTGTGGAGCTGGGCTAATGGCCCTTTAACGGTGACCCTGTTGAGTAGACTTTGGAGCAGAGGAAGCAAAAAGGCTCCATTTGATTCTGGTTACAACTTTCTGCCAGACATTGTTTCTTATCCAATATTGAGCTTCTCTTTCCTTACTAATAAAACCACAATTTCCCTTGCTTCCTTGCAGCTAGGAGTGGCCATGTGACAGCTCCGACCCATGAGGCACCTGCAGAGGCTGCCTGAGAGTTTAGGGCAAAGTCTAGATGCCCATGCCCCCTTTCACGTAATAATACTCATAGAAATAAAGTACACAATAAATGTAATGCACTTGAATCACCCCAAAACCATCCTCCTCCCAACCCCGGTCTGTGGAGAAACTGTCTTTCATGAAACCGGTCTCGGTGCCAGAAAGGTTGGGGACCACTGCTCTAAGACCTTCAACCGCCAGGTGAGGAGACTTGTGACACACATTCTTGGAGACATCTTCCCAGATATTGGGCCACAGAGTCCTGGAGTCCTGGTCAGCCTAGCAGAAGGAGGCCAGAGGAGGCCTGTTGGTCACGTACCTGTTTAAGACCACAAATAATTTGATCCATAAAGAAACTTTCCTTTCCTGCCCCATCCTGGCCCCAGATCTAGCCACAGCCCCCTCTGCACTCACCCAGCCCTTGGGTTAGGCATACTAGAGAGAAGCCTTAAGTTACTCATTAGTTGGTGGAGATGTTTTATTGACAGCACGTCCCAAACATACCCTCCTCCTGCCCAATCCTGAATCCCAGGCACCACAGAAGACCAAGCTCTAACCTGAGTACCGTGAATGAGGAAGCAAGAGGCAAAACTGTGGATGATTTTGAGGATATCCGTTCAAAGCAATTGTTCTCCACCCTGTATGGATTCTGTTGAGTCCTGGAGCAGATTAGAAACAGAACGAGTAGTATTTGGGGCAGTCAATTGTTGCTTTCTTTAACACCAAGCTGGAAAACTCTTGTTTTAAAACTAATATAGAACAAGCCATTTGAGAGAAAGGGAATTTGTGCAGCCCTATGTTGTCATTTTTTTTCTTCTTACTAACAGTCTCAAAGTTCCTTGTGAAGGAGGGGACGTCCAAACAGTTAGCAGCCAGGGACATTCTTAGGAAGGGCAGCGGAAGCCACAGTGCTGCTTCTGCTGTGGGTCTACATACCTAACACTGAGCAAAGGATTATACTCTGTGGGCTGGACTCTGCCCCCAAAACGAACAAAAACAAAACAGACTTAGAGTTCGCATTTGTGGGAAGGGGGCAAAAAACTTTGTGTCTTTCTGCCACACAAACGCAAAAATAAAAGACTGATGAAGGCTGCCAATCTGGCAGAATCTAAGGAATTAGAAGAAAAAGAACAAAAATAAACAAAAGGACACAAAGTTTCTAGTTTTTTAAACAAGACATGACCCTGGAAACTGGGGTAATGAGGAAGAAAAACAGCTGTCGAATATGTCATTTGATGACTCCAATGATATGATTATTTCATCATCCAAAAAGGCTTTGATAACTTCACCATTAGCAGAAAGATTAAAAATAGGAAAAGAGGAAGGAGGGGCCCGATTTCAGCACTAATCTGATTCATTTGCTTTAAAAGACCCAGGCTTGTGGCCTGAACTGGTAATGGAATCTAGCTATTAAAAATGGTTCTATCTGTTGATGGAATTTTGAGAAATGTTGAAGTTGCCAAAGTAGGTTGCTTTATTTAGCAAAATGTTTTCAGCTATGGTGGTCCATTAGAACAGCAAGAAACAGAACAAAAGAAAGAAAAAATCTGCTGGATAGAGCTCACATTAAATTCACAATCTCACAGTTTCAAAGTAGCAGCTATATACTTGCAAATTAAAATTGGAAATTTGTATTTTCTGAGCTTTGTGTGGGATGGAGGGCTGGCAAGGGACTTTCTGCTTTTTATGTGTGGATCTTGCAAAATGATTTCTGGTCCTGACTAGAGGCCCACGGTTTAGACAACACATTCATTATTCCCCCAGTTGTGCCTATAGCCTCCCCGATTCCCTGTGGCCTACAAACGCTGCAGAAAGTGCTGTCTGTTCTACATGCTCAGACAATCCCAGCCTAAATACAACTTTCCCTTGACCTGGGTCCTCTTCCAGCTCCGGCCCGAGCACTCAGCTTTTCTTCCCAGACAATTCATTTGAGAGGGAAATCCATGTTCCACCCTGTTAGGACTGCCACATAAAATACAGACACACACTTAAACTTGAATTTCAGATAAATGACAAATTATTTTAGTATATGTATGTCTCATGCAATATTTGAGACATACTCACACTAAAAAATTACTCATTGTTTATCTGAAATTCACATTTCAGATGAATTCGAATTTAAGTGAACATCCTATATTGTCATGTGCTACATCTGGCAATCCCAGTCCTTGTACCCCTTTCTCACTTTCCATTTGCTGCTCAGTTTCTGTTTCCTCCTCTCTGATCCTGCTCTCCCCAAGTTCTCCAGGGACCGACCTCTTGATAATCAAATCCAAAGAGCCTGTTTCCAGCCCTTACAGCAGGGACCTTTCCGGAGCACTCAGCAGTCACTGTCGGCATCCCCTCTCTGGTGAAGGGGAAGCTGTCTTCCCTCTTGGCTTCCAGCAGGCATCACGCCGCTGGTTCCCTCCATCTTCCTCTGACGCCCCTTACATGCTGCTGCTCCCCAGGGTGCCGTGCGCTGGCCTTCAGCACTCGATACACACAGGGCTGTGTTTGCTGCCGTATTTTCTCTGCGCTCAGCCCCGCTGGCCTTGGCTGCCAGAGCTGCTGCTGCCTCCCCATCCATCACGCTGGCTGCGGCCACCAGGGTCCATCTCACAGGGAAACCTCTCTGCCCTGGGCCTCCAAGGAGACAGGCTCAGCTGTCAGACAAGAGAGCCGTTTGCAAAGGGGTCAGGGAGCCAGGATTGATGGCTGTGAATTATGGACATCGCATCCCAGTCAGTGCCCAGCCGGAGAGGCTGTCCCTGCCTCCCTTCCCTGAGTGGGCCTCTTCTGTCTGCTGTCCCTTCAGCATGTGCTCGGGTCACGTTAGGTGTGTCACATTAGGTGTTGCTTTTTTACCTTTGTTATCTTTTAGTGACCATTATTTACACACACACCCCCCCCATCTGATTGAGAGCTTCCTGAGCCCTCTTCCATCATACCACGCCCTGCTAGAGGGCCGGGACGGACAGTGCCTCATGAGGAATGTTTGGTCCATAGGTGTGACTGTGTGACTATGAGGATTGAGCTGGACACGACCATTTCAATTGACGTGGAAAAAGCATTTGATAAAGTCTAACATCCTTTCTTAATAAAAACTCCCAACAATTTAGGTATAGAAGGAAAGTTCCTCAACATAATAAAGGCCACTTATGAAAAACCCACAGCTAACAGTATAATCAATGGGGGAAAACTGAAGGCTTTTCCACTAAGCTCCAGTACAAGATGAGGATGTCCTCTCTGCCACTTCAATTCAACATAGGACTGCAAGTACCACCAAGAGCGATCAGACAAGAAAAAGAAATAAAAGGCATCCAAATTGGAAAGGAATAAGTAAAATTATCATTATTTGCAGATGACATGGTCCTGTATGTAGAAAACTCCAAAGATTCCACAAAAAAAGACTATTAGAACTAATACACGAATTCAGAAAGTTGCACGATACAAAATGAACATGCAGAACTCAGTAGCATTTTTATACAAGAATGAGCTAGACGAAAAAGAAATCAGGAACACAATTCCATTTACGATAACATCAAAAATAAAATAAAATACTTAGGAATAACTTTAACCAAGGAGGTGAAAGATCCATACACTGAAAACTAAAAAACATTAAAGAAAGAAATTGAAAAAGACACAAACGAATGGAAAAATTTCTTGTGCTCGTGGATCAGAAGAGTTTTGTTGCAATATCCATATTACCCAAAGCAATATACAAATTCCACATAATTCCTATAAAAATTTCAATGGCGTTCTTCAAGGAAATAGAAAAAAAAATCTTAAAATTGATATAGAGCCACAAAAGACCCTGAATGGCCAAAACAATTCTGAGAAAGAAAAACTTAGAAGCACCACACTTCCTGATTTAAAATCACATCACAAAGCTGTAGTAATCAAAACAAATTGGAAATCCATTGGGGTTTCCCCGAGCAGGTAATTTTAAAAAATAAAAAAAAAACAAAACAGTATGGTACTGGCACAAAAACAGACACAGAGCAGTAAAACAGAACACACAGCCCAGAAATAAATTCAAACATATGTGGTCAACTAATTTTTGACAAGGGCACCAAGAGGACACAATGGTAAAGGGACATTTTCCTCAATAAATGGTGCTGGGAAAACCAGATTTCTTCATGTAAAAGAATGAAATTGGACCCTTATCTTCCATCATGCACCAAAATCTATTTAAAATAGATAAAAGACATAAATGCAAGACTCAAAACTATAAAATTCCTAGAAGAAAACATAGGGGGGAAGCTCCTGGACATTGGCCCTGGCAATGATTTTTTTGGATGTCACATCACAAGCTCAGGCTATAAAAGCAAAAATAAATAAATGGGTCCAAATAAATAACAAACTAGAAAGCTCTGCACAGCAAAGAAAACAATTCACAAAATGAAATGGCAGCCAACAGATTGGGCAAAAAAATATTTGCAAGTCATATATCAGATAAGGGGTTAATACCCAAACTTTACAAAGTACTCATGTAGCTCCATAGTAGAAAAGCAAATTCTTATTTAAAAATGGGCAAAGGGCCGGGCACGGTGGCTCACGCCTGTAATCCTAGCACTCTGGGAGGCCGAGGCGGGTGAATTGTTTGAGCTCAGGAGTTCGAAACCAGCCTGAGCAAGAGCGAGACCCCGCCTCTACTAAAAAATAGAAAGAAATGATCTGACAGCTAAAAAAAAAAAAAAAATATATATATATATATATATAAATTAGCCGGGCATGGTGGCGCATGCTTGTAGTCCCAGCTACTCGGGAGGCTGAGGCAGTAGGATCGCTTAAGCCCAGGAGTTTGAGGTTGCTGTGAGCTAGGCTGACGCCACGGCACTCACTCTAGCCTGGGCAACAGAGTGAGACTCTGTCTCAAAAAAAAAAAAATAAAAATAAATTAAAAAAAAATAAAAAAAATAAAAATAAAAATGGGCAAAGGACCTGAATAGACATTTCTCCAAAGAAGATATAAAAATGGCCAACAAGCATTTGAAAAGGTGCCTAACATCATTAATCATCAGGGAAATGCAAATCAGAGCCACTATGAGATACTACCTCATACCGTTAGGATAACTATTTTCAAAAAGGGAAAAGATAACAAATGTTGGCAATGGTATGGAGAAAAGGGAACCCTTATACTGTTGGTAGGAATGTAGGTCGATGCCGTCATTATGGAAAACAGCATGGAGATTTCTCAAGAAATTAAAAATAGAACTACCATATGACCCAGTAATCCCTCTTCTGTGCATATACCCAAAGGAAATGAAATCACCACCTCTTAATGAAAGATGTCTGCACTCCCATGTTCATTGCAGCATTATTCACAATAGCCAAGATATGGAAACAACCTAAGTGTCCATCAACAGAGGAATGGATCAAAAAAATGTGGTATTATACACACGCACACACACAATGCAATATTACTCTGCCTTTAAAAAGGAGGAGATCCTGCCATTTGCCACAACATGCGAGAAGCCGGTGGACGTTATGCTAAGTGAAATAAGCCAGACACAGAAAGGAAAATGTTGCACGATCTCACTTATACGTGCAATCCAAAACATTTTTAGAAAGTCAAATATACAGAGGTAGAGAATAAAATGGAGGTTACCAGGGGGCGAGGGTAGGGAATGGGGAGATGTGGTCAGAGGATACAAAGCGGCAGATATGTAGGACGAACAGGTCTAGAGATCTAATGCACAACACGAGGACTAGAGGAATAAAATTGTACTGTATTGGGATTCCTGGTGAATGAATAGATTTTAGTTGATCTTGCCACAAAAACAGAAACATGTATAACTATGTGAGATGATAGATATGTTGATTTCCTTCACTGCAGTGACCATTTTACTATCTATGTGTATCTCACAGCATCATGCTGTATACCTTAAATATACACAACAAATTTTGCTTAAAAATGGATAAATGATATTGAGCTGGAAGAATGAGGGGTTTCTTGGGGGAAGAACCAGGAGGTTGTGAGGAGGGGATGTCCCAATCTACTGCAGTCCGGCACCTCCCGCCAACAACCTGCAGAAACTGCTCTCGAGGTTGTTGGCTCTCCCAGCTGCCCAGTACAATAGGTGTTTTTCAGCACTTACCCAATTTGGACCCCTCTGATGCATTGGACCCTGTCGATCACCCTTCTCTGCTACTGCTGTTTGTTTTTTTTTAAATAACTTTATTATCTAACTGATGGCAGTAGTTTTCAGTCATGGTGTCATAGTACATTCTAGCAGGGGTAGGAGATAGGAAGGAAATAGATAATTGGCCAATAGCATGGCTGGCAAGTGGTTATAAGTGTTCAAAGAAGAATAAAGCGAGGAAAGATGATAGAATCTCTTTGATAAGGTGACATGTGAGACTCAAGCGAAGTGAGGGAGCAACCCATGGGGATAGCTGGGCAAAGAATGTTCCAGGAAGAGGGAACGGCAGGTGCAAATGAACAAGAAGGGAATGTGCAAGGGGTCAGGGTAAAAAGTACCCTTTGTAATATATCAAAAATACGAAATAGTTAGGGATAAGTTTGACAAAAGATGGGCAAGACCTTTATACCGAAAACTATAAAACATCGAGAGAACTCAGAGAGGACCTGAAAAAATGGACAGATATTCCATGTTTATGGATCAGGAGAGTCAAGATTGTTAAGATGTGAATTCTTCCCATATTGATCTACAGAGTCAGAAAATCCCAATACTTGTAATAGCCCTGTGGTTGGCTGAAAAAATGCCCCCCAAAGATGTCCACATTCTAATCCTTGGCATCTGACGATTTACCTTATACAACAAAGCAGACTTTGCAGGTGTGATTAAGTTCAGGCCCTTGAGAGAGGAAGGTTGTCCTGGATTGTCTGGGTCGGCCTTATGGAGTCACAAGGGTCCTTACAAGAGGAAGACAGGAGGAGATATGACCACAGAAGCAAGACACTGGAGTGATGCAGCCACAGATCAAGGAATGCCAGTAGCCTCTAGAATCTGGAAGGGGCAAGGAACAGATACTCTCCTGGAGGCTTCAGAAGGAACCGGCCCTGCCGACACTTTAATTTCAGCCCTGGGAGATTCATTTGACACTTCCAATTTCCAGTAAAAGAGTAAATTTGTGTTGTTTTAGGCCACTAAGTTTATGGTTATTGTTTACAGCAGCAACAAGAAAACTAACACAAGGCACCAGCTGGAAACAACACAAATATCCATCAAGAAGTGAATGGATAAATAAACTGTGGTATATCCAAATGATGGAATACTACTCAGGTGATAAAAAGAAACAAACTATTGATACACGCAATGACATGGATGAATCCCAAAATTATTATCTTGAGTAAAAGAAACCAAACAAAAAGGAATAAATAATATATGATTCCATATATATATAAAATACTAGAAGATGAAATTTAAATTATAGTGACAGAAAACAGACAAGTGGTTGCCTGGAGATGGAATCGGGGAAGAAAGGTGGATTACAGAGGCACAAGAAAGCTTTCAGGAATGATGGATATTGTATTAGTTTTCTATTGCTGCATAACAGATTACTACAAATTAACCAGATTAAAACAACACACGTTT
Source organism: Varecia variegata (assembly GCA_028533085.1). Taxonomy (NCBI): domain Eukaryota; kingdom Metazoa; phylum Chordata; class Mammalia; order Primates; family Lemuridae; genus Varecia; species Varecia variegata. The sequence continues at coordinate 21,299,294 of CM052450.1, read as the reverse complement.
GTCATCTCACAGTTTCTACAGGTCAGGAATCCAGGCGTGGCCTAGCTTGGTCCTCTGCTCCAGGGCCCCTCCCAGGGGAGCGGGCAAGGTGTCGGCCAGGACTGCAGACTCGTCTCGGTGCTTGGCCGTGGGGGGTTCTGCTTCCAAGGTCTCATGGTTGTCGGCAGGATGTAGTTTCTTGTGAGTTGGACTGAGAGCTTCCGTTTCTCACTGGCTATCGGCTGGAGGCCGCCCTAAGTTCCTTGCCGTGTGGGTGTCCCCATAGGCCATCTCCTCGTCTGTCTGCCACAGGTTGGTCATTTATGTGACTGTGCTGATGTTATGGGTATGCACATATGTCAAAGCTTACCAAATTGTGCATGTTAAAAATGTGCAGGTTTTGTATATCAATTATACCTCAATAAAAGTGTAAAGAGCTAACAAACAAAAAACTTGACAAGCTGATTATAGAATAATATGGAAAAGCAAAGGACCAAATCCAACCAAGACACAGGAAGGGAGTTTTGTCCTAACGGATGTGAAGACTTGTTATAAAACTACCCTAATTAAGAGTGTGGTATTCGCACAGTGATAGACAAACAGTCCAGGGAAACAGATTAAAGAACCCAGAAACAGCCCCACATGTATGTGGAAACTTGACAAACAGCAGAGCCGGCCTTCTAAATCGACACGGAAAGGGTGGACTTCTAAATGAGTGATGTAGCGACAACTGGGTACCCATATGGAAAAAAGTAAATTTAGATATTTCCCTCAGACATTCATAAAAATAGGTTTCAGGTGGAGTAGACACCTAAATGTTTCAAGAGCAAAACTTCAGAACTTTTAGAAGAAAATATAGATATATCTTTATGCCTTTCACATAGGGAAGAAATTTTTAAACAATACATGGAAAATGTAAGATAGAAAAGAACAATCAATTTGATTGCCTTACAATTATAATCTCGTGTACAACAAAACTCGACCTATTATTATGAAAAGACAGGCCACATAAGAGGACAAATTATTCACAACTGAACAAAGGATTTGTACCCATATAGTATAAAAAAACTCCTCAGAATCAGTAAGAAAATTATAAGCCCAATAGACAAATAGACAAATGATATAAACAGGTGATTCACAAAAGAGAAAACCTCAAATTCAGTATATTTGTGAAAATATTCTCAACTTTACTGGTGCTCAGGGACATGTAAATTAGAAAATTAATGAGTATTTACAGCCATCATAGTGAAAAATTTAAAAAGTCTGACAATATTAGATACTGGCAAGGAAGTAAAAAAATGTGAACTCCTTCACCCCTAGGTGGAATGTGAACTGGTAAAGCCATTTTGGAAAAGCAATTTGGCAACATCGAGTAAAGTTGAAGAGGCACGTACTTTATTCTTCTGCTAGATACATATTCCAAAGAAACTCACACAATTGCACAAAGAGGTAAAAAAATATTTGAGCAATGTTTTTAATAGTGAAAAATTGTAAAAAACTTAGATGTTCATCAACAAGAAGATGGATAAATAAGGTGTAGTATTTCATATAATAGTATACGATATAGAAATTGAAAGGAATAAACTAAAGCTATACTTTGCAATATGAATAAATCACTAAAACCTGAAATGGAAAGAAAAAAAAGAAATTTGCAAGATAGTACATTAAGTAGTATTAATAATATAATATGTTATGTAAATTTAAAAGCATGTGAAGTAATACTAAATTGTGATGAAAGCATAAATCCATACATAGGAATAATGTATGCCAAGTGACTGTAATGTTTTCTCTGGGAACCACTGGAAAGGGAATAAAATCAGGGAACAGTTCACTGTGGGGCTTACCTGTACCTGATAAGTTTTGTTTACAGTATGTGGTATGGCATGGTGCTTAAAGCACGGACTCTAAAACTCATCTGCCTGAGTCCTGGCTCCATCACTTACGAGCTGTTTGATCTTGGACAAGTTACTAAACCTCTCTGTGCCTCAATTTCCTCATCTATGAATTAGGGATTATAATTATACAACCATACAGGCTGTGAAGATTATACAAGTTCAGTATAAAGTGTTTACAACAATGCCTAGCACCTAGTAAGCACCATGAGCGTTAGCAATTATTATTTCTTAAAAAAAAATCTGAGTAACTGCCAAATGTGAAGATTTTTAGTAGCCTTCCATTTCCCTTCCTGAAGCCATTAGGTAAGGCAGAGCAAGGTGGGCATCTGTGCAGAGGAGTGGCTTGCCGGGGGGAGTTGGAGCCCCAGCAGGGCGAGGGGGCCATCCACGTGGGAGGAGGGTAGTCTGTCATGGGCGTGAGACACTAAGGCGTCCACATGGGTGTCAAGGGGCAGCTTGCCGTGGGAGTCAGAGCCTGAACGTGGTGACGGGACGTCCACAATCAGGGTGGCCCAGTGGAGGCTATCAGAGCCCAAGCCGGACGAGGAAGCCATCAACAAGGAGCAGGGCTGGCAAGAGGGATGGGAAATTGATTATGTAAAGGGGCAATGGATTAAAGAAGAAAGTGTTTTAATTATAATGGGATCTAGATTTCTCCCTATTGGGTAGAGGAGCCTCAAGTATGGAAAGAAAGAAAAGTAGAAACTCTACAGTGCTGGATTAGAATGGAAAATATTGGTAAGCTCCCGTGTGTGTCCTAGCTCTGTCCAGTGAGAGGGTCTGGGAGCGGCAACACCCGTCTAGCAATGAGCACACTTATCAGCCAGATCTGAGCTTCTAAATGCCATTCTCCACCAAAAGACACCAGGGCTCTTTGAAGCATGGCTGATTTCAGGGTTGGGGCAGAGGAGGCACAAAACAAGCCTGAAACAGTGCTCCTAAGAATGATGGGGACATGTCAAAAGGACACAGAAGCCAGCTTGACGGGGCTCGTACCACCCCAATCAGAGACAATTTGAGCATCAAAATACACAATATTAGCAACAGATTATAAATCATTGAGTAAAAGGTGAATCGATGAGTCTAAACCAGAGGTCAGCAAAGTGTGTCCTGTGGACAAAATCCAGTCCTCTGCCTGATTTGGCACGGCCAGGAGCTAAGAATGGTTTTTATAGGGAAACATTCACAATCGACTTGATAATAGGGAACAATAACTTTGAACCCAGATTAAGTCAAATCTTCCCCCCAAATGAATTTCATTCTCATTAGTAGACCTGCGTTACAAAAAAAAAAATTGTACTCAATAATTATTACATTAATTTTATCAATGAAAATTTAGTAAAAAATTTTTTTCTCTCTGGTTAAAGTTACCTATATAGTATCCTTGATTTTGCCTCTTGGACCAAAATCCAAGTGGGGTATTTAAACAGTTTCAAAGTATTGCCCTGCAGAATACTTTAAAAAGAAAAGCGTCTTAGGAGAGAAGCCTAGTGGACATCAACATAGTGACCGATGCCAACATCGCCAGGGATGGGACAAATCGGACCTGAGCACCACCCGACAGGACGCAATGACAGCAGCACAGATCACCCCTGTGACACGCCTTCCAAAGAGGCGTAACCTGAATTTAATCAGGAGGAAACAAACAAACCCACATTGAGGGGCATCTGTAAAATGACTGTCCTGGGCTAAAGGACACCCAGGAGCTAAGGGAGGAGTGATGAATGGGCAGCCAGAGGAAAGGCATGGTCGGTGTCAAGGAAGCTGCCCTCAGAGGAACCCAACATGACCACATCACAGACAACCCTAAGGCGGAAAGAACAAATCTATCAACACCATTCGCTCCCACTCTCCCACCTGTTAAACTCTTCATTTCTGATTATCTGTTATCCTGATCCTCCTGTTCCTGGAGTGATTTGTACACCCCTCAGCAAACCAATGGAGCTGTAAAACTGCCCCAGTTCATGGCCTTGCGACACCACTAACAGGTTTCCCCCACCCACCCACCTAAGTTTCATTCCTTATACTCTTGTCTTATAAGTTGCCACTTCTGGACCTGTGTTCTTTTGATAAAGCTCAGTAATTTCTCAGGAGCTCAGAGGCCAGGGGCAGATGTGTGACTTTCCCTGACTCCAGTTGTGTAAAATGTTCTCTCTCTCAGGTAAGGATATTTCCCAGGAGCGAGTGTTGGGAGACAAGAAGTATTCCAACTCCTTCAGGTACAGGAAGTAAGAGAAAATCTTACAACCACAGACCCATTAGCACCCTCCAGCTACGACGGCAGAGAGCCTAGAGTCCAAGACCCACATAATGCCAGGGAACACCTGTCAGACAACTGTCCTTGGAGCACAGGGGCCTCCTAGGAATAAAGCTAGACGTCGTTATCTTGACTGTATGAGCTGAAGTATACACAGCTAGGAGCTGCCCAGACAAGGTGCAATCTACTGACTGCATGCTGAGCTGTCTTGTTCAAGTACGTACAGGGGGTAGAATAAAAAATACATATATGTGATGTTTGTCAACCTCTTCTTTCCCAAGCAGGTTGCTATCCTGCCTTCCGAAGACATAACCTCCTTAAGGAAAGGGCGCCTGCTCTAAAACTCCCTGCGTGGTGTGGCCTTGGCTTCCAATGGGAGTGGTTTTAATACTGACACGTTTATTCTCTGACTCCAAGTAAAAGAGGCAGCAGGGCTCTGGAGCCAGCCCATACCGGCTCGCAAGAACTGACAGTTAAATTTTCCAGAACTTTGTGAGTCAGTTTTTAAAGGCATATATCATCTCAAAATAATTATATGAACTTACAATTACATCACATTAAAAACAAAGGCGATAAATACTCAAAACCCATCGCTTGCTAATTATTTTACTACACTCTATTAGTATCTCTCCTCTCGAGGTAATGTACCCCTGTCCTTTCTATGTGGTAGAAATACCATGCAATGGACGGCTACCGCACACCTCCTCCCAGCTCCATGTCCAGTGACTTCACTTTGGTAGTTCTAACAGGCCATGGAAATCAGCAAACACTGAGTCAGTGCCCCACCCCCACACCGCCCAGAGAGCTGGTTGTTAAGCATTCGCTAGCACACCACTGGACTCCAGGGGCCTGCGAGTGGTCAGTTACAATGGCCACAGCATCAGCCCACCTGGGGAGCCTGCTGCTTCCTCTGCCCTGTGCGTACACCCTCCTCTGTGCAGGGGGAGGGCCAGACTGCACGTACTTACTCAAAGGGCATCTCGGCCAGATGGTCTCCCTCAGACAGCGGAGCTAAGGAGCTGGCTGAAGAAATATTTTCCTAACTCTGCCTGGCTTCCTTCTGAGCAGGAACAAAACTGGTCCTAAGAAATGCAGCCGGTAGGTAAGTAAATAGGGCAGCTGTGATGTGAGTTCCAGCTGAAATAAAGAAAACTTATGAGTCTGGTTTGTATACAAAGAAAGCTTATAGATTCAGATTTTCCTCCCTTCCTGCCCTCCCGTCTCTCTCCTACAACAGGACCCAGTCTGTGCTTACATCCCCCTCCCCATTTCCCGGGGGATGCAATCAGCACCTGGCTGTTCCTTGGCTCTAGTGCAGGATAAACTTGCTGCTTTCTGGACACTTGTTTCCAGTGGCGGAGCCATTTATTTCTGTTTTCATGGCAGACATTGCCTGGTCGCCATGGGACTCCTTCAAGGGCCCATGTTCAAGGATCTCCTGTTCCAAGTTGGAATAACCCCCCAGCCTTGAGTCCATTTAAAAGTTAGGTCATTTCACTTGAGGGCCAAGGACAGAAGGAGGAGATGGGGAACCTCGCAGGTTTAGGAATTCAGCCAGATTGCTGATGCCTCTGAAAATTTGCAATTCTCTTTCCTCCCCCAAAATCTGGTGGTGAATTAACCACACCAAAGATGTGTTACGCACATGTACTTTGTGTCAGCATATGTCAGGGACACTAAAGAAATGACTCTATTTACTATTTTCTATTTAGTCATATGTGTTTAATATTAGATGTGGCGTGTATGTGTATGTATGTGCTGGAGCACGGTCTACTGTGAACCCCAATGCTTGCAGGTATATGTGTGTGTAGATGTGCATGTGTGCATGCTATCTTTTAGATGCCTTTGTATCTGAATGTGTGAGGGATTGTATGTGTGTAGCTTTGTGTATTTCTCTGTGCTTTTGTATACACAGATATGATTGTGTGTGTGAAGTGGGTCCCCTAACTTTTGAAAATCTGGTTGAAATGCGTGGAGAATGTCATCATCATCTAAAAATAGAGGAACTGAAATATTCTGAAGCAAGGATTTAAACACATACATATATTTCTTTTCTGAGATTTCCCTATGTTATCCGAAGCCTTGTGTGTAATGGAAAAATACCAAATATTTCCATTTTTTTTTTTAGCATGATAAAGATTGTTGACTTCATCCAGGGACAGGATTTTTGTTTGTTTGTTTGTTTTAGGGATAAAGTCTCACTCTGTCACCCAGGCTGGAGTGCAGTGGTGTGATCATAGCTCACTGCAGCCTCAAACTCCTGGGCGCAAGCAATCCTGCTGCCTCAGCCTCCTGAGTAGCTGGGACTATAAGCACAAGCCATTACACTCAGCTAATGTTTTTATTTTTTGTAGAGATAGGTTTCACTATGTTACCCAGGCTGGTCTTGAACTCCTGGCCTCAAGTGATCTTCCCACCTTAGCCTCCCAAGGCACTGGGATTACAGGGAGAAGCCGTCACGCCCGGCCAAGGGACAGGGTTTTATCACTCAGTTTAAGCTAAAAGTAGAGGAAAGGCTGTCAGGAGGAGGACGGGAGGCCCCTGAAGGGGCAGGTTTGTGGGCATCGAGCCTAACCTTGCTTCTCTCCAGCTGGTGCCGTCTGCCTTGAAAATGTCCTGGCCTGCTTTCCACTCTTCAGAGGGAGGGAGCTCATATCTAGCTGTGGATCCATTTGGCACAAAGGTGAAAGGACAGAGGGGCCACAACCACCTTCCTTTTGAGGACAAGAAGACACAGAGAACTTGAGGTCTTGTAGCAAAATGAGGCTAGAACCAAGAGAGAATATCTCCTTCTTTATGGGCCATGAGAAATGATAAAAGCTTTCTGAAGTGCTTATGAAGTCCCTTCCAGGTGATTCTAATAAGAGGAGACTCCTCGTTCTCCGAGGTGAATTAGAATCAGGTTCATAGAGGTGCATGTAAGCAGCCGGATGGCCTCTGGGAGTCACAGTGACTATGTTTATTGGGCATTTATTGTAATGCCATGGACCAAGGGCTTTGGGTGTATCAAGTCATTTAATCCCCACCACAATCGTGTAAGGATGGTTATTATTTTTATTTCACAGATGAGGAAAACAACACATAAAGAAGTGGAGAAACTTGGCCCATGTCTCTGACTTTAAATTAAAAACTAGAAATGATTAAGCTTAGAGAGGAAGGCATGTCCAAAGCTGAGACAGGCCGAAAGCTAGGCCTCTTGTACCAGTTAGCCAACTCGACAATACAAAGGAAAAGTTTCTGAAGGAAATTAGAAGTGCTATTCCAGTGAACACATGAATGATAAGAAAGCAAAACAGCCTTATTACTGATATGGAAAAGGTTTAGTGGTCTAGATAGAAGATCAAATCAACAACATTCTCTTGAGGCAAAGCCTAATCCAGAACAAGATCCTAACTCTCTTCAATTCTATGAAGGCTGAGAGAGGTGAGGAAGCTGCAAAGAAAAATTTGAAGCTGGCAGAGGTTGGCTGATGAGGTTTAAGGACAGAAGTTGTCTCCATAACATGAAAGTACAGGGTGAAGCAGCAAGTGCTGGTATAGAAACTGCAGTTACCCGGAAGATCTGGCCAAGATCATTGATGAAGGTGACTACACTGTACAACAGATTTTCAGTGTAGATGAAACGGTCTTTCATTGGGAGAAGATGCCATCTAAGGCTTTCACAGCAAGAGGGGAGAAGTCAATGCCTGGCTCCGGGCTTCAAAAGATAAGTTGACTCTCTTATTTAGGCCTAATGCAGCTGATGACTTTAAGTTGACACCAATGGTCATTTATCATTCTAAAAACTTAATGGCCCTTAAGACTTATGCTAAATTTACTTTGCCTGTGCTCTATAAATGGAACAAAGCCTGGATGACAGTATATCTATTTATAGCATGGTTTGCTGACTATTTAAGCACACTACTGAGACCTACTGCTCAGGAAAAAAAGACTCCTTTCAGAATATTACTGTTTATTGACAATGCATCTAGTCTCCCAAGAGCTCTGGTGGAGATGTACAAGGAGATTAATGTTGTTTTTACGCCTGCTAACACAACATCCATTCTGCAGTCCATGAATAATTTTGACTTTCAAGTCTTAATATTTAAGAAATACATTTCATAAGGCTATAGCTGCCATAGATAGTGAGTCCTCTGATGGAACTGGGCAAAGTTAATTGAAAACCTTCTGAAAAAGACTCCTAATTCTAGATACCATTAAGAACATTCGTGATTCATCGGAGGTCAAAATATCAGCATTAAGAGGAGTTTGGAAGAAGTTGATTCCGACCCTCATGGATGACTTTGAGGGATTCAAGACTGTAGTGGGAGAAGTAACTGCAGATGTGGTGGAAAAAGCAAGAGAACTAGAATTAGAAGTGGAGCCTGAAGATGTTACCGAACTGCTACAATCTCATGATAAACGTAAACGGATGAAGATTTGCTTCTTATAGAAAACAAAGAAAGTGGTTTCTTGAGATAGAATCTTCTCCTGGTAAAGATGCTATGAGCATTATTAAAGCAACAACAAAGGATTTAGAATATTACATAAACTTAGTTGATAAAGTAGGGGCAGGGTTTGAAAGGATCAACTCCAATTTTGAAAGAAATTCTACTCTGGATAAAATTCTATCAAACAACATCATGTGCTACAAAGAAATCTTTCATGCAAAGAAGAGTCAATCAATGTGGCAAATGTCATTGTTGTCTTATTTTCAGAAATTGCTACAGACACGCCAACCTTCAGCAACCACCACTCTGATCAGTCAGCAGCCACCAACATTGAGGCCGGACCCTCCACCAGCAAAATGATTACAACTCACTGAAGGCTCAGATGATCGTTGGCATTTTTTAGCAATAAAGTATTTTTAAATTAAGGTATGGACATTGTTTTTAGATGTAATGCTATTGCACACTTACTAGACTGAAATATAAACATAACTCTTACATGCAGTAGGAAACCACAAAGTTCATGTGACTCATTTGATTGTGATACTCGCTTTTGCAGTGGTCTGGAACTGAACCTGCAATATCTACGAGATATGCCCATATGATGA
>CM052450.1:21247177-21289629 GCA_028533085.1 Varecia variegata | reverse complement strand
TAAAGAAGAGTCTTAATTCTTGATCCCCACTGCCCTTTAGAGACATCTCCGGGACTCACGTGGACTCCAGTTAGTCTAATTCAAGAGCAGTTGGCTTTCTAGATGTAATTTCATACCCATGACAGGTATGCAGCCATTCATTTATACGCTTAGCCACGTAACAGCTCTTAGGCACACGCCAGGCAAGGCGTGGTCCCTGCCCTCAAGGGGAACATTGTCTGGCGCAAGCCGGCCTCTGTGCATGCCTGCTGGCCTCACGCCATGTGCTGACCGTGTGTGTGTGGGCGGCTCCCCGCTGGACGTGGCAATGCAGTCCACACGTGTTCATTGACTGATGAATTGCATCTCTACCCTCAGCCTCCACGTGGATTGCAAGACTTTAATGAAACAACTGCATTTCAGTCGTGTCCTGTTTTGTGCACAGTCTGGAGGTCCTCGGGGGGAGGGAGGGGGAAGCTAAGCCCTCCTCATGAGAAGCGCAGCAGCTGCCCTTGGAAAAGGCAGGTTAGGAGCTGGTTCTGTTGGGGGCGGTGACATGTTCATGGGGAGAGGAAGGGAAAGGGTTGTCCAAGATGAAGTTCATGATACAAGAGGGTCCAAATGAGGGGCCAAGGTGGATGGGCAGGGACAGGGGGTGTAGGACCTGGAAGGGGGGATGACAGCTGGGACTGAGAGCTCAGAGACGGGGGCCCCAGAAGGGTGCTTGTGCTTATGGCAGGTGAGAAGAAGGTGGGGACCAGGCTTGCAGCTGGTGATAGGGGAGCGGGGAAGAGAAAGGACTGAGTGGGAGAATTTCCAGTTGCACATGTGGGAGAATAAAGTCAGCCAAGAGCCCTTCTTTGACCCTCCACCCCTCAAGAAGTGCTACTCCCCTTGCATCCCGGCTGGCCTGTGACTGCCTTGGCCAATAGAACAAGACAGATGTGATGCTGTGCCAAGACCAGCCCTGGCCTATAGGGCAGCTGGTGGCTTCCTCCTGGGTCTCCTGAGCTCTGAGTCCGTCTTCAAGCCTGATCACCTGCAGTCCCCACTAGCCCCCCCACCGGGCTCCCTGTGTCACTCAGTGCTGAGACACCAGGCTTGGCGTGCTCTTTGCTCCCCCTCCCTCACCTCCCAGAGCTGCCGGCCTCTCCTGCTAGGCCGGGTTTTACCTCCCAGACTCTCCCCAGTAATGGTTTTCTTGCATCCCGATTGGGAACCCATCCGGTCCTGCCCTTGCCCCTGGTGTCCCGTTTGATTTTCCTGGGCTGATCTGAGTCCCTCTCATTTTCCTCCCCTTCCACCTCAACCCCTCCTTGAGCAGGTATCTCCAAGTAGGCAGTGGCAGGGTCCCCTGGGTCGGTCCTGGTGCTCACGTTTCTGAGGTGACAATGGGCTGCAGGCCTGCTCCGTTTCTTCTGTCCCCCGTCTGCGGGCTGCTCAGGAGTAACGCAGCCCTTGGGTTACTGCCCCAGCTGCTGCCGGAGGCCTCTAATCTTCCTTCCGCTGCTCTCACTCTGCCTCCCTGACTCATACCTGGGTCTTCCCAAGAGAGCCCCACCCCTCTGCAGGACCTTACGTCTTCGGCAATGAATATTCTGGAAATGGGTAAATCCAAACTGCCTGGGATGGTCAGGGGATAAAGGAGAGCACCAAAGGGCGAAGACGGGCGCCTCACCCACCTGTGTGCCCGGCCCATCTCCCACCAACGGCACCCTCTCCCCGGAAGCCCAGCCGGACCCAGCAGGCTTCTCAAACGGGGGGTGCACCGTAGCTCTCGCTGGGCACCTTCCTGGGTCCAGGCTAGGAGCACGAGGCCACTGAACCCTCCCATTGTGCAGAGAGGGGAACTGAGGCTCAGAGGAGAAATTTGCTCTATCTAAGGTCATAAAACTAAGCAGGTGGCACTCAGAGCCCCAAACTTGCAGTTCACTCTTAACCGTACTGTTTCCCCATGTGTGAAAAGGTCATGAATCATGTCTTAGGAAGGCCTCTGGTGATATTTTAAATAAATAGTTTACAAAGTGCCAGATTCTGAGCTTGGTCGAGATGTATGAAATACAGTTAATCCTGCTCTCAAGAAATTTGCATTCTGACGGGAAAGGAGATGTTAGCTCAGTCTATTAGAAAATGTCTCATGAAGCACCAACTGCGGATAAAGATGTATATCAGGACCTGTGGGGATTGCGAAACTGAGCAAAACCTGGTCTCGTGTTACACGTGGGATGTAGCAGGAGAGAGAAGACATGTGCGAGGGGAGATGTAACTAGCAATTAAAAGGCAGGGCCGGGCGCGGTGGCTCACGCCTGTAATCCCAGCACTCTGGAGGCTGAGGTGGGAGGATTGCTTGAGGCCAGTAGTTCGAGACCAGCCTGAGCAAGAACGAGACCCCATCGCTACTAAAAATAGAAAAATCAGCCAGGCATGATGGTGCACTCCTGTAGTCCCAGCTACTCAGGAGGCTGAGGCAGGAGGCTCGCTTGAGCCCAGGAGTCTGAGGTTGCTGTGAGCTATGATGACGCCACTGCACTCTAGCGTGGGTGGCAGAGCAAGACCCGGTCTAAAAAAAAAAAAAAAGCAGGACATGATGCTGAATGCGGGTTACAGGGATTAAGTGCCAGGAGAGGCTGAGAAGGCTGGGATGTCTCTAAACGCTCTGTGCTCCTGTATCCCCCATTCCAGAGACACATTCCCACAGGTCAGTAAGGACGTGTGTGTGAGATGCTCATAAGCACTGTTGTAGTGCCTGGGAGTCGCGAGCAACTTAGGAATGGACAGTACACACGGTATGAGTATATGATGGAGTACTGTGCTGTAAAACGGTCACGTGGCAACATGCATAGGTCTTAAACAACTACCATTGAGTGAACAAAGAAATAGGATAAGATTTAGAGCACAAAACCAATTATGCAAATTAGGAACACGCACGCATCCATGAAATAATATCATGAATCTTTTTTCACGAATACACATATCTATCAGCATACGGAGGCCAGACTGGAAGGATATATATTTAATGCACCGAGTAAGTAGTGATGAGGAAGGGCTGACGAGAGTGAGCGTGGAGAATGAGAGTGAAAATAATAGAAAAAAAAGCACAGGCCTCACGCAGACCAGTTACTCAGTGAATATGATTAGCTCTGTGCATCCAAGGGGCAGAAATGAAGTTATTTAAGACAAGTAAGGGGTCCTTCCTGTGCAGACAGGGTTACAGCAGGGGCCTCCACGAAGGAGAAGGACCCTGACCCAGTTGACTATTGCCTCAGCCTTCCTTGCCACCCCCATTTCCAATGTCTGCCAGTTTCCCCTTCCGGCCACTCAGCCAGCCACCCTCTCCCACCACAGGGGTGCCAGGCACTAGGAGCCCCCTCTTCCTCATCAGCAAACCTACCACTGCCCCAACTCAGAGGCCTCTGCTCCCCACCTGTATAGTCTCCTCTCTTTTCACCTCACAACTCCAGAGAGAAAAGGAAGCTATACTACAAGGTGCTTTGCAAGTATTTACTAACTTTTGAAGTGAGACAAATCTGAGTTCAAATTCAGACTCCAGCAACTTGCTGTGTGACCTTGAGCAAATTACTTAACCTCTCTGAGCTTCATTTCCCAAATCAGTAAAATATAAATTATTTCCCTTACCTCACAGTGGCATGGTAAGGATTAAATTAGGTAACGTATGACATTCATAATGCAGAGCCGGGTACAAAATAATGGCTGTTTATTTGTCTGTCTATCGTGAGGCGAATGAAATTCATGGCTCTGGAAGAAACACACAGCAGCCGGGGTCTGGGTCCTCAGTCCAGCTTAGACACTGATCCATGGTGTTTCACCTTGGCCCCTCACCCTTGGCTTCCTCTTCCTGGGCCCTGCTCCAGTCTCCTCTGATTCCCTCCACCGCCCGCCCCACCTCCCCGAGCTCTGCCACCAGACCCCCAAGCCCTATAACCTTGGTGGTCCTATAGATTGAGACTGACTCGACCCTCAAATTGCAAGCCCCCTTCCCCTTCAACCCCTCGCCACTCTCGTGTTCTAAGGAAGAAAACCTAGCAGTACAGTGCCGGCCTCTTTTCTCCTTAAAATGCCAAAGGAGAAGAACACAGCGGGGGCCCCTCCCTTCCGCGCACTGTGTGTGATGGAACTGTACAGCCATTTATCACAGTAACGATTGCTGATTGCAGAATGTTACGGTGACTGATAGCCCTGCTACCTGGAGCTCGTTTTCTCCTTCACTAAAGAGTAGTTGTTCAGAGTTGGTGGTGGATGGGGGTGGCTACAAGCTGTGAGGTGAGGAAAGAGTCACAGCTCAGTTTGTCACCAACCCTGGGGCAGGAGGGGTGCAAACTAAAAATCAACTGAGACGGCTCATAGAGAAAATTCAAAATCTGTGCACTTGGGTGGGTTGTTTTATCCCTGACTTTCTCAATGCCTCTGACATACCCTCTCCAGGCAAAAAAAAAACCCTCCGAGATAAGGAGAGGCGTGACAAATGTCAGCTGGGCACTAGAAGCGTGGTGGATAAGAAAGAGATTGTCCCACATCGGCCTCAAGGACAGACCCCAAGGAGATACAACTGAGCTGCTGCAAGATGGATGAAGGTAGGCATAAGAAAGACACGAGTCAAACTAACAAAAACCAGTTTAGGGTGCAATTTATTTTTCACAGAAATATTGCAGACACCTGCCTCTCTTTTCCATGAAAGAGGACCATTCTGCTCATCCCTAGGGAATAGGGTTCAATAGATTGTGCTTTGCAACTTTCGAGGAAGCCCAGGAGGTGGGAGATGTGGGTTAGAACTTCACAGCAACCTCAAACTCCTGGGTTCAAGCGATCCTCCTGCCTCAGCCTCCCGAGTAGCTGGGACTACAGGCATGCGCCACCATGCCTGGCTAATTTTTTCTATATATTTTTAGTTGTCCAGCTAATTTCTTTCTATTTTTAGTAAAGACAGGGTCTCGCTCTTGCGCTCTTGCTCAGGCTGGTCTCGAACTCCTGAGCTCAAGTGATCCTCCCACCTTGGCCTCCTGTAGCTGGGACTCTAGGCACATGCCACGGTGCCTAGCTAGACTAGTACATAGTCACCCCAGTTTCTGCTCCCTCATGCCTACCCCAGGCATAGGCAAACCCCAACTTGAACAGCCCTCTGTACCCACTCAGTGAGGACTTCAATCCGGTCAAGCCTGGGGACTGCCCCCACCTCCTCTCTGTGACACCACATCTGCTCACGTCTTCTGGCCTCAGTTTCCCCAGTGCCATCCCCAGAGGGCCTCCTCAGAGGCTCAGTCCAAGAGATGAAGCCCAGTGACTGTTCACGTGGACTCCTCACTTCTCACCCACGGCTGCCAATCACAGAAAACACCCAGGGCCCCTCTGGCCTGGGGGAAGCAGGGAACTGCCAGGTGCAAGGTCAGAAAGGTCAGACCAGTAGGAACCAAGATCCCAGCCCCCAAAACAGGGACCTCAGAGAACCCCCATCATGGCACCTGCATGGAGAAAGCACTGGTTTACCCATCGTCTTCATTTCCTCCCCATCAAGGTATCTGGAAAGACCCCTCCCTTTAAACGGGATGTACATGCTTATGTGATGTTTGCGAAGAACACTCTGGAGTGGACAAAGGCTCAATGCGGGGTCTCTCTAAAGGCAGCCCGCAGGACTACACACTGCTTAGGAACGAGCCGCGGTCTCCTGCCATACTCTCTTCCCTCTTGCCAGACACTTTGCCCGCCTCATCATCAGTTCTTAGCCACCTACCGCAGCATCTTAGGTTTGTCACAGTCTCAAAGCTGCCTTCCCCTGTCCTCCTGGGTGGGCTCCCAGCTCCGCTGCCTGCCTGGGGAGCTCAGAGCCAGTGCAGGGTGGGCAGCTGTCCTCTCTTTCCCCGGCTTGGGGGGGTGGTGTGGAAGTGGTGTGTCCTCAGGGTGCGCCTGCGCCTTGATGCCGTGCTGCTGAGGAAGATGAGGGTGAAGAGAGCTCCTGGGCAGGCAGAGCTGGGGGTGAGGAGCACTGGAGAAAGGGCTTTAAGAGAGGTGGCTCACACCTGTAATCCTAGCACTCAGGGAGGCCAAGGCGGGTGGATCGTTAGAGCTCAGGGGTTCAAGACCAGCCTGAGCAAGAGTGAGACCCCGTCTCTACTAAAAATAGAAAGAAATTATATGAACAACTAAAAATATATAGAAAAAATTAGCCGGGCATGGTGGCGCATGCCTGTAGTCCCAGCTACTTGGGAGGCTGAGGCAGTAGGATCACTTGAGCTCAGGAGTTTGAGGTTGCTGTGAGCTAGGCTGACGCCACGGCACTCACTCTAGCCCGGGCAACAGAGTGAGACTCTGTCTCAAAAAAAAAAAAAAAAAAAAAAGAGACTGAATGGAAGAAGTAGAGACAAATGGACTCCTGTGTCCTGGAGTCACGATGCCTTGGGGCAGCTGACGGAGCCGAGTGACTGTGCCCTGGAGTCTTTGATTCCCTGGAGGCAGAGGGCCAAGGAGGTCTGACAAACACATCCTTGGAGGTACGGGCTGGGCAGGCCTGGAGGTAGAGGGCAGGGTCCCACTCAGGAAGCTAAGGGATCAGGGTCATGGCAGCCGTCTGTTTCATTGCGAATCTGCTCCGCTGGCCCTCCCACACCCCCAAGCGTTTGTCAGACTGCAGGTCCCATGCTCAGCTCTTGAACGTGGCCACCAGAAGCACGGCCGTCTTCCTCCTACCCACAGCTGGTCAGAGACTGAGCCAGACTAGAGCTCTGGCCCTCTCCCTCCCGGCCCAGCGCCCCTTCCCCCGCTGACTCATCAGGGGAGACTGTGAGCAGATGGCCCAGGGCCCCGCGGCCCCTCAGCTCTCTTCTCCTGCTCTCCGCCTGCCCGAAAACGCTCAACGTCCTGACAGGGAAGTGCTCCAAGAGCCCAGCAAGGGTCCCCTTCCCCGGTGTCCGAGTTATGCCAAAGGCAGGCTGCGTGGCCACCACTGGAGTTTAGTTGCAGGACTAGGGTAGCATCAGGGATGTTTGGTTTTGAAATGTATGCAGCAACGTCTTCAGAATCTCCATGGTTCTCGGGTAAAGGAACTCTAGTGCCCAGGCTAAGCGGGCCCAGGGATGGAGGATGGGCTGATTAGACCAGAGGCCCGAGCTTTAGGGAAGGGCCGGGGGGCTGTCAGGAATTGCTGGGCGGGGGTCTTACTGAGCCCTGGGGAGCTGCTTATAGGGCAGGTGCTCTGAGCACATTCACTTGGGACAGGTCCTTGCAGTGGGGGGGACAGTTTCACCAATTACTAACAAACATCTTTTGTTCTTTTTTTTTTTTTTTTTTTTGAGACAGAGTCTCACTCTGTTGCCCGGGCTAGAGTGCCGTGGCATCAGCCTAGCTCACAGCAACCTCAAACTCCTGGGCTCAAGTGATCCTCCTGCCTCAGCCTCCCGAGTAGCTGGGACTACAGGCATGCGCCACTATGCCTGGCTAATTTTTTCTCTATATATTTTTAGTTGGCCAGATAATATGTTTCTATTTTTTTAGTAGAGACGGGGTCTTGCTCTTGCTCAGACTGGTCTCAAACTCCTGACCTTGAGCGATCCACCCGCCTCGGCCTCCCAGAGTGCTAGGATTACAGGCATGAGCCACCTCGCCAGGTCCATCTTTTGTTCTTAATGAACAGTCTCAGTCCTCCACCCCGACTTAGTTCAGTCCCCTGCTTTCTAGGAATGGAACTGTCCCAAGGTTTGGGGGTGGGGGACACCCACTCCTCACCTCCCTGCCATCACATTCCTCTAAGATAGAGAACCTGGGAGGTTGAGCTTCTTGTTTTCCCTGGTTAGTTTAGGGGAGTGGGGTCCTTAAAGCTTCCTGGAGAACAAAGTAAGGGAGCAGATGGTAGAGGGAGATAAGTCAGCTTGGTAAGAAAGGAGAAGGAGGGTGCCAGATTCCTCTAGAAGCAGGTTCTAGAATCCCATCTCTTGCTTCCCTTATCCGACGGGCACCTCTGTTCCTCATGCTGTCGCCTTCCCTCCTCCTTCCCCTGGACCAGGGAAGGGAACGCTGGGACTGTTCAACGTTTTCTCCTGAGCTATTTTGAGGGGCAAGGAGGGGGGCTGAGTGGGGAGCCCAATCGCTCCCTTCTCTCTGGTTCCCACCGCCCCTCCCCCACCGTGTTTTGGGGTTGCCAAGGAAACCGCAAGCCTATCTGCATCTTCTGTTTTGTTCCTGTCAAAAGCAGGAAACTTTCTAAGGCCAAATCAGTGGGAGCCTGTCAGGGCCCGAGTGGGTCGGCAAGCGGAGGCCGCTCCGGCTCGCTGCCCCCCGCAGCCCCCCGGGGGCCGCCCTCCCACGCAGCCGCACGCACCTGCAGCTCCAGTCCCGCAGTCGAGCCTAACGCGAGGGGAGAAAATGGAAAACAAATAGGGGGGCATCCACCCTGCCCGCCCGCACAGCCTCCAGTCTCTCCTCTGAGCCGCCTGCAGCTGGCGAGGTGTGGGCGCCCAGCGCAGCTCCCACTCCAATGGCACCCTGCCACCTCGGGCCAGTCAGGCTACCCCAGGGCATGAGTCCTTGGGGAGCAGGAAGGGGACAGCAAGCAGAGGAGGGGTTGTGGGGGGAATGACCCAGAAACTCCACAGTGGGAGGCACAGTTATGACATGTGACCTTGAGAAGGTAGCCCAATACACTGCTCAATGTCACCAAGACACAAGCTGCTACATCGAGTAGTGAGTCCTCCGTCACTGGAGGTATTCAAGCAGATGCTGGATGTCCACCTGACAGGCTTCTGTAAAAGAGAGTCCTATTTTGCAGGGTGGGCTGGGGAGCTTAGGTCAAACGATCCCTGAGGATCTGTCGGCAGGAAGACTCCAGAATCCGTGGTTTTTTGCATGCCACAGGCCCTCCCAGCACAAATGGCCTAGGGGCCTGGGCAGAGGGGCCACCCCTTCCTCCATACCAGGCATTCCCCTACACAGCTGGCCTTCCCACCGATCAGCCGAGAGCCTGGTCGTTGTTTTCCCTGGAAGGCTTGAGTGGGTTGAAGAGTAGATGCCCAAGGAAAACCCGGGGGAAGATTTCTGGGTGTGGGACTTAGAGAGGCTAGCACAACCAGCTTGAGGTGAGGCCCTGTCCAGAAAGCCCATTTCTGCTTGAAATAAAAGGTCATGTCTTGAGAACCAGCTAAGAAAGTGGCCTGATTTTCTCAAAGATCAGGGACTGAGAGAGGCAGTCTCTCTGGCTGGGAGAGAAGGGGGTTGATGTCCGGAGAAGAAGACAAAGTAGGGCATGAGTTAGGTCAGGGCCAGTGCTGTGTGCCAGCGTCCAGGCTACTGAGAACGGTTGCACCACCTGTGTTTTGCACAAGGGTGTCCCGTAGAAGGGGCTGTAACTGCGAGGCTGTAGCTGCTGTAAATCCGGAATCGTGTGGGCTGGATGAAAATGCTTTCCAGTCATCAGGCCCCGTCGTGAAGGTGATTACATAAAGTCCTGTTGCAGATACCTGGGCCAGGAGTGGGCTGCAACTGCCCTGAGTGGCCCCCACAGGGGAGAAGAGTGGGAGGGAAGCCTCTGGAAAGATATGGGAGGTTAAAACAGAAGAGAAGAAGCAGAAGAGAAAGTGAGGGAGGGAAGCCCGGGAGGAGGAGGAGGAGGATGAGGAGCCAAGCCTGGGGGAGGGGCGGGTGGAGAAGGTGGGACAGGTGGGGAAGGTGGGGCAGGGGCCAGAACCAAGGAGCCGAGCGTGGGAACATCAATACTGATGCAAAAATAGCAGGTATGGCTTAGGCTTGCTGCTGCCAGGGAAGGAGGCAGAGGGGGCGAAGAAAGAAAGAGTGGATGCCTCCCTCGGTGAAGCAAACATTTATCACGTGCCCACTACATGCTAGGCACTGTGCTAAAGCACTAAGGATATAAAATATACGATTGTATATAAAGATATGCAAACTCCTTTCCTTCCAGGATTTACAGAGCAATGAGGGAGACACACACAAAAACTGCGATGATGCAGACTGTTCGGTAGATGTGTAGATACACGTAAGAAAAAGAATGCAATGAGAACACAACCAGGAAGCACTTCTCCTAGCCTGGGAGAGACGCCCATTGAGCCTGGTGTTGAAGGATGGGTCAGCCAAGGGGTGAAAGGTGGAAGAAGGTTCCAGCATGAGCAATCACACGCAGGCATGGGCCAGTGTGCAGTGGGGTACAGAGGTGGACAGGGACATGACACGAGCTGGGGAGGGCGGGAGGAGCTGCAGGCACCAGGCTGAGGGGCTTGGACTTGGACCTGCAGGTGGTGGGAGCCATCGGTGAGATTTGCATGTGGAGTTGTCACGTTGACTGTAGTGTGAGGGGGAATTTGTGGGAGGAAGACTGTAGTCAGGGAGACCGATTAGGAGCTGATTGCCACTGTCAAAGTGAAAGATGGGGTGCCATTATCTGAGACGGAGGACACAGAAAGAGGAGAACAATTAGTAGGAAGGAGGGGAGAGGATGACGCGCTTGAGACAAGCTGGGTGTGGAATGTTTGTGGACCCTCTAAAAGCACGTGTCTCACGGGCATCTGAATGGCAGCGCTGGAAACCGAAGGCAGCGGCAGCCGAAGACCCGGCCTGGGCTCCGTCAGCAGAGAGGTCATAGTTTCCGTGGATAAAAGTGGACAAGCTCTCCCAGAAAGAAAATACACGAAGCCAAACCGTGGGCCCGAGCCGGCACTCTGAGAAACGCCAGTGTTTAAGGGGTGCCGAAAAGGAGCGCTCCAAGATGGAAAATGGGAGTGGGAAGTCAGAGAAGCAGGAGGACCAGGAGGTTTAGGGCAGCAGAGGCCAAGGGACAGGAGGTTTCAGCAAGAACGGAGAGGACAGAAGCAGGAGAGCGGTCCAGAAAGACAGGCTGAAAAGTGGCCATCGGGGTCTGCAGAATGGAGATGACGGATGATCTTTTTAAAAACGTGTGCTGTGGCGGCCGGGCGCGGTGGCTCACACCTATGATCCAAGCACTCTGGGAGGCTGAGATGGGAGCTTGAGCTCAGGAGTTCGAGACCAACCTGAGCAAGAGTGACACCCCTGTCTCTACTAGAAATAGAAAAATTATCCGGGCATCATGGTGTGCGCCTGTAGTCCCAGCTACTCTGGAGGCTGAGGCAGGAGGATCGCTTGAGGCCAAGAATGTGCTATGACTGTGCCTATGAACAGCCACTGCACTCTAGCCCGGGGGACATAACAAGACCCCCTCTCTTCAAAAAGAAGGAGGGTGGAGAGATTTAAACAATTCTGCAAGGAATAGAATAGAGAATGCAAACTCCCCCTCTCCCTATCCATGTCCGAATTCCACCCTTCCACGGTAACTTTGCCATTGTTAACCGTTTGGTACATTTCCTTCCAGAGTCACTTTATTTATGTGTTGTTACAAAAATAGAATCATACCATACATCATGTTTTGCAACTTAAAAAATATATCACAGGCATTTCGTCAGGACAAAATACATGATTTCACCTTCATTTTCAGCACAGCGTATTATTCTATCGTATGAATACACAAAATTTCATTTTTAATTCTGAAATTTAAAAACGCAAAGAAAAGTACAGAGAATAAAATAACATACACCCATGTACCCACTAGCTTTTTAAAATAAATGCTAACAGTTTAACATACATGGTTTAGATACTTTTTTAGACTATAGTGGGTTTGTCTGGATGAGATATGATTGAAAAGCCTCAGGGTGGCTGGACGTTGCCTAAAAATACAACCTGACCTCATCATGTCCCTGCTTTAACTGTTCTGGTGGCTCCTGTTGCCTCCAGGGTCAGTGCAAGCTCCGTGCCATGACATTCCCAGGCCGCCTGGTCCCCAGCCTGCGTCCACTGGTACTCCCTCCTCCACGCAGCCACCATAGGCTGGTCAAATTCCAGCACTTTTCAAACAGGCTTTGCTGACGGGCTGACCACCTGCCCCTGGACTGTAAGTCCCTTGAGGACAAGATCCACGCCTTGCTCCTCTCCAACCTCCAGTGCCTGCACTGGGGCTGGCACACTCGGCAGATGCTCTTTAAATAACCGTGGACTCTGGAATCCCTGGTGGCAAAGCAAAGGACTAGGTGGCCCAGCCTGACTGTTTTCTGGAGTTCTCTGATAACAAGGGTGCCCAGGAGGACTCTGGATCTCCAGAGTCACCAGGGTCACCACGTGCAGGAGCCCTGCCCCGCTTTCCCCGTGTCCTAGCTGAGCCAAGCGGCCTCAGGTCTCCCTGCCGGTTCCCTGGCTCTCCCGCCCACGTTGCCAGCCAGATCCCTGTCCACAGAGTCAGCAGGGAGCGCTCAGCGGAGCTCAGCACTTACTTACTGGTCAATGGTCCTGACTCCCATCTCCCGAACGAGCCCACAAAGGCTGTTTGGAGCCCAGCCCTGATTCCTGTAAATGGAAAGCGATTTGCACTCGTTCCCAAGATGAATCATGTTGTTTTAATCGCCCGTCCTTTGGCTGGCACTGCCACTGCCACGGCTGCCTGCTGTGCCTTTTGGCCGTCTGTTGGCGGGACGCCCTTCCGAGCCCTGTTAATTACTAAGAAGGGAGGCACAAGAAGGAGGAAACAGAGGGAGCCCCACAGAAGGAGCAGAGTAATCATTTATAACATCACCGATAGTAAGAAGATTCATAAAAATTCAAATGGTAGGAACTTTGCTCTACCCTTCTGTCTCCAGATCAGAGAGCGACATGTCTTACCCTCTGTTGGGAAAGGAGGGGTGACATCCCTTGGCATTCTCTCACCCCCATTTAGGCTTTTCATTCAGATCATTCTATTCCTTTGCATGTCCTCAAGAAACTCATCTTTGTCCAGGAACGTGGTGAGACAAGGGTTGACTAAGGTGGCCACACCCTGCCTCCCCAATGCTTGCTTTCCTGTGGCTGCCGTTCCAAGGGCCCCACCTGGCCAGCATCAGACGGGATGTCCAAGACCTCTCCTGTGCCGCCCTGGGTCCTGGCATCGGATCTCAGGCCGTGGCCCTGGCTGCCTTCCTCTCCACCCGTCTGCCCTTCCTTTACTGCTGATGGGTCTCTCCTCCATGGGCTCTTAGCACCCGAAGATACTGGCATTGATTCTGATGAAGCCTTTATGTATTGCCATCGATTTTAAAGATACCAACAAGAGCAAGCTTAAGCTCTAATGTGATATAACAATAGCTCCAGCTCATAAAACACACTGGCCTCCTGGGGGAATTCTGAGCACTTACCAAGTTCTGTTCTCTGCGGGCAAAAGTTGCCCCAATCCCAGGGAAAATAAGACAAAATGAGCATAGGAAAGAGGGTGGCGAGGAGATGGGAAAGGAAGTTTGCTTGCTTGCGAGGAGGGAGAGAGGAGATAACATTTCCAAGTAATCAGCAAATGCATCTTTTTCCATTCCTAGACACCACCTACCACCATGGCCCCCCGCTGGGAGTAAAGGTAGACACACAGTGAGAGGTGAAGGGCAGGATCAGCGGCTGGAAGACACAGGTGCACAGCCTCCCCTCCCCCTCCCCCTGCACCTTCCAGGCTCCCAGTGGGCTCCTGCCTGTCTCTGTCCCTTCTGCTCCACCCTCCCCCACTCCCTCCAGCACCCAGGCACCTGCCCTACTCCTCTTATACAGCTTGGGGACTGTCCCTCTCAGAAACTGAAGACTGGGTGACCAACCACACCTCAAGCCCCTTCTCTCCCAGCCCTCCTCGCCCTACTCAGCCAGGTCTTTTCGTTTCTTTCTGCTTTGGGGAGTCCCCGTCCCTCCTCCCGTGCCAGGCCTGCCTATCTGTGATCCATTGGACCTGTCAGCGCAGCTCTAGCTGGCTGCCTCGCTTATTGTCTGACGCTGGTCTCGACAGCAAGCGATCTCTCCTCCCTTAGGCTCAGCTATAGCCCATCCATCACCCCTACAGATCCTGCCCCGGCATTCCCAGCTGCCGGCTGGGCAGCGTCAGTCCCCACTTCTCCTTGCGTGCTATTCCTTCCCCTCCCTGAGAGTGTTTAGACCGCTCAGTTAGAGCAGCGACTCTCCTCTGCGTGTGTAGCCCCGTCTGGCCTGTGTCACTGTGCAGCCAAACCCACCAGTCCTTCCCCACCAGGAGCAAACTGACTTCATAAAACTACCAGCCAGGGTTTGTTGAGCTGTTTCAGTATCTCTCACTGATGTATTGAGCTTTTTTTTTTTTTTTCCAACTTGCTAAAATCCCACCAAATAGGAGTGGGGGGCCAAGCTGAGGATGGGAGGAAAAGGACTGTGTGTTTGAATCCTAATTTTGCTAACTCCCAGATTTGTGTGTCTAGCTAAAATGCTGGCTTTTTCAGGGGTTCCCCACTCTGATAGAGAAAAATGGCGATTCTTGTCCTCTGGTTTCCCACACATCTTAGGAGGACATGTAGATCTTCATCACAAAGGGCTTTGGAGGTTTCTTTGGAAGTTTTTGGAGGAAGAAGCTGTCTGATGACTTTGCTCTATGCTCACAGCAGGAAGCAAGTTTCCTAATCAGCCAAAAGCACATACAAGCCCCGCATAGAAGCATAGAAGGTGAGATACAGGGAAGAGGGAAGACTTGGGGGACACCAGCCCTGCCCTCAGGAAACTTCCAGTCTGGGAGAATGAACAGGTACAGAGCAAGGCACATTCACAAAACAAAACGGGCTGTAATCCTAGCACTTTGGGAGGCTGAGGCAGGAGTTTGAGGTGGCAGTGAGCTATGAGGACGCCACTGCTCTCCAGCCTGGGCAACAGAGCAAGACCCTGTCTCAAAAACAAAACAAAACAATAATAACACAAGGAAATAGCAAATAAAATGTGGTAGCACCTCTTCTTCCACGGAGAATGTACAGGACAGTGACAGAGGACAAAATGAAGAGGATGGGAGCAGAAATGCGTGCCCAGCCCTGCTCCCCTGGCCAGCACTGCTCCTGGGCCAAAAATTGCCCCGTCCTGGCTTAACAGCTGAGAACCCGCAAACAGCATTCCCTGGGCCACAGTCCTCTCCAAGGAGAACAGAAGAAAAACTCATGGCAACAGCTTCAGGTCTCTGATATCTGCTTTCTGAGGCTGCTGCCTGCAGAGAACCGAGGGCCACCAGGGAGCCAACAGGTCAGAACCTTGTCCCAGGCCATTCTTCTCATCCAGGGCAAACAAGTCCTTCTCTGAGAGAGGCAGCGGGGAAGCCACAGCCCCAGGGACCGGGGATGCTAGGGGTTGGTTTGCCCCGCTTGCTGTAGGGGCTGACCCACTGCCCCCCATTCCCAAGTGCTTAAAGGGGCCTGAGGGCCCATCCGGTTCTGCAGCCCTAGCCTGGGTTGCTGCGGTGGGAGGGAGCAAAGGAGGAGAAGAGAGGAATGGCAGGGAAGCGGGGATTCCAGTTTTAGCCACTGAGCCTCTCTGGAAAAAGACAATTTCAGGAAAAGCCAGGAAAACGTTGGATATAAGGAATTCCCTGCTATGTCATAACTCTATCCACAGCACCCAACACAAAAGAAGATTTTTTAAAAATGTATGTCGGTGAACTAATCCCTAGACAACTGCCCACCCCTCTTTCCCTCCTTCCCTGCAGGCCTGGCTCCGTTAGTCAGAGGAGAGGGGGCTTTCTCCCAGGGGCACAGCAGAACAGAACAACAGGATGGCTCAGCCTAGGTCCCTGCCCCCGCTCCACAGGGGGGCTGACGGGCCTCAGGCTGTGAAAGGGAAAGTCACAATAACAGAAGGAGGTTGTTAATAAAAACCAGAGGGGTGTGGCCCAGGGCCTGTGTAAACACACGCACACAAACACATAGATTTTCAAAAACACATCTTTGTCTGATAGGAAGACGCACACTCATAAAAGCAGAGGTGCACTGTGAGATCCTCAGCACCCCGTGCCCTGCCCCTACTCTGATAATAGGAAGTCACAAGAAACCACACAGCACTCTGCCACCTTGCCCTCCCTCCTGCAGGTGGGCTCCGCCCAGGCCCAGAAAGCAGACTAGCCTGGGCCCAAGGCTGAGGGAGTAACTGGCACCATTTGCATTTTTCCCAGGAAGGGAGGGGCCCTTGCAGCTCGAGTCCCTGCACATCCCACTAGTGGACAGTTTGACATCCCGTCCCCAGCTGCTCTGCGGAAACGTGTCTTCCCTCTGCACCTCCCCAGACAATCTCGTTCACTCTGATGGCCCTTGGCTCCAGGCTGTCACACTAGATCCTTGGTCCCTGACACAACACAATCTGGGAACCCTCACCCCCCGCCCGCCCGGCTCTGAGGGGAACCAGATCACTGTTCTCTATCTGGGTTCCCTCCCTTCCAGTCCCTGTCCCATTCCACATCTAGACGTAAAGTGTTCTTCATTTCTCTTGCTGACTGCAGAGGACTCCGTCGTCTACAAATCCATTTAACCCGTCCCCTGTGATGGATGTTGAGGTTGTTGCTAATCTGCTGCTGTTAAAAAGAATGTGACAATGAGAAACTCTATATAATGTCATCTTGCACACGAGCAAGGCCATCTGTAGGGTAAGTGTCTAGACATGAAATTGCTGAGTAAATGGGCTCTGGAATTAGACGTTCCCAACGTGAGGCAGAATAGATGGAGGGAAAGAGTAGCTCTCGGTGTCTTTTATCCTAGCTCTGTCACTTCCCAACTGTGTGACCTCAAGCGAGTTAATAACCTCTGCTCCTTGGTTTCTCAGTCTGTTAAATAAAGTACTTGCCTCCTTGTAGAGTAGCTGCAAGGTTCAGGAAAAGGAGGTGACACAGACAAAGCCTAGCACAAAACCTGGCTCAGGAGGTCCTGCCAGGGGGGGCAATGACCTTGTTCCCCGTCCTGGGGAGGAGCTTCTCCCACTGCCCTGTCCCTCTCCCCCCTCCCTCCCTCTCCTCCATTGCTTTCTTGTACTCCTGACACCTCCTTACACCATCTGCCACCGTCTGCCTGGTGTCCTGGTCCTTTGTGTGTGCATCTCTTACCCACCAGGCAGTGAGCTCCTGGGAGCCCGAGAGCTGTCTCACTCATTTCTGGAACGCCCTGGCCACCTGTCAGAGGTCCTGGAACACACTGGTTGCCTGGTAAAGGTCTGCTGAATTGGGAGCCACTCTGGAAAGTATCTCCCACCACCCAGCCTCCGGGATTCTTGGTCCTCTAGCGAAGAGAGACAAGGGTCACCTCCAGCCAGCAGGCTGAAGAGGCCGCCAGCCTCCCTTTCTGGCAATCAGGAAAGGGTTTTAAGATGCCCAGCTTCTGCACACCCCGTCTCCGCACAGCCACCTCCACTCCAGAGCCTGGTATAAAACATTCAGCGATTCTGCCTCTGGGGAGGCGGGTGGAGAAGGTTCCCCAGCCCCTCTCCTGTCGTTTGGACTGCACGCCAGGCCATGGGGAGACCATCGCTAGGGACTGTTGCCCAGAGAGCGCAGGGAAGTGGGAGGAAATCATTTCAAATTCTCTCTGGGAGCATAAATGCTTTTTTAATTGCTGTCAAAAGCGGCTTCTCAGGAATGTATTATTGATAGCGGTGGAAGTGAAAGAGAAGAAAAGCAGCAATCTCTCTTTGCCGGCATGGCGGCCCTGCCACCTCTGCTCTTCCTCCCCGCTACACTCCAGGCCTGGCACCTCCCTCATCAGCTCTCTCCTTCTAGGGTCCCCAGTCCTCTCTCCTGGCCTGCCTGGAGTTTGGGTTTGCTCTCATTCTCTCCCAGTCCCTGCCTTCCTCCTCGCTCCAGGCCTGTCTCTCTCCCTGCCCTGCAGAAGCTCTGTCCTCCTCACTCCTGTCTCGGCCTTCACCCCGCCCCTCCGGGTCTTGGGCCCACTTTGACCCCCGCACCTGCCACGGAGCTATCGCTTTGTTCTCTCCTCTCCCTGCCTTTCCCTTCAACCCCTCTAACCACTGCATTCTCTCTTAGCCCTTCATCCTCTCCCCTTTCCTCTTGGCTCCTTTCCCTGGGGTCTGGGACCCTCAGTTATTCCCTCTCCCACAGGGAGAGAGGCTGGGCTAAGCGTTTGGTGATTTTGGACCCCTAGACCAGGGATAGGGACATTTTTATTTCTATTCTCCTCTTGCACCCAGACCTCCACCATTTCCCAAATTCCAGCCTTTAATCCTTGAAGTGTGCCCATTGGTCAGGTGAACTTTGACCTGTCCTGCTGGCTGTGTGGGGCCAGCACTGGCAGAGCCCAGGGGAGCTGTCCCTGAGGACTCCAGGTGTAGACACCCCCAAGCTCCTTCCTGCACTCCAGCCGGTGTCTCACGATCCACCTGTCACGGAGTCCTCCGGGCAATAGGTCTCAGCTTTCCCTCTTTCTTACACGGGAGTCTGCCAAGGCTCCCTCATGGGCTGGGCAGCCCAGGCCCCCAACAGGGCCTCCTGTCCCTTTAAGAAAGCACAGGCAGCCTTCAGGCACCACCTGCTCCTCCCTACCCCCTCCCCAGCTGGGGGGAGGGGAGCAAAGCTGAATATTCCAGCACAGCCCCTTCCAGGCAAGCTCATAAATACTGGCTGATCTTCCCGTGGGGGACAGGAACTGTTCTGCTCTCATGGAGCCTGGGAGAAGGGAGACAAGGCTCATTTCTCTCCTCCATTCTCTCACCAGCGGCTTCCTTTTTCCCCTCTTTCCTTGTCCACTTCTCCCTCCCAGAGCCTGGGAGAAAGGAGAATTCAATTTCCTGCTCTCCAGGCTCTCAGCACCCACAAATGTTTGCTGAGCAGCTACTGAGTGCTGCTGACTCACACGGCAAAGCACACCCAGCCCCTTCCCTGTGCCCCAGGCCCCCGACCCATCCTTGTCCCCACACAGCCAGGGGTCCTGCTCAGAGCCTCACTGCGCATCCCAAAATGGCCAGAGTGGTGTCCTCAAACATAGCTGCTATGAAAGCAAATCTAGTTGCATATGATGCTTGCATAGTTTTAGTTTTCAGACCAAAACGCAGTGAATTTCCCAAACCTCTGTGCAGGACAGTGTCCCCCCCCCACCCCCGCATTCCTGCCTCTCCTCTCCTGTGCTGAGCTTCACCCCACCCCCTCCTCTCTTCACAGGGCTCCCCCACCTCTGGGGCCCCCACGCCCCATCAGTGCAGCCAGCTCCCAGTGCCAGCAGCAACTGGTTCTGCTCGGCCCAGTCTGACCCTCCTGACTTGGTTCCAGCTCAGCACCAACCTGCCCGATACCTCTGCATCCTCCGGGAGGTATTTGAAGCTGTAGAAGCAGGTTTCAAGTGCTTTCGAGGCTGCACCCTCTCACTACGCCTACCACTGTCCCACCCTCGCTCCTCACCACCACCAACCTGGCCACCACTGTGCGCAAGGCTCCACCCTAGCCACCCCAAGGCCCCAGGGGGACTGGTGGGGACCCCTAATGAAGATGTGGGGACAGCAGGCAGGGTGTGGAGACTCACACTGTCTCTGTTCTAACCATGCTGGCAGATAAACAACTACCAAGGGCTTTCTGCAGGTTAGCCAGATGGGGTTCCGCCTGGGGCCACTTCTCTGGTCACTGCAGGCTCCTGCACCACAGACACAACTGCTGAGAGGCCCTTCCACGCCCAGTGGCATCATCACTCTCCCCCCCTTTGTTTCCATCTCTCTTTCCCTGCAACTCTTTTCTGAGCCTCTTCTCATTTTCTCCCATTTCTTCAACTTCTTTTCTGCTTTCTTTCTTTCTCCCTCCCCTCCCTAATTCCTTCCCACCCCCCAAATCCATACCCCCTTCCCTCCCGCCTCTATATTTAGCTCAGAGCTGGGGCTTTAGCGAGGCTGCCACTGCTGGAGCTGGCATCCGGTCTTCCAGGGTCTGTCAGCATTTCCATAAGAGGCTCGGCTGGGATGAGTTTGTCACTGAGCCGTTTCCTTCCTTAATCGCACCAGGCCCCGGGCTGAGTGTGGGCAGAACGGGGACCGCTGAGTACATTGGGGAGTTCTCCCCAGACACGGGCAAGCTCTTCCAGAGAAAAAGGGACTGCGGGTTAATTCTAGGGGTGAATCTGGGGCCCAGGTAACCAGCAACCGGGAGGGCACAGTGAGTTAGTACTGTGCCACAGGTCAGGATCTTCGGGAACATGAGGACAGAGCCCTCCTAACTGAAGATGGGTGAGCAGCTGCTCCCATAACTCAAGACAGGAGAGGAGGAGCTTTGAAAGACCCCTTTCCCCAAAGTGTCTCACCAGTCTGCTATGGTGTCTGGAGACCCCACTGTTATAGCCATTTTATGTTAAACCAATGCCTCTGGAAGACCTCCGATAAAAATCATATCAAATATTTGAGGGCCACTTCACAGTTAAGTAAGTAGTTTGAACAACACAGCATTGGGTTTTTTGTCAGGGGATGGGGGGGTGGGGGCTGGGGAGGGGAAATCCACGCCCAGTTTTCCTCTCTCAAGCCCTGAACACAGCATTGCTTTTGGTCCTCACGATCATGCGATCAAGACAGAGAATTAGTACATCTATGTAACTTGCTGAGGACACACAGTTTAGTGTAGCTTGAACTTGAACATAGGTCTTTCATTTCTAACCGCTGTGCTCTCTTCCCTGCAGTGGATGCACCTGCCAGCCCCGGGTAGGCCTCCTAGAAAGAGCTGTGGAGTTGGAGTCAAAATAACCTCACTTTGAATTGTAGCTCTCGCACTCCCAGTTGAATGACCTCAAATTCTCTGGGCCTCGGTTTCTTCATCTGTAAAATGAGCATAATAATACCCAGTTGCCGTGAGGATCAAATGAGATAATGGATGAGAGGCACTTTTGTAAGCTGTAAACAACCCTGCTCAGGTAAAGGCTTATCATTAATTCCCCTTGTTTCTCTGACACCAATGAGAAATGAGCTGGGGGAAGCACCAGGACTCCAGGTCAAAGTGGAGATTGATGCATTTGAACCCTAACGCGGCCCTCTGGCTCTCCAGGCAACCGTGGGAAAGCCATGTAATCTCTGAGCCTCAGTTTCCCCTCAGGAAAGGAGGAGTCATCAGACCTGTTGGCCTCTGGCAGCCAAGGACAGGAGTTGCTCATAAGCAGTGGTTGTTAATGCTCTATTTTAGAGAAGCTTCTGAGTGGCTGCCACCAATTACCATTTATTGAGCACACGTGACGTGGTCTCCTGGGCTGGGTAAACAGATCTTCCAAAGGCCAAGGCCTTGCCCTGGGAGAGCAGGCAACCTAACCCAGCCCTGCCAAGGAACAGAGCAAGGCACCCTCTCACCACACGTGTTCCCTGCCTTCTCTGTCCCTTGGATAACTGACTTGAGTAGAAATAACAGCTAGGCCTTGTCTCTGACATAGGCCACTAACACCTGGTGGGACCCTGAATTATCAGAAAAAGGAAAGGGCTGGGCATAGTGGCTCACACCTATAATCCCAGCACTGTGGGAGGCTGAGGCGGGAGTCACTTGAGGACAGGAGTTCGAGACCAGCCTGGACATCAGAGTGAGACCCCCCAACTCTAGCAAAAAAATTTAAAAAATCAGCTGGGCATGGTGGCATGCACCTGTAGTTCTAGCTACTTGGGAAGCTGAGGCTGGAGGATCCTTTGAGCCCAGGAGTTCAAGGCTGCAGTGAACTATGATGACAAGACTACATTCCAGCCTGGGCATCCAAGCAAGACCCTGTCCATTAAAAAAAAAATTAAATTTTTAAATTTTTTAAAAAATAAAAGGAAGGGTTTCCTTGTCATTGTCTAGGTCTACTCAAGGGCTGCTAATCTCTACTTCTCAGTGTCTCTTGCAACTGTCCCTCCTTTCTGCTGCTGCCATCCTCCGGAGGAGTCTCAAGCTGACACTGTCACAGTAACGTCCTAACAGGTTCCCACAGCTCTGGCCTCGCTTCTGTCTTATCCATGGTGTTAGGGTGGAAATTCTAGCAGGTGTTCATGCGCGGGTGGAGAAAGATTTCTCGTGCAGAAATTAGGACATAGAAGTAAAAAAAAGTGTATTTTATCTTCTCAGAAGGATAGAGAATACCTGGGGCTTCAGAACGTGTAAAAAAAAAAAAAGAAGGATAGAGAGAATGAGAGAGCGAAAGAGACAGAGAGAGGGAGGGAGAAAGAGAGAGAGAGAAGGGAAGGAGGGAGAGAGGAGGGAGACTGTGGCATCCCAAAGAAAGAGAAGGCCAGTGGCTTGCTGATTTTAAGGTGAACGAAGAGAAAAAAATGGTGATGGCTGTCAGCTGATAACAAAAGCGGTAGCAGGGAGGTAACAAAACTGCAAGGATGTCCAAGTCCGAGACGTGGTGTCCTGCCTTCCTTGGAGAAGGGATTATCACAGGAGATGCGACTCTGTCCTGGAGATATGGTTGAGGCTGTCGCTGGTTCCTCTGCTGTTTACTCGGGAACTCTACAAAAGCAGATTCTCAAAAAACAATTTTGAAAGAGAGATTCACATCTCTTTTCCATCCATTCGGCAACACAGAGCTCCTGCAGGCACCTGTCAGGGAGAGAACCCACAGGACTGAGCTGTAACTGTTACTGGGGAAGTCCTAGGACTAGGTGTTTTCCTGTTGTTTTTGCAAGGCCGCCCTTTACACAGCTGTCAGCTTTAGCCTCTCGCTCTCCTGCTGGGCCCTTCAGTGATGCCCTGTCGCCTAGAGGATCAAGTTCCAAACAATAACTTCCCCAAGTTGACCTGGTGCCAATCCCGGCCCTGCCCTAGATGGGCAGGTTACTTCAACGTCTCTCCGAGCATCGGTTTTCTCAACTGCAAAATGCGGCAAACAGTGCTGCTATTATGTTGCTGTGATTCAACTTTAAAATACTGTCACGCAACGCATAACAGCATTTCAGTCAACAACAGATTGCATGTATGACAGTGGTCACATAAGATTCTAATACCATATTTTTCCTGTATCTTTTCTGTGTTTAGATATGTCTATGTCTAGATGTACCAATATTTACCATTGTGTTACAGTTGCCGACGGTGTTCAGACAGTAACACAGTGTACAGGTTGAAGCCTGGGAGAAGAGGCCGCACCATATAGGCTGGGTGTGCAGAAGGCTATTCCATCGAGGTCTGTGTGAGCACACCCTGTGATGTTTGCACCATGACAAAATCGCCTGGGATGCATTTCTCAGAGCATCTCCCCATCTTTAAGTGACACAGGACTAGATATACGAGGCACTGTGCCAAGCTTGTAGAAATGACTCAGTACACACTTGCTCTTCCCCTTTTCCTCCTCTCTTTTCCTCAGTCTTACTTCCCACGACAATCTCCTCCAGCAACAGGCACGGTGTGAGCCTAATGGCGCATCCACCCCGGGAATTCCGGGAGCCTGACGCTGACAGCCAACGCGTCACACTCACAGGGGCCGGGAGGGCACCCAGGAAAGGTGACGACGAGGGTGGGATGGAGGATCAGGCTGCTGACACGTCCGGCTTAAGGCTCCGAACAAAAAGGGGAGACAAGTCTGCCCCAAGTACTGTGAGTGTGGGGAGCGCTGAGAAGACAGAAAGCTCACCCTGAGATGAGAACACTGGCCTTGGTATATGAGAACCAGTGTTTGTTAGAAAACCTTGAGCATGTAATTTAAATGGGCTTGGCTCAGCCCCCGGGGAACCACCCATTGTCCTTTCAAAGACACTATAAAACCAAGACAAGACAAGACCAACATTAGCTCCAGAGCTCCTGGTCCAGCACCAGCAACTGAGAGCAGAGGCAACAACAACAACAGGATGACCTCATCCACCCAGTTATCAAAAACCACAATGTCTGAAAACCACAAGGTCTGCCAAGAAAGAGTCTGAGTCACCAGGACCCAAAGGAAAGACGGCACGGGGTGGGGCAGTGTGGGGTGGGGTTGGGTGGGGTTGGGTGGGGTGGGCAGTGTGGCCTGGTGAAAAAAGCAAGTATTCAAATCCTGACATAGCTCTGGGGCCTTCAGCTCTCTGAGTCTCAGCTTCCTTATCTTTAAAAATGGAGAATTAATAACAGTGCTTATTTCACAGGGTGATTTTAGGATTAAATGACTTAATCTGTATAAAGGACTTCAGCAATAAATGGCATTTATTGTTTTGATAGCCAAATTCTTGATTTTCCCTAAAGTTGTCGAAAGGAGGGTCCCACTCTCTCCTCATCTTCCACAGCCCC
Organism: Varecia variegata; assembly: GCA_028533085.1. NCBI lineage: Eukaryota > Metazoa > Chordata > Mammalia > Primates > Lemuridae > Varecia > Varecia variegata. The sequence continues at coordinate 21,265,661 of CM052450.1, read as the reverse complement.
CAACAGGACCCCTCGGCTTCAAGTTTTATATCCTTCTGGGGACTGATCGCCCAGAAGCTCAGGCCTCGCTGCCTCCGGTCCGGCCATTCCCTGGGAGGCCGGATGCCTGGTTCAGATCCTTGAAACCTTCAAGACTGATATCAACTCCGAACGGACACTCCCTGACGATGCCAGCCCCGTCACCTCACCCCCTCTGAGTACCCACAGTACTTCTCTTCTGATCCACTCCACAGCAAACCACAGACCATCCCGGGACATTCTCATGTCATTCGTGTCTTGTTTTATTATGTTGTTGGTTAATTCTTCATGGGTGTAAGTTATTACACCCAACTCCACCATAGCATTTTCATAACTCTTCCTGCAGCTAGTACAAAGCCCCGTACGTACTTGATGCCAACGCTGCTTATGTTCTGAATGAATGAATGAGCTCCGCTTAGTTCGAGCATTAGGCTGATGGGCTGGGGGCTTACAGTCCAGGCTGCAGAGAGCTCTCAGAGCCCGGGCCACCCCTGCTGCTCTGTGCCACTGGCCAATCAGGCATGAGACGAGCGGGGGTGACTGAGCCTCCCATCACCACAGCCACACCTAAGGCAAGTGCCCTGCACAGGGGCCCAGAAGCTTTTTCCTCCTTTACCTTGCTGTTTAACGTGACAGGGATCTAGTTCAAGGTGGCTAGAGCCTTCTGGAAGGGAAATAACCAGGTGGACCCAGACTCAGACACGAATGCAGATGCACCTGGAGGCTGGGACTGGGGCAAACCTCAGTCGGGCTAGGAATAGAATCCAAGAGACACAAGTGTCTGTGCGAATGCGGAAGCAGGTGGTCTGCGCATCTAGTCAGCCTAACAGGGCGTCGCAGCCGGCAACCCACGGGGCAGCCGACTGTCTGGAATCCACGAGGGTGCTGGTCATGCGCTGTTCAACCGCAGGAGAGCCCCAGGCAAGGTCACGTCCAGCCTCGGGGAGGCACCTGTGGACTGGGCCAAGCCAGGGCCTGAACTGCATGGGCTGATCTGATTGTTAAGGGCTCTCAGAGGGGACAAAGGAGCCTGGCAGGCCTGGCTGCCCCACCATTCCCGGGTTGGGATAGTCTTCAGCCTCCCTCCTGCAGGTAAACGCCTGGTTAGGATGTTCTTCCTCTCATCCTACATTCAGAATCCGCAGATAAAGAGGAGGAAGCCAGAGGGAAGAATACCTCGGAGGCAATTCATGCAAGTCTTGCTTCTCTCAGTGGTAATTCAAAAAACCAGAGCTGTCTCTCTTCTGGAATGGTAAAATTTAACCTATTAGAAAAAAACAAACAAATCTGGAGCTGGCCGGAAGCCAAGATGGGTGCAGGAACTAGGGAAGACAAAGGAAGGGAACAAACAGAAGGAGTGACTGACAAATCGATCTGTAATACACCGTAGAAGTAGGATTCTGTTGTCTAATGTAATTCTCAGTATCTTGTAAGTGGAGAAATCCCCTAATGGCGTGACCTATCTAAAGTGTGACCTTTAGATTCGATACCAATACCTGCTGAATTCCAGGCCCCTTTGCTCTTGTGGGTAAAATCTCACACACACACACACACACCACTGGTTCTCTGCATGGTGGGGGGCTTTGCATAAAACAGGACAGGAGCAAGGCCCCCAAGTATCCCAGAGTTTTGAGGCAAAAAGGATAGTTACCTCAGTCTCAAGAAGCAGAAGGCACAGGGCTGGACAGCTTCTTCTTGGGAGGATGTCAATTGCCCATGAGAACAACCAGCAACCAACAGCCACTCCCTCGCCCACGCTGGGGAGCTAACACCCTCAGGGCTGTTCCTGAGATGAGCTGCAGCCTGGGGTCACCCCAACTGTAAGGCACATTGCTTTTGCCATGGGTCCCTCCAGGGCCTCACCTGCACAGCACTCTCAATCATGTCTGGAAGTTAAAAAAAAAAAAAAAAAAAAAAAGGGTCAATGTATAACAGGAGATATGGGGAGGAAGAGAAATTCATTCCTGTTCTCTGAGCTAGTGGGAAGAGGCAACTTTTTTTTTTTAATGAATATGGGCCTTGGGTCTAATATTAGTCAAGATTTTTGCATTGCAATTCAGAGAAACCCAATTGTAACTGGCTTGAGCAAAATTCATGTGTGTATCAGGCCCGGAGTTCACAGGATGTGGTCAGGACTGATGTCTCTTCAACTCATCGCTGGACTTTCCTCTGTGTTGACTCCACTCTCAGGCAGGTGTTGGCAAGGCGGCCCCAGCAGCTCCAGGTGTACACCCCACTGGTTTCAATTCTACTGGTGGCAGTTTCAACCAAAGACCCAGAGCTGAGTCTCACTGCCTGGTTTGAGTTATGTGCACATTCCTGGGGCCAGGGGTGGAGTCAACTGCTCCCAAACTGCACATTCGTAGCATGAGAGAGCAGTGATTTTTCCTAAAAATCGGAGTGCTGCTACCAGATGCAGACAAGACTACAAATGACCACCATGGAGCCTATCTTGAATCAGCGGCACCCAATCAACCACTAAAGTATGTGTCGGGGTTAGGTGAACACTCAAATAGATGGATGACATGAAGAACTTCTTTTTTAATTTTCTCCTTTTTTTTTTTAAGAGATAGGATCTCTCTCTGTCACCCAGACTGGAGTGCAGTGCCATGATCATAGCTCACTGTAGCCTCAAACTCCTGAGCTCAATCAATTCTCCTGCCTCAGCCTCCCAAGTGGCTTGGACTAGGGGTATGCACCTGGCACCACCGTGCCTGCCTGTTGCTCAGGCTCATCTCAAACTCCTGGCCTCAGGCCATCCTCCCACCTCAGCTTCTCAAAGTGCTGGGATTACAAGTGTGAGCCACTTTGCTTGGCCTGACATGAAAAATTTCTGACAAATTCTTGGCTCTCCAAGAACCAGAGCTCAGTCTTATCCACCTTTGTCTCCCAATCTTCAAGCAGAGCCTGGCATGAAGTCCGTGCATTGAACTATCCACAAAGCATTAGGGGAAAACTGTGAGTTCAAGAAAAATGCATTCAAAGCCATGCTATCTGAGAAAAAAAAGAAAAAAAAATAATAAAAAAAAAAAAGAAAAATGCAGATACAGTTAGACAGAAGGAATAAGTTCTACTATTCAATAGCACAGCAGGGAAATTATAGTTAATAATTTATTGTCCGTTTCAAAATAGCTTAAAGAGAAGAATCCTAATGATCCCAAAACAAAGAAAAGATAAATGTTTGCAGTGACAGATATCTCAATGACCCTGATTTGATCATCACACGTTGTATACAGGTATCAAAATATCACGTGTGCCCCCAAAATATATACAACTATTATATATCAATTCTAAACTTTTAAAATAAAGTTTAAAAAAAGAAGACTGTTTAGCCAAAAACAGTCATCTCTCCTGGATGTCCAAAAGAAGTAGAAATTACTTGAAGAGTTACAGCTCTTTTACAATTTGTCTAGCAGTTTTTCCAGTCCTCATGGGAAGACCTCCCAAAATATCAGAATTAAAAAAAATTTAAAAAGGACAAAAAAAGAAACTACTTGAAAATTCTGGTTTTCATAATTCAGTTGATCTGATGGTTTGGGGTTGAGGTTGTTGTGATGGCAGCTGAGGTAACTTTGGTGCTGGACAGAGAAGGTTTTGATTCTCGTGTGACGGGAAGATGAGAGAAATATCCCTGGGCTGGGATGGAAGGAACGGAAACCCGAGAGAGGGGACAGAAACCGTGGCTGTGGCAGCTGGTGGGTGAGGCCGCCTGTGCCGCCAGCTCTGCGTGCTGGGGACCGAGCTCCCGGCTTGCTGGGGCTGAGCTTACCCACCACGATGCCAGAGACAATAATAAACTATTCTGTGAACTCTAAACAGCTGACCAAGTGTTAGGTACCAGACAGGGCAAGCGGAAGAAGCAGGGAGGGACGGAGGAAAGCCAGAGCTCCAGGAACCACGGACTCCAACAGCGGAGTCTTTGGAAGAGAATATATGGGCTTTAGAGTGAGGAAACTAGGTTTGAAACCGAGTAGTGCTACACACCAGCTGTGTGACCTTGAGTAAGTTACTGAACCTCTCTGACCTTCACTTTCCTCATCTATAAAATGACAATAATAGTACCCATGGAGGTGTCATGAGGTTCAAATACAATAGCATAACTAAAACCATTAGCACAGTATCCGACACTTTGGAAGTGTATGATCAATGGTGGGTATATACTCTGCCAAGACTTCCTATCTCAAAGGTTTAAGAGCATTTCAACATTTATCATGTCACAGGCACCTCAGAAATGGGGGAAGAAAGCGGGTGGGTTCCTAGAGGGAGAGTCATTGACCCTCCTCTTTACTTCCTTGCTTGGTGTCTGTGGCTTCCAAGGGAGTCAAAGACCCACAGCCTTGTCCTCGGGTCTTGCAGAACCCAAGGTTAGCCCACACCAGGCAGATGGCATGTTGCTCCTTCTCAAAGACCTCCAGGTAACAGGTTCTTGGCCTGTCAGCCTCTGAAATTCTATTAGTTATTTAGAATATTCTTTCCTGTGACGAACGCTGACTCCCAAGCACCAATAGCACTTTATGTTCATTCACGTGTTCAGTCTTTCGTTCTTGCTGTAATCACTATTAGGCACCTGTTATGCCAGGGACCCTGCCAGCTGCTGGAAATACAAAAATGAGTAAGATGCCTTTGCCCTCCAGGATTCTGGAGTCTAGTGGCCATAGGCACAACAGACAGGCATCACGGTACACAGCAAGCACTTAACAGAGGTTAATTCTAAACACATTGGAAGCCCTGAAGGGCTCCTAACCTGGGTTTTGGAGAGGGGACTCAGGGAGGCTTCTCAGGGGAGGGGACATGTAAACTGAGTCTCAAGGGACTGCTGCCCAAGGGGATCTGAGCCAGTTATTTTGTGACTGCAATTCCTCAGCCTTTATCATGCAAGAAGCACAATGGGTTGGTTATTACGGGGCTGATTATTGCATGGAGATGATATCACGGCATCACCATGCCAACTTCACTTGGGTAATTACCAGGCAGAAGTTACAGCTCGATGCCTGAGATTACAGCTTGGGCACCATGACCTCTGGTGGTGAATGGCACCTTATAGTCCCGAGACCGGTGGCCCAGTCACGATGGACCACAGGGGTTGCTGCAGCCTCCATGATCCATGGAAAGTGCGGGAATGGAGGCCTGGGCCTCGCAGAGACATCCGGAGTGGCCCACGGGGAAAGAGTGTGTCCCCGCAAAGCTATGGAATCATCTTTTCCAGAAATCTGTCTTGATCCAGAATTAGCTGCTGTTCGGGGAGTAGCAAGAGCACTCCTGCCTGGAGTGTGGAAGGGGAGAAGCACATGACCTCTGGAGGTCCCCGCTTGTCAGAGGAGCCACCATTTCAGAATGTACCTCTATACTTCTGACTCATCCCAAGGATCTTGGCTCAAGGTGCTGCCCTTAGCCTTCCCCTCGAATCAATCAGCCAGGTTGCACACGGCCAAGGGAAAGGCACCTCATTGCACCCCTCACCTGTCCTCCGATGCCACAGATACAGAGAACCTACGGGGGCCTAGAGAAATTAAGCATTTGCAAAGGCCCCTCAGCAAACCAAAACTGAACATCGTGGCCACTAGCAGACAAGCCACACCCCTCTACAAGACACAACAGGATGAGCCTTTCCTGCCTACAAACCTTCTCTCCACCACCGACCACCAAATCCCAGAAGACACGAAGAGGGCAGGTGAAGCCAGACTACAGCAACCCCTCCCCACCTCTGCCGTGGCTCCGGCAGGCACCTCCCACTCAGTTCCAGCAGCAAAAGGGACCGCTAAGGTAGAGTTCCGGCCACAAACGTCAGTCTGGAGTGGGGTGCTGGGGGAGACTCAGCAAAAGCCTTAAAAGGCCACGGCTCTCAGTCACTGCCCTCTTTTTGTTTCTGGGGGGTGCCCCAAGAGAACCTGCAGTAAGGACTAAGGTAGACCTGCGGAAGCATTTGCCCGCTTCTAGCAGACCAGAGTCGAGTGCGTGACCCGAGGCGGCTGAAGAGTCTCCTGGGAGGACTCCCTGTTTGTTGAGCCATCTGTAACGCTGCTTGCAGGCAAGGGCACGGACCGAGTGGCTTCCGGAGAGCACTGGTGAGGGGCCTCCTTCTGCCGAGGTCTGGCGAGACTCAGAGGAGTCAGGTACAGAGCGGGCAGACAGGTGTTGGGTGGTGAGCAATTTTCCAAACATTCACCCACTGCAGCTCTCGTGACCCTTCTGTGCACTTTTGGGTCTGCCCCCATTACCATGCTCCCCCTCTCCCCAGCCTGCCCCCTCCCCGGGTTAAATACAAAGAGTAGCTATCCTCTTCCCTCCTCCCCGCCCACCATTGGCTAAGAGCCTCTGCAGTGGGCATGGGCATGCCCGCCATCCTCCTTCCTGCCTTCTGGAAGCTGTTAGACTGAGTGGGCTGGACAGAGCCTTGACGGACACTTAAGACCTCTCCTTCCCCCTGCCCCAGGGTTGGGTCTGTCTGGGCACCACTCTCTCTCTTACTGGGTATCAGTCCTCTCTGGGGTTCATTTCTCATGGAATTGGCGTCATGACACCTACTTCTCAGGACTTTGAAAGTGAAAGGTGATAAATGCAAGTAAAGTGGCTTATTCCTTGTTGGGCACATCGTAGGGCTCAATGTTAGTTGGCTGAGTGGCTGGAAGGTAAGTGCACAAGCTGAGCCCGGGAAGCGTTGGGTTCATGGTGTGTTTGGAAGGGGTTGCAAAGACCCTCCAGGGGCTGCTCAGATAACGGAGAGACTGAGGGTGGCTAGATCCAGCCTGAGCCTCCCCTAAAAAGCAAATTCCACTCCAGGTTTCGCCCAGGTGAGAAGCGAAGGGAAGAGGAATTTCTGGAATCCAGGCTCCAGTGTCAGAGAACCAGAAAGGCTGAAATTCAGTTCCTGGAATGCAAACAGGTTCCACTGCCACCCCCTTCCCCACAGCCCCTCCCAGCCGCCGCTCTCCCCAGCACTCCCCAAGTCTGTGGGTCCTGAAGCCTGAAGAACTGGCCTGGGGCAAGGTGGGTGAGAAAGCCTGTCAGCTCAAGGCCAGGGGACACACCTTGGGCCAGCAGTCAGAGGACTTCTGTCATATTCCTGCCATGAAATGTGTGATACCAAACGATTTAGTCAACCTTTCTGAGCCTCAGTTTCCCCAACTATAAAATGGGAATAATAACTCACGCCCTGTTCTTCCTATCACAAGGGACTATTACAGGGATCAAAGTAAATATGCCATGTAGAGAAAGCACATTGTGAACTGCAAGTGCTGCGCAAACACAGAACTATTAAAGGCTCTGGAAGGGGGAGAATCTGAGATGGGACAGGCTGTAAACTCTTCCTGTCTAGCACGGGGCCGGGAAATATCCTTCCAATTGAGTTTCCTTTGATCTTCTTTTAAAACTTAATGAGTACTTAGGGCAAAGCTGACACTCTAATTAGGATTCAAAATTAAATTTAAAAATCATCACTTGTTCTCTTCACTCCACACTCACTTCCTCTATCGAGCACAACCATTAACCAAAAACTATCTTTAAATGGCACTAATTTGCTGTACCCTGAAACAAATGAGAGACAAATATTTTGTTAGAAAAACAAATCATGAACCAAACTTCAGTTAAAAAAAAAACAAACAACAAACACCTAGTTAATGAGTTCAAAGTGAAATTAAAGCCAAAACACTGCAGCTTCCAAAACTATTGAACCAGAATGAAATTAGGACAGAACAATATGCTCCCAAGTAAGTCAAACTAATTCTGCATCTCATCAAAGGCCCCAAATCAAAAAGATGCTTCTGACCTTCACCTCCTCTATTTCGGGTTTTCCCATGTCAAATTCCACACTCCCTCATTTAATACAAGGCACCAGATTGTCTCTGATGTGCTAGTCACCGGGACACAAAGATGAGGAATAACAGTCCGGTCCCTCCAGGAGCACACAGCCCAGAACACAGGTTCTTCCTGTGAACACATGCTCCCCCTGCCTGGCTTCACCTTCCTCCCACAGGACCTCTGCCTGAGATTGCAGAGTGAAATGGAACTCATGGCACCCCCACTAACCCTCATTATTGCCAGAATCAGAGCATGAAGCCGGAATACACAAAGAACAAAAAAACCGATAAACAAAAGTTGAGCCATAAAGACCTCTTCGATGCAGTGACTAGGTGGTCCTCTGAGACCAGCTCCTTGAGCCAGCAGAGAAAGTGTCCTTTGATTTAATTCTGCATTCCACCCTTGCAGGCTCAGACACACTCTCTAATGATCTCAGTAAAGGTGGTTCCATCCAGTCCTCGCCACAGGAATCCCAGCAAGTGGGAAACATGGAACTGTTGCTTGTCGGTGATGACCACCCACACTCAGCAAGAGGGTGAGCTGGGAGGCAGGCCTCCTGGTGGAGGGCCCAGCAAGGTTCCCGCAGTGGAGAAATAGGCCCAGCTTGCCGTTGTTATGGCTGCTGAGATAGCAGCTGCTATTTGTTTATTGCTCATATGAATACAGCCAGAAGTATCCATCCTTGTCTTCCTCAGATCCCCCAAGCTGACATCATTATTGTCTCCCTTGAGCAGAGTCCTCCCTGCCTGATTCCTGAAGCAGTCCTCACTCTGGATTTGAGAATCACTTGTTTTGATTGTAGATGAGAATATCCTGGAGGGTCAGCCCTGGCCATCTGGGTTCCCAGGGGCCTGGGCCAAGTCCGTGGACTTCTGCCTTGGTATCTCTGCCTAGCGTTCTTACCCCAGCCCCTAGCTGGAGCTCATCCAGCCTTTGGGGCCAACCTGCAGCTAAATTCCTTTCTCAAGCTGTCTTCCGGGATCCTGTTTCTTCCACATCAGAACCTTTGCCCTGGGTTATGCATGATAAGATCAGACAAACGGCTTGGAGGCAGATGTTACTTGGATAAATGCCCTGCCTTCAGCGGTCACCAGGCCTGCTCTGCAGGACAGTGGAAACAAAGACACTGGGAAGAAATTCAGAGTCCAGAGGCAGTCCCGCCAACCCCAAGAAGTCTTCCTCAAAGATTCCAGGCTGTCTCTTCAGCTCCCCTTTTGTTACGCTTTCATTGGGTTTTTCACGGGGACTCAAGTTTTAGACTTAATCATGTACTTCATTCTGTTGTTATCAGCGTTATGTGTCTCCACACTAGCTCAGAGGCTTCTGGAAGGCAGGGACTATGTTATATATGACCGTGTTCTATAACCTTGCCCAGCATTACCCTGCACCTAGATCATCCCTGCCACCGTCTCTCGGCTTCCAATCTCCCCTACACACTGCATCACAGCCAGCTCGCCGAGCACAGACCCACTGGGGCCACTCGGGGCCCTCCACAGACGGGACCCAAACCACCTCCCCAGCCTTTCCACTCTGTTCTTTCTACCTGCACACCTTCCTTCCATCCTTCCCCTGCCCCACTCCACCCCTGCCCTCACCCAAAACAGTTTACAGCTTGCTCTTCGAAGATTTTTAGGTACTTCCAAATATTTTCTCCTTCCTAGAGCCTTCTAATAGTCTTATGCGAAGTAATCAGTCCCTGGAATTTCCAAAGAAGTATTTTAATATTTCATCTTTTAACACGTACTACCTATGGCTGTTCCAAAGATAGTGAGTTATCTCACCTGATTGTTCAGTTACAGAGGGATCTCCTTGTTCTACTCTTTCCCCGTTTCTCACCACTGCATTTGACTAGTCTTAAAATATATATATAAAAAGTTAAAATAAAAAAGTACTACCTAGCACATAGTAAGCACTCAATAAATATGTTAAAAAGAATGACTATAACCAGCTGGGTGCAGTGGCTCATGCCTGTAATCCTAGCACTCTGGGAGGCCAAGGTGGGCGGATCCTTTGAGCTCAGGAGTTCGAGACCAGCCTGAGCAAGAGCAAGACCCCATCTCAAATTTAAAAAATATATATATAAATAAAAAAAAAGAAACAGTAGACATCCAGTAAATGTGTACTGAATTGAATAGTAGGTATTCAGTAACACCTATTGAATGAATAAAATGCACTGAAATGAGTCTACCTACTAGCTCAATGGGCATCTATATTACTTTCTTTTTTTTTTTTAATCTTTCAATTTACCCGGAGCCACGACCAAGAAGCCTTGCATAAGCGGACTCTTGATATTACTCTCTATATTGCATTTCTATATTATTTCATACAAGTGACCAAAAAACCCAGTTTCCTCTAGCGTAGGCATGCACAATGAGTCATGTAACTCATGTAGGAAAGGCAAGGGTACAGTAGGACATGCGGCACAGCTGACTCCAATGTTGCCAGTAGCTTTCTCTCTGCCCCTCTCTGCATGCGAGCTGGGTACTTTCCTACTGGGGCTTCTCCCCCGTGGCAGGGAACATGGCCCCTGAAACTTCCAGAGCCTCTCTCCTCACCAGAACCAAGTCTTGTTTTGTCTTTGATTTTAAGTTTAAAAATCCCAAGAAAGGATGTAATTGGCTCAGCTTGGGTCAGGAGGGGGTACGACCTCTAATAAAATGAAAGTTTCCATCTTGACAGTGAGGAGCAAGAACATCTTAAAGAACTGGTGGGCGCAGGAAGGATGGTTACTGTTCTAGACAAGACAAAAACAGTAGATATGCAAATAGGGAGTGATGCCATTTGCATTCAAGGGAGATGAGGGGTATTTGGGGAACTCAAGGTGGAGCTGTCAAGAGGCATAGGAACATACTCTGTTAAACACTGAAAGCAGAGAGTGCTGATTGTATTTTCTTCAAGTGGGGTGGGGGGACAGGGTCCACAGGGATGTAAGCCCTGCAGAGACTGACCTGCTCTGGGGAGGCCATAACACCTGGCTAAGGAGAGCAAGGCTAGAGCTAAACAGCAGGGAACCTGTAAGGTCAGTAGGAGGCCAGGGAGAAGAAGGGTGCAGAGGCTGAGCACAACCTGCAGAACAGCCTACCATGAACTTCCTATGCCAGTGACAGTGTCCCCCCTCTTGCCCCAGGGGGGCCAACTCCATTTTCCCACATCTTGTGGTTATTTTTATGGATAGATTTATTTTTACCCGTTCTAGACCTCAAACCTGCTGCTGGAGGAAACAAGGCACCGAGGCTTCTGGGTTTCCAGAAAACAGGCTGCCACAGTGGCCAGCTCAGCTGCAGAGATCAGGCTACTGTCCCCCTGGAGCCACACTGACCACCTCCTGTCTGCAGGGGCTAAGGGAGTGGGAATGAAGTATAAGGGGGCTTCCTCTTCTCTCATGCCACAACCACTCAGCCAGTCAAGGGGGAGCACTGGTCTGAGAGAAGGGAGGACCTACAGCCACCATAGAAGTCACAATCCTGCCTGCCCATGAATCCCAGCCCCCCAGAGGTGGGACCGCCATCAGAGCCTCTTTTGACAGCACCTCTCCTGCACAGCCTGTCTCCCTGGAATCCAAGGAGTTTTTGATGAAGATCTTACCTTTCAAACAATAATCAGCTGTGAAGGGGCATCATTTCCCAGCCCCCACAGGCCAGCCAGCCGAAGCAGACTTCTTCCTTAATGGGCCCATACATCTGGTCTAAATTGTAATTCCCTCAAGACAAGTTTACTGAACAGTTAGGCAATGCTTCCACACACAGCCACCGCAGATGAGCTGAAAATATACTTTAATACATTTAAAGAGCCATTTCAGAGACTGGCTTGCTCATGATAAAGATGCAACTGACACTCATTGGGCGCTAAAATGTCAAGTTTTTCCCATCCAGCAAGGAGCCTGACAGGCCATTAAATCTGAAGCTCTGTTCCGTTGATTCCTTTCCTTTCCTCCCCCATGTCTTCCCCAGCAATTGATGTGGGCTCCTGAATCTGACATTTTGCTAGGACCTACCAAAATCTAACAAGGTACCACTTCTATCCCTGAAATGCCCTGGGGAGGTGGAAAGGACCAGAGGAGTTGGGAGAGGGGTAGGGAGCAAATGAGAACAAAGGTCACTTTTGGTGTCCTTTAAGTGCCTTGAGGGTAAGACCTTCAATCCCTAGGGAGAAAGAAGTGCTTAGGAAATAATCCATGGATAGTTGTCCATAGAGGGTGACCCTAAAATCTGCCCCCACCCCTGCAGCCCTCCCTAGCTAGGCTGGGCTGCAGAGGAGAGGCACAAGCACAAGCAGGGGCTTACTTGGGACTGGGTTCCCAGGAGAGATGGCAGCAGGAAACCTACAGTACCGCACTGAGGAGCTCTGAGTTCTGAGCCCAGCCAAAACACTCTAGAAAATTCCTTTACTTTTGTCTAACTTTCCCTAGTTCAGAAATAGGATGTGGATGAGTTGTTGAGAAATAGTAGGATAGGAAAATAAAGAGAGCAAAGAAGGACCTCAACATTAGGAAACTGGGAAGGGTGCTCATGGATGCAGGGAAACCAGATCCCTGGGTCTTATTATCAACTCTGTTTCTCCATGTGCACATGACCCTGTGTCTTGGGACAGGGAGGGCCACAAAGGAGGACAGGTGTGGTGTGAGGTATTGGGTTAGGATAGTATTATCAAAGAGGCCTTTTCCCAAACCCCTGTGAAGAAGGATAGGAAGTAGTGGCCAGTCACCTTCCTTGCAGCATAGCTTACAGCTGTAACCTGTGAGATGTGTGTCCACCTGCCTTCCATAAGCATATAAAAATGAGTGAGTGCGTTTTGTTGAGGTAGGTGTGGGAATGTATCAGTCAATGAAGACACGTCAGCGTGTGAACCAGCTGATGGAGCATGTTTGCACTTGAAAGCCATAAAGTTCTATGCAAAATCTATGGGTGGCACTGTTGCACAATGCTGGTGGGTATGTGGGTACACGGGCGTGATTAATAGTTTACAGGCTGTGTACAAGTGTGCATGGATGTCCGAGTGTGTGCACATTAAGATGGAAATCTGAGTATGATACAAGTACAAGAAAGCACACAGTCAGTCCGATCTAGCCTTGAATCCTGGCTCTGTCATTAACCAGGCGTGGAACCTTGGGCGAGTCATTCAATCCTCAATTTCCTCAACCGTGAAACGAGGATGATTTAATAAGTACCTTTCGAGATTGCCATGAGGATTAGAAATGATATATGCAAAGCTTTTGGTGCCATAACCCACACATACTAGGACCCAAAAGTAGGCAGCTGTTCTCATGCACTGTGCATGTGCCTCTGGCGGGTACAGCGCTAGCGGGAGCAACATGCGAGCTGCGTGTGAAATGTGGGTGCGGAAGAGTGTGTGCGTGGGGAGGCGGTATATACAAGTCATTTCTTCCCCTTCCCCGAGCCCCCTATTCAGACAGGGGTAGGAGGGTGAGAGGGGACGAAACAAATGCCCACCGACACTTGAGTTTCTGGGTTTCTGGGTCCTGGGTCCAAGTGAGTAAGAGGTGGCCAGGCCTGCTAGGAGATGCAGGAAGCCTACCGCCTTCGAAGCTTCCTTTTTTCCCCTCCACCCAGCAACGGTTGAATACCGCCACCCACAGCCACTCCCCACCCCCCTCAGCTTTCTTTTCGACAAGTGAGAGCAAGGGCGGGGAGGAAAGCCGGGAGGAAAGCGGAGAGGAGAGAGGATTCCTCGCTTTCCTTTCCCCATTCCCCCTTAAGACGAACCAGGAAGCCGGGCAGCTGCGAGCCGGGCCACCTTAACAGTGGAGTAATGGTCTGGCCCCGCGCCAAGTCCCACCCGCGTCCCGGCGCCCGCCCCTCCCCTTTCCCTCCCGCACCGCGCGGGGAGAGCTGGTGAGCGAGAGTCTGGCCCGAGTTGGCTGGAGCTGTTGCCATGACAAGCATTTTCTCAAGAAAGCTCTGCTGTTGAGACCGTTCAAAGCCGGGGGCTGGGGGGGGAGGCACGAACTTCCTGGGGAACCATCCCTCCGAAGAGGGCTCGATCAGAGACTCCCGCCCAGCTCCCCTGCACCCTCTTCTTCCAGGATCCCGAGAGGTCCTTCCCCCTGGAAGGACTGGAGGAGGAGACCCAGCCCACTCCCCGGCCGTAGCTGCAAAGGCAAGAGAGCCAAGCCAGCGTCTCTAGCTCGGTTGCCACACTGGGGAGACCGGTGGGTGGTCACCCCACCCTGTCCCCATCCATGGAAACCCGGAGGGAGAGTCCCGCTTGGAGAAACCTGGATCTTTGCTAGAGAGGTAGGCTTGCAGAGAATGAATTGACTTGTGATTTGCAAACTTTCTTTCTTTCTTTCCTCTCTATGGCTTCTAAAACTCCCTGAATTTCATCTCTTCCTAGCATATTTCATGCAACTGGGTTTGGAGGATTTGTGTGTGTGTGCGTGTGTGTGCGCGCGCGCGCGCGCGCGCACAGATTTGTCAAATACTGTATTTCTTTCCTGTTCTCAGTCCTGAGAAACCATATGATCACACAAGTGATTTGTTTTTCTTTGCCTAGTTTGTGTCATTCCTGGGCCATGAGGTAGGGAAATGGAGGGACTGTCTTTTTCACACCAAAATCGAGCTCTTGGAAAAAAAACATTTATTCCTCACCTCCCCCCATCCGTTCCTGCCCTCCCCCTCCCCCTTGGCTTGGGAATGAGAGGCAGAATGGAAAACTGTTGCAAAAATATTTTCCGCGTCTGTTCCCTTTCTTAAAAGCCCAAAAGAGAGATGGAAAAAAAAAAAAAAAAGAACCAAGTAAAAAATCTTTAGCAGAAAGGAGGGGCTGCCTCGGGACCAGGAGAGGGGCACACTGGGGGAGGAGGGGGGTGAGAAAGGAGAGTACGCAAATTAAATTTCTTTGGATTTGCAGAGAAACCTCAGCAGTTTCTCTCTGCTGCTTGCAAAACATCCTCAGACTTTCACGTCTATAATTAGCAGTGGAAAAAGCTGGGAGTTCCCTCGTACCGCTGTTGTTTGAGTGAGTGTGAGCGTCCAGAACCAACTGTGTGAGTGTCTCTGAGGGCACCGCCCCACACATCGCTGGTCTCAAAGGGGAGGAAGGAGAAGGGGGTGAAGTTGAAAAGTTTTCGATTTCAAGCCTGAAGATTGTGGGGCTGGGGAGTGTTCGGCGGCCGGGTATGGGCCACTGGCGTGCTGGGGAGGGTCCCCGAGCGTCTTGGGTTGCAGCACTGGCTCGCTGAAGAGCTGGAAATTAAGGCTGGGATTGCCTTTCCTGCTCTTCCTTCACTCACACTCACACTCACACTCACATACTTGGCTCACTCTTGGTAGATGGGGCCGCTGGCATCGCTCCCCGAGGCCAGTCCAGCCACATACACTCCTCCACCTCCCCGAGGGTACCGTCGCTCTTCTGGGTGTGGAGGGCGCAGAGTGGCCTGCCCCAGCATGGGCGAGGAGCGGGCACTCTGCGGGCCAGAGGCACCTCCCTCCTGGGCATTCCTGCCGGACTTACAATAACTTGCAGACTGATGCCGGCGCCTGCTGGCTGGGTAGGGGGAATGTCAAATGAAGAAACGGGCTCCACTGAGGCCCCTGGGGGGAGGGCAAAGGAAGGGAGGGAGGGAGAGGAAACAATATCCCATTCTACTGAGCTACCTCCTCCTTTGGCTGGGGTGTCTGGCAGGGAGTCTTGAGATCCCCCCCTCCTTCCTTGAGCCCCTCTCCAGAGCAGCTCCTTCTCCCAGCTCTTGCCATCCGGAGACCCTTCGGCTGCCCTGGGGCCTCTACCTGGAAGGAAGGGGGGAGACCAGGGTCATTCCAGGCTGGGCCTGGCCTAGAGGGAGGGGCTGGGTAGGGAAGGTTTTTGGAGATGGAGGGCCAGAAGAGGCTGTGACTTGGGCTGGGTGCCGCTGGGGAGCTGAGAGGGGTCGCCTGGGGAGCAGGCTCTGGGGCTGGGAGGGCTGGTGGCAGCTTGGTAAAGGGTGCTCTGCGAGGTGGGTCTTAGACCTGAAGTGGACAGATCTGTGCGAGCCAGGCTGGGGGGAGGAAACACCTGCCGTGAGCCCCAGCTGGTTTGGTCCGGGCGGTGGGAAAGGCTACAGCTGAGAGACTGGCAAGGCTGGAGCAGAGCTTAAGTGGGGGCGGGGGAAGCAAGAGGAATCGATTTTAATTTTGAGGTGTTCTGATTGATCTGACTGCACCCCAAGGCAAGACGGCTCTTCCCTACTTCCATTCTGATGGAGAAGGGAATGAGGCCTTCCCCTGTGGGCCGAGGCCCCAAGACAGGATAAATGCCCTTGTTCTGGAGGGGGGAGGGGAATCCATTTGTTTGCTCTTTCTCTGAAGCCCCATCCTCCTGCCACCGTCTGGCTGAGGTATAGCCCCTAAATCGTGCGCCGCCCCCCCGCCCGTGGCCTCCTACTGTGGGGGTCCGTAATGCCACCATCCCTGCAGCCAGCGCTCCTGACTAAGGGTAGATTCTGGTAGGCTTGGGGAGGGCTTCTCCAAGAGGAGCAGGTCCCCGTTTAGCGCGCACCGCACTCGGGGCGCCTGCTCCTGCGGCCTTGAGTCGGGGTGCGCCCAGAGCGGGGATCTGCACCTCCCCAGGGGGCTCCTGGGCTGGAGGGACTGCAGCGCACCCCCGGGCCCCCTCTGCGGCCCCGCCCAGCAGCCTCTCCCGAGGCTCGGCCCCGCCCTCCCGTCTCGGCCCTCGTCTGCGAACTCCGTGGAGAATGGCTTAGAGCTGGGGAGCCGAGGCTTCCTGCCTCCCGGGCCGTGCCTGCTCCTCGCAGCCCCTTCCCTTCTGTTTACCACCTCCGTGTCTCAGGATTCAAGGTCAAGTCCAAGTAGCACAGCTCGTCCCCCAGCGCGCACTCCCGGTGCCTAGCACAGCGCCGGAGACACTAGAGCACGTGGTCAGTGCTCTCTGAGAGAAGGAAGGGCAGTTGCGGGGAGCATGGGGATCAGACTCAACCCTGCGGGTTCCTAACTTGCCCCCTGGCCTCAGTTTCCCTCTGCACAGTGGGCAGCCTGCTCCCCGCAGTGAGGTGGGAGGGGTGGCTGAGTCAGATTTGTCAGATTGTTGTGGCTTCTGTCTGCCTGAAGTCGAACAGGGAGGACCCAGTTAGGGGTGGGAAGTAAAGCAGTTAGAATTTGCCCCAGGTATGGGCGCTGGAGGAAGTAAGGTCATGGGTGGGGGATGGAGGTCCCTGGGCAAGGATATAGGGGGTTTACTCTTCCCACCCCCACTGACTGGAGGGTCCTGAGAGGAAGAGGTCCTGGAGCTGCTCAGCCGGCAGGACACAGCTGCCACCTGCCAGCAATGCCAGCATTCCACTGCCTTATTCTTAGTAACCTCTGTGGGCCCTTTTCTATCAATGCTTCTGGCCTCGGACCCAACACCCAAAGACATGGGTCAGCCTTGCCCATCTAGCATAGAACATTCCAGACCTACTAAGCTTTGGAAGGAGGAAAGGGAGATGTTCGTTCTTGGTCCTCAAGACCCTAAGAAACTGTTCGGCTTGGAGTAGATTGCCCCAGGTGTGTGGTTTGACCTTGAAGGAGAATGCCCCTCCTGTGAGCCTAACTGTCCATCTCTGGGGGATTCTTCAGGCCTTCTGAATTCGGTGCCCCTGGGGTGCCCCTCAGACTGGGCTCCCTCCCTAGGCTGACCCCTGTCATCCCCGGTTGGTATTTGGCAGTTAGGAGTGAGAGGGAAGGAGGGGTGAGGAAGGCAAGGCCTCGGGCTAGTCCGTGGGGATGACAGCCTCTCTCCACTCATTTCCCCTTTTCTGCAGGTCACAGGAATAGGGCTGGAGTCCAGAGGGCCTGTGTGGACTGTTCCGTGCTTGGTTTCCTCTCCCAGCATCGCTCTTTGTCTCCTCTTTCCTCTTTTCTTTGTGTGAGCCACTCTTGTTCCACTGACTTATTTCCTCTGTGCATGTTAAAACAGAAATGGCAGGGACCTTCCACTTCTGCCTCCACCTTCAGCCAGTCCTCTGTGTTCAGCCCACATGAACTTGGGTGGAGGAAAAGCAGGCAGGATCTGGGTAGAAGCAGAGCCAAGGGCTCCCGCCAGGGAAGAGGCTATTGAGGGGGGGTAGTAGAGAGGCCAGGGGAGAGAAAAGGGGATGAGAACATACGTGTCAGGGGCAAGGCCCCCCCCACCTCCCTTCACTCCAGCTCCTCTCTGGCCGAAGTCTTCGGCCTCATCACTTCTCTCTGCCCTAGTTTCCCAAGTTTCGTACACAAATCTCTGGGACAATCCAGGGAAGATGAGCTGGAAATGGAATAGCAAGGTCCACCTAGGTTGTAAAATCAATGCCAGGAGTGCAAACCAATACAACCCCCATGGAAGGGGAGTTAGCAACATCTAACAAAACTGGCCGGTCGCGGTGGCTCACGCCTGTAATCCTAGCACACTGGGAGGCCGAGGCGGGCGGATCGTTAGAGCTCAGGAGTTCGAGACCAGCCTGAGCAAGAGCGAGATCTCATCTCTACTAAAAATAGAAAGAAATTATATGGACAGCTAAAAATATATATATAGAAAAATTAGCCGGGCATGGTGGCGCATGCCTGTAGTCCCAGCTACTCAGGAGGCTGAGGCAGTAGGATTGCTTGAGCCCAGGAGTTTGAGGTTGCTGTGAGCGAGGCTGACGCCACGGCACTCACTCTAGCCCGGGCAACAGAGTGAGACTATGTCTCAAAAA
>CM052450.1:21214064-21238373 GCA_028533085.1 Varecia variegata | reverse complement strand
GCCCCCCCCCCCCCCCCCCCCGGACCCTTTCCTTACCTCGTCCCTCCTCCCTTCCTACCCTACAGGAACTGGGATGCTGATGACAGTTGGTTTGACAGGCTGAGAAATGATGCCCGCTCTGCTCTTTTGACCTCAAGGTGCTGCCAAGACTGATTTCTATCCCAAGTTCTGATTTTTCCAACAAGAGTTTATGAGCTAACCAGGGCTGTCAGTTAGGACTTTAACCTCTCCGGGGGCAGCAGAAGGGGGTCCCTGATGGGAGCGTTTTCCCCCTTCTCCTGCCCTTCCTCCTCCCCAGGGGGCTGTCCTCATCTATAGCCTTTCTGAGCCATGGTGGCATCTGGGAGACAGTTAGTTATCATATGAGATGGGGGGACCTGGAACAGTCTATAGGATGTGCTCTTTTTAACGCTGCCCTGTCTTTATTTTATCTGGTTAATATCTCCAACGGCAGTGGGAGGTTTTTTCTACTAGTAAGTGTGCACCAATCCAAAAGGAGCTGGAATAAGTTAAGAAAAAAGGAATGATAAAAATCCCACAGCATCTTTTGTATTCCAACCAGCTATTTCTGGAAGGTGACTCTCTTTCTCTTATTTATATGCCATTTAGTGATTGGCAACCTATAGCATATTTATGCAAGTCAGTGTACATTTCAGCTTAGTTGTGTGTGTGTGTGTGTGTGTGTGTGTGCACACACACACGCGCATGATCACCACATGGGCTTGTGACTTCCACTGTTACCCCTCTTGAGCTGCCCATGGCCCATTGCTTTTTTTTTTTTTAGACAGAGTCTCGCCCTTTTGCCAGGGCTAGAGTGCCGTGGCCGTCAGCCTAGCTCACAGCAACCTCAAACTCCTGGGCTCAAGTAATCCTCCTGCCTCAGCCTCCCAAGTAGCTGGGACTACAGGTGCATGCCACCACGCCTGGCTAATGTTTTTTCTGTTTTTAGTAAAGATAGGGTCTCGCTCTTGCTCAGGCTGGTCTCGAACTCCTGACCTCAATCGATCCTCCCACCTCAGCCTCCTAGAGTGCTAGGATTACAGGCATGAGCCACCACGTCCAGCCTCCATTTCTTTTTTTCTTGTTTGTGATTTTATTTTTGGCTGGGGGAGTGAACAAGGCAGCGGGCCACAGTGCTCCCATCCAATAGATGGAGGCTGATCTCTCATCCCTCCCTACCTCCTCTCCCAACAACCTTTCCCATGCGCCTGGTGCCCTGGAGACAAATGTGTCTCAGGAGGAATCTGTTCATCACCGTTCAGCATCTGAACCTCGAATGCTGACTCCTTGGTGCTGGCTTGGCGTCCTCACCACCCTGACAAAAATCTTACATCTTGTTGTGCAGGAGTACCCCTTCACCCAGGGCTCCCAAGGGGTAAGGGTCGGATGAAAGTTCTGTGTGCAAGTGGAGGAAATGTGTCTCTTCAGAGGCATCTTTGGAGGTTGCTCTCTGCAAGCCTCCAGCCAGGGGTGACAAAGCTCCATGCCCAGGTGGCACTGCCACCCACAGAGGCGGTGGGTGCTCTGAAGCTCTCCTCCCATGGCCCCTGGTGGCATCCTCAGTGTCTTCATCCGTGGGGCTGGGGGTACGGGAGGAGTGCTGGAGAAGGAAGACAAAGTGGCTTTGTCTGCTGGTGGTGGAGAGCTGAGAAAACCTGGGTTTGACCTTTCTCCTCGAGGAGCTGAGGCAGAGGGAGGCTGGGATTCGGTTCCTGAGTGACCGGGTATGGACGTGGCCAGACGCCCCCCCTTCCCTCTGACGGAGCTCACCCCCACTCCTCACTGCAGTTTCCCCTTCCCGGGTCGGGTCATAAGTTCTATTTTCTGGCTGTCCTCTTTTCATTCCTGAGAAAGTCGTGGTGGCTCTTTTTTATTTTTTTTTTAAAGCTGATTTAGGGGGTTGGGAAAGGAAAACTTTAAAAGTAAAATAATAAAAAACAGACCACTCTGCCATTACAGGCACATAAATAGCTTCACCGTAGCCGGGCTGCACACTCACTTTGCCATGGCAACCCAAAGCGAGTGTTTATAACAGCCTGTCAGCCGGCCTGGAAAACAGCAGCTGCCGCTGCCCTGCCAGTCGCATGGCGCCCGGCCTGGGAGCAGGGGACAGGCGCCCTGAGAGGTGGCGCGGGGGCGGTGGGGATGGCAGGGGAGGGACAGGAGGGCTTCCAGATGTACTGGGGGCAGTAATGTTTGGGAGCCTAAGTGAGCATTTTCCCCTCACCTGCACGTGGGCCCCTCCGTCTCTCGTCTCCTGTGCGGAGAGAAAGCAGGCCTGGGGGAGGCTCCTTGCCTCCTGAGCTGGAGAGGGGCCTGGGTGTCCCTCTGAACTTCACGAGGTCGCTTGTTTTAACTTTCTGGATAGATCTTGGCTTCTGTTGTGGCGTGTTGAGTGACGCAGGTCTGTTTTCCCAAGGACGGAAAGGAGATGGGCTTTCCGTGGGAAGCTTGTGGGCTGGCTGGGAAGGGGCTGCCCCGAGAGGATGCAGCAGAGGATGCATCCCGGAGGACTGGGGGGAGGGGAGGAGCAGAGGAGACGTGTGACACCTTCCTGCACCTTCTCCTCTCGGCCTGCAGCTGAGGAGCCTGTTCACAGAAATGCTTCGGAACCTCTGCAGTGTGGTCCCCAGAACCAGCAACGCAGGGCCATGTGGGGACAGGAATAGGTTTTCACCAGGGTTCCAGTGGATCCTGGTGCTCTCTCGGGGTTTGAGAACCGCTGCTCTGAAGCACTAGTTCAGTGCAGGGGAGCACGATCAGTCCGCTTTCCAAAGCCCGGGGCTGCCCTGGGGGCTCCCCTGGTGGTCTGTGCAGGGTGTGAAACAGGAAGAGTGGAACAGGAGCAGAGAGGTGGCAGGTGATCAGGGCGTGCTCCTGGCTCTCTTAACAGATGCCATCTCATCAGCACGGAGCCCTCGCTTGTTTGCCTGCGACTTCCAGGACACGGTTGGGCGGAGAGAAGGCTGGAATAGGCAGAGAGGGGAAGGGGGATCTCTGTACTCTGTCACGGACCGGAGAGAGGTCGTGGGAGTGGCCAGGCATGATGACCAGTGTGTGACATGCTGACTAGTGTCTGGGTCACACAGGAATGTTATTTCACTTCCTCCTGCTGAGCCCCTGGGGCCAGAGCAGCTGCTCACGGCACTCCCTTTTGGTGGATGAAACGTGGCCTCCTCCGTCTGAGGCCTGGCAGCTTTCTGCTCACCCCCAGGGCTCCACAGAGCCTGAGGCCTGGGACCAACCAGGTCCTGACTCCCGGAGCCAAGGGAGATTGGCCCTCCTCTCCCTCTCCGTGAGCATGACACGGTTCTGCTGAAATTTGTTCCTAAAAATAACACAGGATCCAATCCAGCCACTAAAAAGCCCCTTTGTTTCCTTGGAACCAAAATGTGGAAAACCACAGCAGCACCAAGAAGGACGACGCACGCAGTCCGAGAGCGCGTACGGACTGAACGCTCGAGTGCCACTGCCCAGGGCCTGCGTCCTGTCTGGCCTCGCCGCTCGCCGCAGTCCTGAGGGGTGAGCAGCAGATGCCCTTGCTACCCTCGTCCTGAGCGTTTCCCGCCATCGGTGGGCGGGGGCCGCAGAGGCTGCCAGCACCCCTTTCGTTAAACAATAGACCTTCTAGAGGGCACTGTCACGTCCACCTGAACTTGGCTCTTGCTCTTAACCACCTGAAGGAAATGGTCAGCATTGCTTTTCACCCTCCGCAGTTTTTGAGCTCTAGCTTGCTGTGAACACCCCTACACGCCCTCTGAGTCATGGGAGGACACAGAGTGACCTAGGCCAGTGTGACTCAGATAATAGGAATGAGGGTACCTTCCCCATGGCTCTGGGCCAAGGGAACTACCCTTTCCCATCTTGATAATGTTGATGCTATTTTAGGGTGGAGCCAGTGGGCCTTGGGGGAAGGGGGGGGATGCCCTCTCAGGCACAGGCCTGCTTCCTCCCTCTCACCCAGTGCCCCTACCCATGTCCTGGAGCTTCCTGTCTTCCTCTTGGTGGTTCCTGGGGCCTCTGACGTGGGTGGGATCCTAGCAGGCCGGTGCTCGGGAGCAGGCTGTCAGCCTCGGGTCAGTTCCTGGTATCACTGTTTGGAGAAAGCTGTGCTATCTACGGGCCCTGTCTTCTCCCTGCCTTCTGAAGGCATCTGGCCAGGACTGACAAGCTTTGCCGTCATTGTCACAGCACAGCATATCCTAGACAACACAGCCACTCCAAGACTGAGAGGTTTTTTGGTTTGTTTTTTTTTTTTGGATTTCAGGTACAGAAGGTTGAGTCAACCACACTATGGATTCGTGGCCTGTTATTATCGTTGGTCCATGCACGGCCCCTCCTTCGCTCACTGTTTCCCTACGTCCTACTTTTAGTCCCTTCTCTGCTCATGGGCAGCTTTCTAATGTGCTAGTATGTATCTTCTTATTCAAATATGTCCCTTAAAAGGCATAGCATTGCTTTAGATGCATGTGTTTTTAATTTATGTAAAAGCTGTTAAATCATCTTTTTTCATTCACTAGGTAGTGTGTTTTTAAGATCACCAATACTGTCATGTGTACATTTAGTCTGTGTTACTGTCACACAACATTCCATGCCATCTAGTCGGCATACGTTACCTGTCCATCACTGGGAGGGTAGATCCCTGTCACTGCAAATACTGCTCCAGTGAACAGCCTTGCATGTGCCACCTCCGGCCCTATGAGAGTGTCTTTGGAAGATGGTCCCAGGAGTAGGTGACTGGGTCTAGGGTATGCATAGACTTAGTTTGACCAAGAAGTACCAGGTGGCTCTGGGGATGGGGGATGGATTCTGCATTCCTGAGACACAGCAGCTAAGGGTAACACATTTTCTCCAGATAGATGCTTTGATTCTCACATTTCTGCTGAGGAATTGAAGAAGATGCTCTTGGGGTAGCAGACTTGGTGTGGATGCCACCTCCTAACCAGGAAGCGGTGCTCTCTCTTCAGGAAGGAAGTACCCACCAGAAGGCTAGCTGAGAATTAGCAGCAGGTTCCTGGACCAGGCCACAGTGTGCCATCCTGTAGTCAGGATGGTGCCCCAGTCCTCATTTGGCTTCCTGGCTTGGGTGTGACTGTTGGATGATGATGACAAGTGGTGCCACCCACCACCTGCACTTTAGCCAATGCACTCTGCCTCCGACCTTCTTCCCATGCCTCCAGAGGGCCTCGGTAAACAAGGAGGGTGTGTTCTAAGTCTGCTTCTGCAAACCAGCAGGTGTTAGAGGAGCAAGTAGCACAGGGCAGGGCAGGCACCGGGAGGGAAGGAAGAGCCCAGGAGGACGGGAAGGATGGCCACCAGACCCGAGGGATGGGACTGGCAGGGTGGGCTAGAATCTGGGTCGTGGAAATACAGGGCTTACGAGGAGCAGGAGAGCAGAGCAGCTTCTGTGTGGGGTTCACACCTTCAGAGAGAAGGGCCAGTGAGGCAGCCTGCCAGGGTCAGGTTCTTGCCAACTCTCTTGACAGGACACAGCCTTTTCAGAAGCATAGGAGTGCCTGAGAGGAGTAAAGCTTAAGAAACTCCAGGTGATGCACAGGAAATAGCCTCTCTGGAGAAAGGAGAGGGAGAATCCAGAGCAGGATCTCTCTGTGCCTAGGTCACTAGGGGTTGCAAGGCCAAGGGTGGAGGAAACTCTCATCCCTACTGCTGGGCTCTCCAGGTGGGAAATAGATATGCTTGAATCACACCAACCAAGAGCCCAGGGCATTTTGCCTTGGAGCTGTGGCCAGGGCAGGAGGTGGGGGGTGTCTGCCTCCCATAAGCTGTGGATCTGTGCCTACACTTGTCCAGAAAGTTCAAAAGAGGTAGGTGTTTTCCTGACCTATTTTAGAGCCTTTTAGAGGTCATGGACAAGGGACAGATAGGTTTACATGGGCCTTTCTTTTCATGTAGGTTTAGGGAGTAAATCTATAGCTTTGTTTCCAGTTTCCTTTCTTTTCTTTTTTTTTTTTTTTAATATTTATTTATTTACTTAAATTTAGAGACAGGGTCTCGCTCTGTAACCCAGGCTGGAGTGCAGTGACATGATCATGGCTCATTGCAGCCTCAAACTCCTGGGTTCAAGTGATCCTTTTGCCTCAGCTCCTGAGTAGCTGGGACTACAGGCGCAGGCCACCACACCCAGCTAATTTTTCTTATTTTATATAGAGACAGGGTCTCACTAGATTGCCCAGGCTGGTCTCAAACTCCTGGCCTCAAGTGAGCCTCCCACCTCAGCCTCCCAAAGTGCTGGGATTACAGACATGAGCCACTGCACCTGGCTGTTTACATTTTCTTACAGCATTGTTGCTGTACTTGAGACGGGGTGGGTTTTATTCAGACTAGGGCACAAATCCTGGCATTCTGAATCTGTATTTCCCTATTACGAATCAGAAATGTCCTCCTTATAGGGTTGGTGAGAATTCAGTGAAACAGCATGTGTAATAATGATAATACCGCATCTGGACCCACCACTGTATCGCTATGTATCAGCCACTGTGCTAGGCACTACATAGCACACGCATACACGTGTATATATGTATGCATAATTTCTCTCTAGTTTTCACATGAAGTGCCTAATATGGCACCTGGCACATTGTAGGTGCTCAACAAATATTATTTCCCCCCCTTCCTGTCTCTCCTGCCCTCCACCCCTGCTCCTGAGTATAGGGAGAAATAGAGCCTCGCTTGGGATCAGATAAACTGACCTTGGGTCGGAGAAAAGACAAGAGGTTCGTGAGGGGCTCCTGATGCAGGTTTCACATCTCAGTTTGGTGCATTCTAAGGAGGGCCCAGCCTGCTTCCCCTCCCCGGCGGTCTTCCCTTCTTCACCCCCCAAGTCCTGCCTGGCAGAGATGCTGGCACTCCTGCCACAGTGCCTCTGAGCGCCACTGACTTGCTCCTGAGCAGAGCCTCTCAGCCCAGTGAAGAGGAGAGTGCAGGGCAGGGCAGGGAGCAAGAGTCAGCTCCGCTGAGCAGCCGCTCCTGCAGCCCAGAGGCCAGAGTTGAATGGAGCCACTTAATATTCCAGGCAGGTCTGTCTGCAGTGCTGCACCCGCCTGCAGCCCTCGCCCCTGGCCCCTCCTGTTTCCTTTCTCCCATTTCCGTGTGTCCTCATTTCCCATGCATCGCACCAGGTTCACCAGGAGCCTTTGGCAGTGGAGATTCAGAGGGTGGGTTCCTTTTGTATCTTCAAATATACCCCCCTCTATAACCTATACAGGAGTTATGCTTTTTCCTGTGCCTGGGGGTGTATCTCTTTGGCACCCTGGGAAAGCGTCTAAGAGTGAAAGATTCCTTGGACAAAATTGGAGGAAACAGAATGCCTGATTGTTGTTTATGGTTTGGTGCCTTAGTGAATAAGCTTCTTGTCTCTGGCAGTTCCTGATTTCTGGAACTTTCTAGTGAGCCTAACGGCAGGTTGGATTATGGGGAAGTGCAAGGTCGTTCTCAGCTATGTATGGAAACAGGAGGGGGTTCTATTTTGCCCTGATTGCAGGGAATGTGACTTAGTTGATTCTGAAAGAGGAGTAAGGGAAAGGGTCAGCATTTCCTCTAAACGGAAATGGGTATTTTCTATACTCTAGAGAATGCCTGCATATTAAAGGTCTTCTTAGATGTTTGTCTGAAAATAAGGGAAGGAGTGAAGTGTAACAAAAGAGCACCTGGCAGTCAAGGCTCCTGACTTATCAAAGACCAAATCACTTTTTATCTCTTTGGACCTCAGTGTGTTCATCTGTAAGGTGGGGCTCACAGCTGTCCCATCTAGAATTGATAGGTCAGTGCTTTCACATGTCATCTCTAAATTATAGAACAGATGTTACAGGACTTTTGGAGAAAAAAATTAAGATGACTTAATGATCATGTAAGGCATGATTTATTGCCCCAGGAGGAAGGAATGAGAGAGTTTGCTCTTCTAGCCTATCATCCCTTGGGCTTGCAAGATGCTGGATCAAGGAGTGAGAACATACCTTAGCCAGGATGCCCCAAGCTGAGTGGCTAATCCTGACCTGACAGGAGGTAGTACCTCCCAGGTTTCTGAGCATTGCATCTGAGGCTGAGGTGGTGTGAGCACTTCGGATTTTTCTTTGGCAGTTGCCTAATAAGGTTGTGGGTCAGGCAAGCTCAGCAGTTGCAGAGAGCTTATATTCTAGAGAGCCCAGAGGGAAGCGTGGACACCCTGATGTGCTTCTGAATTACAGAAGGACATTTATAGAGATCCCACCTTGAGTCTGGGGCCCCAACTATGCATTGCCCCTTTGACTTTGTGCCAACAGCTTAGTGCTTGACCTACTGTGTGTGTGTCGCTAGATCAGCCTGAAGCAGACAAACTTTCTCATTCTTCTCCACATGTCTTCTTTAGTCCCGTGTGTTCTAATCTTATATGACCTTTTCCAGTGGTTACCTATGTGAGTGGAAGAATCTCTCCTCCTTAGTACCCTGAGAAGAGGTTCGAAATAAGGAATTCTGACTCACACTAACCTTTCTGATTTTCTAGAGACCCAAGACCTTATGTGCTAGTGGTTACTGCTAATAGTTATAACTAGCTAATGGTTATTGTTAATGAAGCTGCTTTCGAATTTTCCATTCTTTTTGCGGGGCAAGGAAAGATGAAAGGGCACATAGAGCTATTGCTCTTCTACTTAAAGGGATAGATAACCAAAGTTTATTAAGATCAATTTAAGCTTTCTTCCATCACTCGAGTGTCCTGTACTCCTATACTAGACACTGGACAACTTTCTTATTTATTTATTTATTTATTGGGGGATGGACGGGGTCTTGCTCTGTCACCCAGGCTGGAGTGCAGTGATGTGATCATAGCTCACTGCAGCCTCGAACTTTGGGGCTCAAGCAATTCTTTTGCCCCAGCTTTCCTAGCAGCTGGGACTGTAGGCACGTACCACCACACCCAGCTAATGTTTTGGGGTTTTTTGTAGAGAAGGGGGTCTCCCTATGTTGCCGACACTGGTCTCAAGCTCCTGGCCTCAATCAGTCCTTCTGCTTTGGCTTCCCAAAGTGCTGGGATTGTAGGCGTGAGCCACCACACCTGGCCTGGACACCTTTTATCTAAGATTTCCAAGCACTATTTCTATCTACAGTCCCATTCCTTTACTCTCCCCTAGGGTGGTGTGAAAATGTAGGGCCCATTCTTCCCCAAATTAAAGGTAAGAGGAACTGAATCCTAAAAAGGCTAAATGACTTACCCAAAGTGTGCCTAGGAAGATCGCAAAACTTGTTCTGAATCTGCCACTGGTTATTCAACAAAGAAATATTACTGAGTGCCCACTATATGCAGGTTCTCTTCTAAACCTGTGAACAGGACAGGTAAAAATCCCTATCTTCATGGAGCAAACATTGTAGTGAGCGAAGGCAGAAAAAGTAAAATCTTCACCACCCCCTGGTAACTGAACTCAAGTCAAGGGGAATTATGTAATCAGGACTGGACTGGGTCCCCTGAATTCTGGTGCTGTGCTCAGGACAGAACCCAATCCCTTCACATATATTTAAATGGCTAGTGCGTGACAATGGCTCCGGCATGACACACAGCTGCCCTTCTCTGGAGCTGGGAACAGGGCTCCAGATAAGTCTTTTTCCCATCTTCAGCTCTCCATATCCTCACCTACACATGGCTCCACCGCAGCCCTTAGCAAGTGTGAGAGGTAACATGTCTTTCTGGGGGAACAAAGGGTTGCTCCTCTCTGGTTCTTTAATGAGCTGATTTGAGACCTGTGGGTGCTCACGTACAGGCTCACTTGTCTCCCCTGCTGACCTTGCTGTGGCCCTGTGCTCTATCTGAATTGATAGCTATCTTCTCTCTCCCACCCCACAGAAACTCTAATGCTCAGGCTTCAAACGCCCTACCTTGCCTCCTCAGAGGTCCTTCTTTCCCCTTTATTTAAAAAAAAAAAAAAAAGATTCCACCCTGTATCACCAACTGCCAGAGCATTTTACTTTCCCCTTTTTCCCAAAAGCCTCTTAGAAGAAGGTGGAGCTTAGCCCCAAGACCAACATTTGGTGCCTGACCCGTCGACAACTTCAACAGGCTGCATGCAGGATTTCCATACAGCTGGAGGCCGAGTACTGTGAGGGGCTTTGGAGGATTTTGGCATTTTCTATCAGGTTGTCTTCCTGGTTTGTAAATGTGTATGCTGGGAGCAGGGAAGAGGATGGGGTGTGGGAGAGGGTGACAGACTGGTACGCCACCCTTCAGATCACTTGGGTCTGAACTCCTTTTTCTTTTATTTTTTTTTTTAAATTATCTTCTACATCTTTTTATTTTATTTTAAATTGACAGATTATATTGCCTGTATTTATCACGTACAGCATGACATTTAGAAGTATACGTTCATCTTTATCTTATACATTGAATTATCCTATAGAAGAAAGGAATGTCAATATGTACACATGACCTGATTTTAGTTTCAAGTAGAAAAATGAGTCAAAGAATGGACTGTGCTTATGTTATCTACTGAAAATAAAAAGATGCACGTAGATTACAGATGAGATAGTAGCCTTAAATGACAAAACAATCTAGGGGTGATTGAATGGCCTACTAATAAAAACCAATTTCTCAGTTATAAGCTATTACTAGTTTATTGAACTCCTTTTTCTGACCTCTTCTTACCTCTTGTAGGTAAGGCTGGACTAAAGGACCCTGTCCCAGGTCCCTCAAATAAACAGGAAGAACATTAGGGCCATTAGAAGTTGTGGCTTTTTATTTCTAAGTTTCTGGAGTTGTGGGATTTGTGTTGGGTGGATTTGGGAGAGGTGAGACAGAAAGACTGGGTTGTATTTTAAATCACTTATCTACACTGGAGTTTACAGGCTCCTGGGGCCTCCCGGGAAGAAAAGGGCCTCCCTTGAGTCAGTTCACTCAGCTCAGGCCTCAGTTATCAGTCCAGCTCGGGTATCAACTGTCACTTAAACCCTTGTACTAGAATGCATACCTCTTGCCCTTGCAGAAGCTGGGACCTCATGACTGCTCTAATTGTTTCTTTTTGTCTACCTTTGAATCTTTATTCCAGATATCCAGTTGTCAGCAGGATCTAGGAAGCCTTCCTCTTCCTCCTCCGTCTCCTGCCGCCTCTCTACCATCACAGTTGCTGGTTGTTGCTAAGGTTGCTGCCATGGTAACGTGCACATCCTGTTTACACCTCCATCGGGGCAAGTTGGTCTAAGCTAGGAACCTATCTACCCTGGACAACCACTTACATCACCACCTGGGGACACCAATCATCGTAACACAAAGTCCATCATCCACTCAGTTCCCCCATCCTCTTCCCTTCTCGCTGCCAGGCTTCATACAGAAGAAAGGACCTAGGCGTGGAATTGCTACTCTGAAGCTTATTGCACAAGATATATTCGATCTATTTCCTAACTGGGCCCCCAGAGACACAAGAAGTAGGAAGAAGTTGGGACAGAAACGCAGGAGACGCTGGTCAGTTGAAGGGAAACTCCACATCTTCTCTGGTTGAGGGGCTTGGTAACAGCGGGCAAAATGACGAACCCATCAGAACATAGCTTGCGGGCCAACTCGATCCCCGAAGGGGACTTTGGCTGCACAGTG
Source organism: Varecia variegata (assembly GCA_028533085.1). Classification (NCBI taxonomy): domain Eukaryota; kingdom Metazoa; phylum Chordata; class Mammalia; order Primates; family Lemuridae; genus Varecia; species Varecia variegata. The sequence goes on along the minus strand of CM052450.1, from coordinate 21,226,807 downwards.
ATGGACCTGAGGAGGCTCATGGAGCTGCGTTCGAGCGATGCACTGCGTGAGATTGCTGTCCACTATGGAGGTGTAGACAGTCTTTGCAGGAGACTGAAAACCTCGCCTGTGGAAGGTAAAGACCGACTCAGGGGTGGGGAATTGGAGGAAGGTGACTAGTGTCTCAAAATGTTGCTTTCCCAGCTTCTAGAGAAGGCACATTTCGGGAGACCCAACTGGTGTACTTTTGTCTGGTGGGAAAAGTGTAGCATCTGAAGCACTGAAAGGAGATGAGGCCATGAAGAGCCGTTTCTTTCCCAGAGATGATGTTTAGGAACTGTGGTATTCCCTGACGACTTTCTGTCCTCCTTTTTCTGCATCAGTGTACAGAAAGGAGGATGGTTATCTTACAAGTGTTTACGATATTAATGTTTTTATCAGTAAATAATCATCAAGTCCTTGTTCCATATCAGTCTTTGATTACAAAAGACTTTAAGATATAACCTTCCTCATGCAATTGAGTACTTTTCTATTGTATACAGTTGGAAATGGAATCATAAGCTGTATAGTTGTACCCACCGTATCTTTGGATCACTTACCTTTTTCTGTCAGGGAATTATAGATAATTTTTTCAACCCTGCCTGATGAACTTTTAATATAGTTCTTCTTAATCCATTCTTAAAAGAGAATGAAAAATCCAGCTTCATGCTTGCCTGGCTCAGCCCAGTTGCCTGGTGCACCATGATGTTATGAACTGTTGCCTCATCAAAATGTAGAGAGAACCAAAGGAAACATGCTTTCTCACTTTTGCCTGGTTTTAGCATCTTTGTAGCAGATTCTTTCTTGACGCGATACATCGGGCAGTCCGTGGTTGAGTGGTATGAGATGTTGCAAAGATGCCATCTACTAGAGGCCTTCAGCTGCGTGTGCTTTCCTATTTCTGAACCTTCCTTAGAGGCCATTTCATATTTCTCACCAATTCCAAGAAGTTTTCACACTAACCAATGCTATAATATAAGTTAGTGACTTGGAGTCTAGACTCTTTAGGGTGAAAAAAGAGAGATTTTTTTTTTTATATAGATGTCTGTACATTGCCCGTGTCTTGTTTTCTCTGCAACCTAAGCGAGTCTCCCTACACGTTCTCTTTACTTCTAGAATTCAGTTTCCTATCTCACAGGCTTTGAGTTCAAATCCTAGCTCTACCATTTACTGGCTAAATAGCACTGAACAGTTTACTCAGCCTCCCTGAGTCTGTTTCTTCTTTGAAAATCATGTTGATAATACCTAGCCCATAGAGTTATTGGGATTAAGTAACATATGCACAGTGTCCAAACTTATGTGTTTAATAAATTAGTTGTCTCAGATTAAAACAGAGCCCATATGTCTGAAGATATTTGCCAGAATATGAGCCCATGGAGTGCACTGTATTGTCATATCTGGAGAGGTTACTGCATGTGTAACTGCAACCTTTGTCCATTTCCCCCTTTCACTTCTTGATTGCAAAAGGAGACCTGGTTAAGATGGCAATGCTTAGTTGCTTTCATGTGGTTTGCTCTCTGCCTTTTAGCTAGTATCTAATGGCTGCCTACTTTTGGACACTTCCTACTTCCTGCTTGCAAGATTTCTTTATTCGGTCACTTTTACAACAGGATTGGCCTTAAAGAGAGTCTGTTCCTAATTATGTTTCCACTGAGACTATACAGTACTCCTGTAAAGTACTTTTTATAAAACACTTTTATAAAATATACCCATCAGAATCTAAGCAGGGTCTTTCTTTTTCCCTTCCTATGCTGTTCTTGATCCCTTTGGAAAATTGTTTCTCTCACAGAGTGGAACTCGGGAGTCCAAATAAGCTGGAGCCTGGGGAACTCCTAAGGGAAGGATCCAGACTTCCCTCAAATTTTCCAGATCCTTTCCTATAGCTGTTACTGTTTACTTTCTGATTCCTAGAGAGCTTTCATTCCCAAAGGCCAACATATATTTACTCTCTCAACATTAGATATCAAACGTTATAGAGACAGCAAATGCTCTTGGATTCTTTCCCAGTCCTGGTTTTAGACCTATAGTTGAAAGCCACTCCTTTCAATGGCAGATGCCTCTCTTGCTACACACTCTGGTCATGCCTGTATCCCAAGACTCCTACCACTGGCACAGTTGTCTACTACCATCTCCTTCCTTAAATTACATTAAATTACAAATATGTATTCTGATCTGTTTTTTTGTTTTGTTTTGGTTTGATTTGGGTGTGTGTTGTTTTTTTTTTTGTTTGTTTTGTTTTTACTTTTTTGAGAAAGTGTCTCATTCTGTTGCCTGGGCTATAATGCAGTGACATCATCATAGCTCACTGCGACCTCCAACACCTGTGTTCAAGCAATCCTCCTGCCTCAGCCTCCTGATTAGCTGGGACTATAGGCACATGCCACTATGCCCGGCTAATTTTTTTTTTTTTTTAATTTTGTGTAGAGACAGGGTCTTGCTATGTTGCTCAGGCTGGTCTTGAACTCCTGGCCTCAAGCCATCCTCCTGCTTCAGCCTCCCAAAGTGCTAGGATTACAGGCATGAGCCATCACGCCTGGCCCTGATTTGTTTTAATGTAAGACTTACCATGGGGCTTGTTCTGGAGTTGGGGAGGCAGGCTGTTGGAAAACAACCTGTCCATTAGTAATTTTTAGCCCCCATTGCCAACAGTGACCTCCTAATGTGTGAAAGGAATGAAGTGATAAGAAAAAGAGACACAGAACAGCTAAGACACAGGCATATCAACTCAGACAAGGGAAATACTGAACTGTTTAGTTGGGCAGGCAGAGAAAAGAGCATTAAGATACAGGTGCACGATGAGCTGATGCTATATAAAGCCAGCCTGTTCACAGAAGGCCACACTGAGGTGCCTGACAGTCTAGCATAACTTTGTCACCTGTGGGAGGCCCCTGCTGACTAGTAATAAGAATAAAGAAATTTACCTTGAATTCTGCTAGTCGAAAACCAAGGTGAAGTAAGATTAGAGAGATTGGTTCCTAGAGCAGGACCCTTTTCCTTTATTTTCTATGAACTTACAGCATCTATAGTATAGATTGACAGAATTTTTTTTTTTTTTTTTTGACCATAGCTACTAAAGGGACTTTGGAACTTGGGCTTTATAACATTTCTGACACTAACATGGTTTTACTATCCTAGATTTACACAACTCAAAAGGCAAGTGGGACTTCATTTTAATGTGCTCCCGCTCCGTCTCTCTCTCTGTCTCTCTCAACAGGCTAAAGGGTTTAAGTGACTTATCTGAGGTCTTACTACCAGGTGAATGAGACAGAATACTTCATTTTTTCTGACTTACATTTCATTAAGGCTCTGCTGCCTCCCACGCTAGAGCAGCAACACAGAGAATCTCCACAGCACAGTTAATTTTAAAGTTTGTTTTGTGTTTCAATACCCGAGAAAATGTCTTAACTGTGACCCAGCGCCGATGTGTTAATACTGGCCTGCGTTCCTGGAGTGTACGCTGGCTAGTTGGAGTAAGAGGAAGTGCCCCGTTGGCCAAGAGCTGGGTAGACCCGAGAAGACTTGGAGGTGCTCAGCCCCCTCAGCACTCAGCGGCAACCAGAAACAAGACTGAGAGTTTGAGCAAAAAAGGGAAGGAAATTTAAGGAAACAGGAAGGGGTGGGGAGGTATGAAAGAGGATACATGCTTAAATCAAAGTGACAGAAGATTTCTGTTTTTAGGGCTGTGTATAAACACAAACAAAGACACAGGAGTGAGGCTCTAGCTCCTGAGCAAGCTGTGTGGCCCTGGGTTTAACAGCAGGGAGGATCTGAGTGTCTGGCACCAGTGGAGTTCTTTTAGCTTGCTTGCCTCTTTCTCCATTCCGGTTTCTTCCTTCTTCTCCTTTTATTGTCTCTCCTTTCCCCACCCCATTCCCATCCCAAGCAATCTTTCCAACCCCCAAAGAGCAGAGCACTTTGGCTGGTGCAGGCTAGAGGATGGCCTTTTCCCTTCTGAGTGGTGTCTTGTGGTATCTAATGGCCTCGTGAGCAGGAGAAACCTTTGGTGAACCTGAAGTGAGAATTACCTGTGGCTTAAGGGGAAGAAGGAAGAGATATTTTCCTCAGTCTCAGTATCTTTTTGTTTGTAGGAAAAAGGGCTGATCCTAGGTGAGAGGTCTTTGCCCTAGATAGAAAGATAGAAGGTCATAGATATTCTTTATTCCCCATAGAACTTTTCCATGTTGGTCCTCAGCTATGCTACCTTTTTTGGGAGGTAAGAATGATGTTTTCCGGAGGTAAGAATGATGTTTTCCGGGGAGGAGGTTAGGCCAGCACTTGAGAGGAAGGTCTGGGCCCAGACCAGAAAGGGCAGAGAAGGGGAGCCTTGAATCAATAGTAAATTATTGACTGTGGGCTTCTTTCAAAGGCTAAAGACTATGTCTGTTTAATTTGGATCTGGAGGGATTTTGGGGGGACTTTCTAGTTCATGTTCCCTTTGTACCCTTCTGCTTCTTTCTCCTCTGCAGAGTTGAGAGTGCAACAGTGAGACACTAAGGGCCTCCGATCTGTCCTCAACAACATTCCACAGGTGTTTAATGCCTGCCAGGTGCTAGCAATACAGAGGTGGCCATGACTGGCACAGTCCCTCCTTCCATAGAGTTTACAGGCTAAAAGAGGATGCATGTAAATGAAGGCAATTTCAAAAATATCCCCGTAGTGCTATGATGGAGAAGAACAGCGTGCTGTGGGAGCGCACGGTGTGGGGACCTAAGTGGAAGGGACGGCAGGAGAGGGGAAGGGGACTTAGAAGGTAGAGAGAGACCCTGTATCACTAGGGATTACCTAGGGAAGCTCTAGCGTGGCCATGCCCTATGGTACTTGCCACTGCTTACTGAATGCTTTTGGCCTAAAATGCAGGCATCTTTGCCTTCTGTAATTACTGAGTCGTTACTGGGTTTACGGAGCTGAGACTCTTTGGAAGTAGATGGCAGTAGGGAAAAGAATGTGTTTTAAGACAGTCAGCCCAAATTATGATTTTGGTTCATTAGCTTGAGGATTTAGATTAACCTCTCCTGTCAGCTTCAGATCTCTAGGGTTTGACTATGTCCTGTCACCGTGCCTTTTGAGGGCAGTGGCAGGTTTTACCAAGAATTGTCCATTTTGCCACAGCTGGAACATACGGGGATTGGACTCTTCCTCAGTGTGGAAGATTGAAATTTCTTGTAGCGTGTCAATCTGGAAAAAATTGAGTCCATATCCTAAATGAATGTTCACCTACAGCACTACTGTATTACTACTAGTACTTCTAACACTAATATCATTTATGTAATAAGATAGGAGAGCATAGAAGTGGATGAGGTAAAACGAAAAGTTGTAATATTTTCCCCACATGCCAACAGAGGGGCATGTGCCCCCCGCTTAGAGACCACTGCTCTAGAGAGTGTTGGGGGGATGTGGAGGACTAAGCGAGAGAATAGATGGAACAAATGTGAGAGGAAGATGGGCGACTGGCTGCTTTGAGATGTTCTTCCCTATTTTTAGAGTTTATAGCGTGTTCTGGAATGTCAGTGTTTAGGAGCTCGTCATGTGAAGTGAGAAGCGCAGCCTCGCTCTACCCTGTTTCGTCATGCCCTCTGCCCTATAGCCAGCACCTTGAACTCTTGCCCCAGCTCTGCTAAGGATGCCAAATAAATGACCCTAATAACAACTGATCTGGGCGCGGGTGCAGAGATTGGCATTCTGTGGTCTGCTCTGCTTATCACACTTTGGGCAGATGCGTTGGCACCCATTCAAGACATGAGAGCTACTCAAGCCAAAAGAATATCTCGGAGGGAGGGGAAGGAGTAGAGGTGGGCAGCTCATCTCAAACAGCTAGAAAGGGGGTACACTGTGATGGGCGTAGTTGAGGCAAGCCCAGTAGCTTCATTAAAAAAAAATACTTAGTAGTTGGTAGAGGGGTGAGAAAGGCTTTCGTAAAACTTGGGAGAAGCAGCATCAACAGCCAAATGGTAGATGATTGCCCTCCCTCTGTCCTGTCCCCAGCCCCACTCCCACCACCGCCACCATGGGGAGCTCCACCTTGCATCCTGGGAGTTCCCAGCTGGTTTGGGTTTCATGCCCAGGGCTCGTGAAGGCTGTGGGCCTTCTCTTCCCAACCCAACCCAGGCTTTGTGAATTCTATTCTACTCAGCTCCTCCATGCCCAGAGCTGGGCTTTTAGGTTACCTGGCATAATGCCGCCAGGCAGAGAGCAGAGAAATCTTAATGAGAGTGTGGCTAAGTCTTCCTGAACCTAGGGGCCCTTCTTGCTTTCTCCCCTTTCACGGGCCCTGGAACCCTTTGTGCTGCATTCCTTTGGCAGCTCAGCAGCACCTCTTGCAAGTTTTGGGGGGGTTGGTTTGGTTTTTAACCTTCTGGTTCTTGCCTTGCATGGACCCATCAGCTAGGGGTGGGAAGAAAGATGGCATTCCCTCCTGGCTGACGCAGATGTCGCGTCTACCCTTGAAAGTGGGGTTTTCACTCTTTTTATATAGCTGCAAGGTGTGAGCACTGGGCATGTGACATGCAGGATGGGAGAAGGTGGCAGCGCAGAAGGCTGAGGAGCATACTCGGGGGAGTCTTCTCCTGGGCTAGACTTGCAGTCTTCAATGCAGAAAGGAGCATTGTTCCGTAAGTCCATTATCCTCTTGCCGTGACCTTGAGTAGATGGCTTTATCTCTGGGGGCTGGAAGTCTAGCAGCTAGAGAACACATCTCCAAGCCAAGGGGCGTTAAGCTGCAGAACCTGCTTTACAGCCCTTGGAAGAGTGGCGTTTGGTTATCAGTGGGAGCTGGCTGGATCCCACAGGCTCTATGCTGATTTTCAGCTACTCCTCTCACTTAGTCCCCTCAGCCAGGGTTTTAAAGGTAGGACTTGAAAGACATTCTGATACCTGTTCATCTCAGGTGCCAAGAGGACCACCTTCAAATCAACCCAGAGAAACTTCTCCCTTGTACTCTCTGTGTGGGAGAAGATTCTGCTGCCTCCTTTAGCAGAGTGTCAGAACTCAGACAACTGGGAGGTCCCTCATGATGTGTGACCCAGCCCCACCCTTCCCGGGGCTGAGCCAGTTCTGATAAGGGGTACCCCTGCCAGCTGTCCTCCCCAGGTCGCCGAGGGCTGGGCGGCATTCCCCTCCCGGGCCCTGGGTCCTGCCCAGGCTGACAGCAGACACAAATGTTCCGCCGCTGGGGACGCCGTCTTCCCGCCCAGCGTGGGGTGGGGGCGATGACGTCCCAGCGTGGGGCGGGGGCTGTGTGGCTCCCAGCGTGGGGTGGGGGCGATGATGTCCCAGTGTGGGGTGGGGGCGACGACGTCCCAGCGTGGGGCGGGGGCTGTGTGGCTCCCAGCATGGGGTGGGGGCGACGACGTCCCAGCCCAACTTTCTCCCCGTCTCCAGCTCTCGGGTCCAGTCTGGCCTTCAGGGCCAGAAGTGCTCCCAGTTTGGGTGAGGCTTTCTCATGTTCCTGAGGACAAAATTTCCTCTCATTTTCCCGATGAATTTCTAGGGGAAACCCTTTTCCTGTGTTTCCAGAATTCTCACCCTGCCAAGTCTGCCCTCCCTTCTCCAGGGGGCTGTGTGAGTGTGTGGGAAGCCACTGCCGAGATGAGGGCCTTTTAAAACCTTTTCCGGGGCTGGACCAGCGTTGGTGAGCAGTTGGAGCTGCTGAGAGGAGGGCCCGAAAGCCACTCTCCGCTCTCCGGCAGAAGGAGTTGGAATGGAAAGCCCAAAATTGGGGATTGGCCGAGCTCCCGGTCCCACAGGCTTTCCCGCCTAGCCGCATGTCAGAGAGGATTCCCAAGGCCACTACAGCTCCCAGCCCCAACCTGCCCCACCCAGGCATGGCGTGCTGGGAGCTGGGGCAGCAACTTGACTTCTTTTTTTTCTTATTTCAGCATATTGTGGGGGTACAAAAGTTTAGGTATCCAGGACCAACTTGACTTCTTAAGGTAGCTATTGTCCCAGCTCAGGGTGACTTAAGGTGGAGCAGATAGATGAGTAGGAAATGGCAAACAGGAAGCAAGTGAGTGACTTTAAGGGCAACTAGGCAAGAGCAAAGCCTGACCTTTTATGTTTTCCATAATGTATCTTGCTTCATTTGCTTGGGTCCAAAAAAGGCCATAAGGAACCTTTTATTGAATACAAAATTCATAGATTGGACTCAGATGAACCTAATGGTGATGTCATCATCCCTGAGGACAGGAAAAGGACAGGACTACTTCATCCCAGTTGCAGACGGTGGGAACAGTGCTGGCTTCAGGGTACAGAGGAAAGCAGCACATGGCCCACCCCGTGGTAGATGAAGTAAGGCGGCCAACTTCGTTTCAGTGCCCGCCTGTTTGCCTGGGACCAAGGGGGAGTCCCAGGAGGCAGGAACTTCAGTGCTAAAGCCTGCCAAGTCCCAGGCAAACTGAGACAAGTTGGTCACACTAGAATGAAGCCTCAGCGAGTGCAGCTGCCTTGACGCCCAGCCCCCTCTGTGTGTAGGTTGGCATCCAGCTGTCTCCTGCAGAGAGTGTATATATAGACTCTGATCTTACCAGCTCAAGCAGCCGTACCCTCTCCAGGCCTTACTTTGCTTATATGTAAAATGGGGTTAACAGCACCACCACAGAGGGTTCTGTGAGGTTTGAATGAGAAGGCGTGAGTGTGCCCAGGGAAGCGTCTGGCACGTAAGAGCGCCTCAGTGCTGGCAGTCTTATTTACGCTCGTCCATTCAGCTCACTCAGCTAATCTGCATGTGTGCAATGTGCCAGGCAGGCTGCAGGCTGAGGAGCACAGCCTCCCTGCCCCCGTGAAGGGGGACAGACAAACAGTGCATGAAGACGTCTGTGCTAAGGTGGGAAGAGCTGTCGAGGGAAAGGACCGGGGAGGATGAGGGCATTGGGAGCCAGGCAAGTTTGGTGATCGGGCCGCCCTCACCGCACAGGAGACGTTTGTACTTTAAAGACCGGAGGGAGTGAGCCCTGCCCGGAGGAGGAATCTGGGCAGAGGGAACAGCTTGTGCAGAGGCCCTCAAGTAGGAACATGCCTGGTGCATGCAGAGCAGAGCAGGGGGGCTAGCCGGGCGGGATCGCCAGGGACCAGGGGAAAGCAGCAGGAGATGAGGGCTGGGAGTCTGGGGGCTCACGAGGGCCTTAGAGGCCATCATAAGGTCTTTGGTGCCCAGTTTTACTCCAAGTAAGAGCCAGAGGGTTTTGAGCAGATGAGTGACACATGCTGCCTCAGGTCTTAAAAAAGGATCATTCTGGCTACTGTGCTGTGAGCAGACTGAGAGCAGGGAGACCAGTTGGGAGACGGTCGCTATAATGCAGATGGGAGTGGGCGTGGCTTAGACCAGGGTGACAGCAGTGGAAAAGTGGAAGTGTTTGGACTTTGGATATGTCTTGAAGGCAGAGCTGATAGGATTTGACTATATGGATATAGGGGAGGGAGGGGTGAGAGTCAGGGATGACTACTAGGTATTAATTCAAGAGCAAAGAGGGACAGGCAGCCCTGCCCCTTAGATGGGGTGCTCAGATAGACTCTTTTGGGGCGGGAGGCTCCATCAGGCTATCGAGATGCCATTGCGATGACCATTAATATCTGATGTCCTGGTTTGCCGTCGTAACCATCTATTAAACCTTGTTAAGTAGGGAAGAGCACCTCCTCGCTTTGCATTGTGAATCCTGCTTCTTTGAGAAACATCCCGGGTGGATTAACAAATTACCAGAACTCCTGTTTCCCTTAAGCAGACCTGGCCCTTCAGCACTGCAGTTTCGAGTTGGCACAGCCTTGCCATCCCCAGTCCCTGGGGAGGAAGAACCAGCAAGGCCCTGCCCCTGGCAACTCTGCCTCTGCCTGCCCAGGGGTAAAGATGCCCGGCCCGGAACACGCCTTTCCCAGGCCCTTGCTTCCCCTTCCTACCGGGAACGCGACTTCTGCGACTTCTCGGATGGGAGGCAGGGAGCCTCTGGGAAGCAGGCCAGCCGGCTTCCAGTGCTTTGGCCGAACCTTGCTCCCTGCGGAGCTCAGCTGTGCCACTCAGCTGGAGGCCAGGGTGATGGCCTCGGGGCCCTGGGAGGCAGGAGACCCTGGGTGGGAACCTCAGCCACCACTTCCCTGACAGCTCCTTGTGTTTGTCTCCTAAGCACTAGCCCTCAAATGCCTGACTGTATAGGTGTGGATGCCCCTCCGTCCCCTGTCCCCCACTCTCCCGCCTGGCAGGCTCCCACAGCCACTCCCAGACCCTGAGTGTCTGAGCACCTCCTGATGGTTTTTGTTTTTAGAGTGGAGAAATGGAGACCATCTCGGACCCTGCAAAAAATACTCCTTTGGGTACCTATATTCCCATTTTCAAAATCTTTTTCTGTCCACACATCTTCCGTAGGTCTAACCCGAATCTCTCCTCTTGCCATTTAAGGTAACACTCTCGGGCTCCATTCAGTGCAGATGGAGAGTGGATGTTGCCTCCCACCACGTCCACGCTCCCTCCCCACCGGTGGAGCAGCCCTGGTGTTGACTGAGGCTTCACCAGCTCCTTCTCCCTTGCCGCTTCCCTTGCTTGCTCTGTGAGGCTCAGTTGCGTAGCTGTAGCCGTAGCCGTAGCCCCATCTTCTCTTTCTGACCTTCCTCAGCTGTTGACCTTTTTTCAAGAGAAAGGTCGCCCCACCCTGCCTGCAGGGAACCCATCAAACAGGCAGCCAACAGCTTCAGGGTTTGAACAACTTGACGGAAGCCTCTGGCAGTGATGCCACAGTAGGGTAACCCCCTGGGGTCCAGCAGGAGGGCCTGAGTGTGAGGAAGGCGCTGAGAATAATCCTGCCTGTCTCTCCTTCCTTTGGGAACATGCCCAGAATGTGTATGGGGTGTGTGTGTGGAGTTGTGTGGTGGTGTGTGGTGAGTGTGTGTGTAGTATGTGTGTGGAGTCTGTGTAGCGTGTGTGGGGTCTAAATGTGTGTGTAGTATGTAGTGTGTATGTGCTATATGTGTGTGGTGTGTATGTGTGTGGTGTGTGGTGCGTGTGTGGTATGTTTGCATGGGGTGTGTATGTACATGGCATGTGCACACAGGTATTCAAGCATACGTGTGTGTGGGTGGGGAAGATGCCCATAATCAAGGACTGTGTAGTATCTGAAACCTTTATGGCCTCACCTTTCTCGTTCTCTTTATTGAACCTGAATGGTAGTACTTCTCTTAGTACCTACAAGTACTTAGTACTCGGTAGAATAGTAGTACCTCTTAATGGTGTGTGTTTGTGCCTCTGTGTGTGTGTGTGTGTGTGACAGAAAAGGAGGAGACTGTGTGCTTACAGGGGATGCCCAGAACTGATAGTCTCAAAGCCTCTGCTCTGATGAGCTCCTAGAGCTCCTGGAACTTGGAATCAAGACACATGGGTGGGCTCTCCTGGGGGGCTCTGCCTCCATTTTACATGATCTTGAGCAGGCAGTTAGTCCTTTTCTGGCCTCAATGTATAAGCCAATGGATGGAAGCTCACTCTGTATTTATTTATTTATTTATTTAGAGACAGGGCCTCACCCTGTTGCCCGGGCTAGAGTACCGTGGCGTCATCATAGCTCACAGTAACCTCAAATTCCTGGGTTCGAGCAATCCTCCTGCCTCAGCCTCCCGAAGTGCTAGGAATACAGGCACAAGCCACCACCCGGCCTCTCACTCTATATTTAAATCATTACCAGCATTTACATGTGAGAGAAAAGTTCTGTGTGAATTCCAAGAGACATTTTAATGTTTATGTTCTTGGAGCTGGAGCCTAGCACATACTCAATGAGGAGTAGATGACATTTTACATCTGGGTTAGCTTATCCTGGTTACGAAGAGAAGTGAGTGGTCCCCGTGACCAGCTAGTCCCACTTTGCTCATCTTCAGACTGAAAGTTCCACACCCCCTGAGTCCTGGGCAAACCGAGATGGTTGGCCACCCTCACTGGCTCTCAGACTTGGGCACATGAGGAAGCAAGAGGTCTGTTTTTAAAATAGGGCTTTTAACTGCCTTCTTTTATCATTTCTCGTTTTTCCCTCATTCGTTACCCACCCCTATCTCCTTTTCAGGTCTGTCTGGGCACCCTGCAGATCTGGAGAGACGTAGGCAGGTGTTTGGGCATAACGTGATACCCCCCAAAAAGCCCAAGACCTTCTTAGAGTTAGTGTGGGAAGCCCTTCAAGATGTCACGCTCATCATCCTGGAGATCGCAGCCATCATCTCCCTGGTCCTGTCCTTCTACCGCCCCGCTGGTGAAGCAAGTGAAGGTAAGTGTCCAAACAAATCAGCATGACTCTCACCTGGGTTCTTTCCGTCACCACCAAAAAGCACTCAGTATTGGGGCTTGGCAGGTTATAGCTTAAAACCTTGCCCCCATTGTCTAGAGCGGGCTCTCCACGGGAAACCTACTGGTAGCTTGTAAGCTCTTCTTCCAACCCATCCTTATTCCAGAGCATTTTTTTCCCCTTCTCCCATCAAATCCTATTCAGAGTGTCATGGATGCTCTCCCCTTACCCAAGCAACAAAGCCCTGCATCTCAGAGTGCCCCTGCCAACCGTCTGGCCTCATGGGAAATAGCAGTGGGAGCCTGACCATGTCAGGAATCACGAGTGTGAGTTTACATGTGACTTGCCTACAATTTGCATCGACATATTTTGTTCTCTTTAGTCATTAGCTTCTTTTGGATTAACATGAATAGTTACACTGGTGATGAGACAACACTCAATCCTGCTATCCTCTGATATGCTTTCTTTTTTTTTTTTTTTTTT
>CM052450.1:21194259-21213964 GCA_028533085.1 Varecia variegata | reverse complement strand
GTGAGCCACCACGCCCGGCCTCTGATATGCTTTCCTACTCAGGAATTTTGTTTTCTATTATTCTCTTTCCCTGACTTTCCATTTTGGAGGGGGATTGTGGAAGGACTACCCTCATTTCTGAATGTCAACAAAAGCCCCTCCGTGACTACTTCTCTCCCTTCCCTGGGATAGTGTGTGGTCAAATTGCAAGTAACCCGGAAGATGAACACGAGGCAGAAGCCGGCTGGATCGAGGGGGCAGCCATCCTGTTCTCGGTGATCATCGTGGTGTTAGTGACTGCCTTTAACGATTGGAGCAAAGAGAAGCAATTCCGGGGGCTGCAGAGCCGCATTGAACAGGAGCAAAAATTCTCCATTATCCGAAATGGTCAGCTCATCCAGCTCCCTGTGGCTGAGATTGTGGTGGGTGATATCGCCCAAATCAAGTATGGTGAGAGCTCCACGTTTCTTGTACTTCTGCCACCACCACCAGCCCACATTTGAGGGGTAGATCCTTTGGCATGAGAGGACTGAGAATTGCTGAAAACCCAAAAAGACCCGAAATTGTGTTAGCTTCTAGGTTAGTGTTTAAGGAGGTTGTGGGAAGGAATTTCAGAGACAGCAGTGTCTGAAACTTGCCTAAAAGATTGTCACACCTGTACCCTGTGTGTCTTAAGGTTAAAAGTGTATAATATGCAGGCCATGGAAACAACACCCATTTCTGGATATTGATAATAGTTTGAATTTATGATACCTGGAAAGAAATCTTGTCCTGGGTGGTAGAGAGCCGAAGCTGTCTTGTAAAGGCTCTCCAGACACGCCCTGGGCCATCGCTCTACTGGTAGAGCCCATGGGAGCAGCCCTGAGATGGAGTGGAAGAAGTTGGAGGTCCCCACCCTCGGCCAGGCTCTCACCCACTCTCCTTCACCGTTCCCCCTTCCTTTGTGCACTAGGTGACCTGCTGCCTGCAGATGGGATCCTGATCCAGGGGAATGACCTGAAGATTGATGAGAGCTCTCTGACAGGGGAATCAGACCATGTCAAGAAGTCCCTGGAAAAAGACGTCATGTTGCTCTCAGGTACAGCCTCTGGCTAGGCTACCCAAGCTCCCATTCTACCTCCCCCCAGACAGCCAGCCCATACCATCCACACCTGCCCTCTCTTCTGGCTCTATCCCATCTCCTTCCCTTGGGTTCAACTGGGGCAATAGAATATTATTGGGTGGAATACAGGGATATCAGGCAACCTAAGTGAGGTTTTCTATGAAACAAGTCCTGGAGGGTCCTTGGAGGGGCTCTGCTGGTTGTGGGGGGAGGGGACAGAAGGAGGGCTTACCTTACAGCAGTTAGACTCATTTTCCTCCTTCCTACCAATTTGCTTGGTCTGTTTTAAATGGGCCAGCTCTCAACCTTTTCCTACCATGCTAAGTATGTCATTATCCATGGAATAGGGGATTATTTTTTCTTCTGTGTTTCACACCAAGTCATGGCTAGGTATTTTTTTTAAAAAAACAAAACAAAACACTACTTTCTATCCTCTCCTTTCCTATATAGGAACCCATGTCATGGAAGGTTCTGGTCGGATGATAGTGACTGCTGTGGGTGTCAACTCCCAGACTGGAATCATCTTTACTCTCTTGGGGGCCCATGAGGACCATGAGGAGGAGGAGAAGAAGAAGAAAGGTAAGGAAGGGGCATCCAGAATGAGACTCTCTTTCCTCTCATCCCAATGGACAAACAAGGAAGCAAGGGAGCAGATCTGGATGGAAAGCCTGGAAGAATCTGCTGGAATGAAGAAAGCAGATATCCAGATATCCGTACTCCTTGCTGAGATAAAGATATAATCCCTGGCTCTCCAGGGAGCTCTGATGAAAACCAGGTCCTGGCTCTAGGCTCCCAAATCAGACTGAATTTGAGCCTCAACTTTTGTGTCTATTGGTGAGTTGTGAAGGGATGAGTTATAAAGCCTGCCCCAAAATGAGCTGGCCAGGTGCTCTAGCCCCAAAGGCCCTGTGTGTATGCCTGCTCTCCCTACTTTCTCCCTCAAAGGTGGGAGATTAAATGAACCATCACGACTAGGGGGAAACTGGCCAGAAGAATAAAATGGATTCCTGATGAAACTGTGGGCTCTCAGTGCAAGAGAGACACAGCTAGGAGAGTGGGAGCAGAGAGGTAGTGTCCACCCTGAAGTTAGTCCAGTCTTTGCCATTCACTTGTTCCTGAAGGAAGGAATGACAGGAGGAGGAGGAGGAAAAGATACTCAAACCAAATCTACACCTTTCCCTAAGCATTCCTTCTTCCCTTGGGGAGAGAAAGATTTCTACCACCTGTCTAGAGGATCATCTTGAGCTGTTTAGTGGAGGACAATTTATGAAAAGGAAATTAGACTATTCATTTTTGCAGCTACCTGCAGATGAATAAGGAGGACGCTTGCCTGGTGCTGCTGAAGTAACATGAAGACACACCTTCAGGGCCTTTGCCCTTGGGCGGAAACAGTTCTAACCTCTCACTTCCAAATCCCCATCCCATTTTTCCAAGCAATGTGACTCAGACCAAGAGCACCCTCCCAGCAGCAGCCATGCTCCGAGAGACAGCAGCTCAGGGGTGAGGACGCACTCACCTACGTGAGTGTTTTGGTCAGTATCCCAAGGATTCATTAGAGCCTCTAGCAAGAATGAATGAAAGCAGAGATGTGAGTTTCCTTTACATTTCCCTTCCCTGCAACCCAGCCCTTTGCTGTCGCCCTTTTGGGCTCTGAGCAGGACCAACAAATTGGATATCTGATCTCTTAATAGTCACTTTGGGTTTCCACCCCACTTTTTTCTTTCTTGTTCAAACAGGTAAAAAACAAGGAGTCCCTGAAAATCGCAACAAAGGTAACCTCTCCACCCACTCATTTACCATCTCTACCTGCCCACGCTCAAACCAGACCTTTCCAGGCCATCTGCCTTCTCCCGTTTCTGCTCCATAAATCTGTTATCTGCTGCTGTGGCTCGGATCCCTCATCCTGAGGAAGGTGCAGAGGTTTGCCGGGTGGTCAAGGGCCCAGTCCCAATCTAAAATGGGATAACAGCACCCTCTGCTGTTGGCTCATAGAACCTCACGTCAAGGTTTCTCTCTGGAGTTGTGTGGGATTGATCTGCTCTTCCCAGGGTGGTGAACTTTGTTTCATTGCTCTCGGCTGGGTTTAAACACCAGTGATCCTCGGTTTGTGGGTTGGAAGACTGCAGGGTCCTTATGGTGGAGGGAGTTGGGGTGGGCAGTCCCTGCACCCTCCTCTTGCTAGCTTCCTCATCGGTGTCCTCTTCTGGTCTGGATTCCTTCTCTGCTGGTCTTCTCAGGGGTGCTTGGAGAGAGCCCTTTGTCTGGACCTCTCTCCCCACCTCTTTCTTTGTTCTCTCCACAATGTTTTCTTCCTCCTGATCTGATGTGTGTCTCTCTTTCTGGTGGCTGTGTTTACATCCCGTCTCTGTCCTGTTTGTGCGTCCGACAGCAGAGACAGGCTCTCAGGAGGGGCATCCTAAGCAAGGGGCTGAGCTCTGCAGGGGTGCAGTCACAGGGGTGCTGGGAACCAGCAAGAACTGCTCTCTTGGGAAGGCTCCTGGAGACTTTTTTTCCCTTTGTAACTGACCCACATCATAGTGATCTTTAGAAATAAAGTCATCACAGCAGAGAACCAGGGCCAAACAGAAATAATTCTTTAACTTTAGGTCTCTTTAACTCTTCCTTTAAAAGCAAAATGGATTTTTGTGTCTGTCTTGATCCCTGCTTTCTCTTATTCCAGGGGAGTCCCTCACATCAGCTTCATCCCTCTCCCCCGAAACACTGAACCCCAAGTCCCGCTCCGTACCTCCCTACCTTTGTCAGGCAGGGAAGAAACGGGCTTTCCTCCCCCTGTCCTTCAACTGATCGAAGAAGCCGCTGGAAAATACCCTGGGTCTGGGGGTCTGTGTTTCTTTCCTGATGCGAGACAGAGACAGAGAAACCATTTAACAGAATAAGCTTATGCTCTAGAAACATCCACCAACCTTTTCCTTCTGCCCCTTTCTGCAGTAAAGATTCACTATTCTAAGAACGGAATTCCAGGAAGGATGTTTGTTGGTAATAGCACTTAATGACATGATTAATCCCCTTGCTGGAATAAACCTGGCTTGGGGCTCTGAGGTGATGCCAGGAAGCTGCCACTGAAGAGGAAATCCATACCCTAAAAGCACCCTTGTCTCAGCTTCAGGCGTTAGAAGATTATTCCAAAGGCCCTAATAGAGGGTTGAAGGCAAGTTCCACGTCTGGTAGGCGGTAGGAGTGGCAGGAACTGATGTCAGGGGCTCCCAGGTATATTCCAGTACGAAGACAGAAGGGTCTTTTGGTTTCCACCTGCCTGCCACTCAGTGCTGGCACCTTTCCTGCTCACCTGTCCTCTTTGTGTGTGCACCCTAGCAAAGACCCAGGATGGGGTGGCCCTGGAAATCCAGCCACTCAACAGCCAGGAGGGACTTGAGAGTGAGGAGAAGGAGAAGAAGACAGTCAAGGTGCCTAAAAAGGAGAAGTCGGTGCTGCAGGGCAAGCTGACCCGCCTGGCCGTGCAGATTGGGAAAGCCGGTGAGTGGCGTTGCTCCTCGGTGTCATTCCGCAGCCTCACTGCTTCCATCCTCTTCTTTCTACACCAGCCGGGACTGACGGAAAGAAGCCGAAACTTCAGAGTGGCTAGTTGGGTCTAGGCAGCTGTGTCCCTGTCTCTGCCACTGTTTGGCCACTCCGTAGAGAGAGAAGTTTTCCCTGTGTGTAAGGGTTACCCAAACAAATGGGAAATAAAGAGCATATATCACAAGGGAGATTTACATTTGAAGAAGGAAGACTTTAATAACTGCGTACCTGTCTCATGTTTTGGCTTGTACATTCCTTAAGGGTAGAGAAGACTGCAGTTTGCTGAAGGCAGTTCCCTGGCACAGTAGTAGCGTCTGGCCAAGCACAGAGCAATAAATACCAAATAAAGACTGGAGGAAAAAGGAAGACAGTGGATAGAGAGGCTCTCTCCAGAGGAAAGGTCCCTAATGCACTCTGCAGATGAGGAAGTGACTTCTCCATCACCTACCTCTACCTTCTCTCCCCTACTACCTTCTTTCAATGGAGGGGCCTGGGGAATGGGAGGAGGGGACAAAAGGAAGATTGCTCCTTCGATGGACACACCCCTCAAGATACGGTCTTTTACCACTGTTTATTTTCTGGCCCCACCTTTCTGTTTATCAGTCATAATCAGTACATCTCTGGGTGTGCAGCTTACGTGGGTTCTTGTTACGGGGCAGATGCAGTTCAGGAGGTCAGGGTGGAGCCTGACATTCTGCATGTCTAACAAGCCCCCACACCACGTCATGCCCCTGACCCGTTAACAACATGTTGGGTACCAAGGATCTACGCTGCCCGCGATAGCAGCCACTCACCACATATGACTGTTGCAATTGAAATTAATTAAAATTAAGTAACAATTCAGTTCCTCAGTCATATTAACCACATTACCGTATCGGACAGTGCAAATAGAGAATGTTTTAAACGTCGCAGAAAGATCTGATGGGCTGTGTTGGTCTAGCCTCTTTGTTCCATTCCAGTACCTGGCTAATTTTAACTACTATGAATCTCTTGCATATAAACTATACACAAATGAGATGGGTTGCAGTGCAGAATGAAGTTACTGACCCTGGCACACAGGTTTGAAATATTAAACAGACCCCACCTAACCCTCCTAATATTTCCCTAATCCCTGCCTTGTTCCTCCTAGAGAGCATAAGCTACCTGAAGGTTGGCCACTAGTTTGCTCTGGTGGTTTAATTTTCTGTATCAGGCCAGGCCAGGACTACGGTGAGGCAAGCGAGGTGCCTTCCATCCTCCAGAGAGTGAGTCCCTGCTTGAATTTCGCACCCTAAGTGTCTTGCTTCCCCTTCTTACTCCTGACCCTAATCAAGCAGAGCACAGAACGTTCTGTTTTCTTTGACATCATCATCTCGAGCCTTGTTCTGAGGCCCAGGGTCATCAGGCCCTCAGGAAAAGCAAAGACCAAAACCAGACTGTGGTTTAAAGCAGACTTTTTCCCCAAATATTACGCCGCAGATAGGGACAAGTGTTCCCAGATACTGATCCCTTCAGCCCTCACAGTGGCCTGGCAGCACCCAGAGCAACTGGAGCCTCTAAGCCAGTTGTTTTTTGACCTTGAACAGATTCTTCCATTTACCTTAATGTGTAGGATAAACAACTATCCAGTTTGCTTGAGATTTTCTCGATTTTAGCAAAGTCCCACATCCCAGGAAAGTGTTCAGTCTCAAGCAAATCAGAATGGTCAGTCACCCTACCAGTATGCCATACCAGAAACCTGTGTGTGCCTTAGTTTCCCCATCTTTAACAAGAGGATGATCATAGTAATCTCATAGGGCTGTTGTGAAGTGATCGCCTGGCCCACAGCAGGCACCACGTAACCGTTTGCGATTATCGTCCTTTGTCTCTGTGTGCCGTGACAAGAGAAAGGCTGGGAAGCCCTGTTCTCAGGGTTAGTCGTGTAGGTTCTCGCGAGCACCTAGGGGCATCGCTGCAAACAAACCGGGAATCGTCCAACATTCACAGGCCAGTAGGGGAGAAGTCAAAACTGATAAGCTACTAGGAAATGGACTAGTGTAATCACTGTATTGTGCATTGTGGGAAGAGGGGAGCTTTGGGATAAAATCACAGAATGCTGATTCAGAAAGCAGACCAACCTCTTTATTTGTGGATGAGGAATTCGGTCTAGGAAACAGGCCTAGAGAGGGTCAGTGACTTACCAAAGGCAAGTCAAGTTAGTGCGGGGCTGAGACCTGTTTTTGGAATGCAAAACCAGCGTCTGTTCCCTATGCTAGGATGCAAAGAATGGGTAGGGGTTTTAATATGTCTTCCCGGAGGTGGTGGTTTTAAAAATTGCTAACAAAGGCTACAACTGACACCAGTCCCTCTCTGGCCAGGACCCTAGGAATGCTCTCAAGCCTGGGCTCATGTGATTTGTTCCCCTGCACAGGTCTGATCATGTCCGCTCTCACAGTTCTCATCCTGATTCTGTACTTTGTGACTGACAACTTTGTGATACAACGCAGACCGTGGCTACCCGAGTGTACTCCCATCTACATCCAGTACTTTGTCAAGTTCTTCATCATTGGCATCACTGTATTGGTGGTGGCTGTGCCAGAGGGGCTGCCACTGGCTGTCACCATCTCACTGGCCTATTCTGTGAAGGTGAGACTGGAACAGCACTGTCTCCTCCTTTAGGACAGAGACGGGCGGGAAGGATACCAGGTGACCGTCAGTGAAAGGATAGGCCATTCGATCCCCTATGAACTCTGGCTGGTGCCTCACAAGAGCAGAGTCCCTGACACTGTGGAAGGACCATCTCAATCAGATGCATCAACATTTAAATAACGCAGTAGAATCTTAAGAGTTTGACAAAAATAGTGTCTCGAGTTTTGGTGTGGGGCTGCAGAATGAAATGCAGAGGGAAGTTGGCTAGGAAATGACTGACCTATAACGGGGAGAGCCCAGTTGGTCCCCTCTCAAGTCTTCTCTCTCCTCCTTTGTAGAAAATGATGAAAGACAATAACCTAGTACGACACCTGGATGCTTGTGAGACGATGGGCAACGCCACAGCCATTTGCTCTGATAAGACAGGCACGTTGACCATGAACCGCATGACCGTGGTACAGGCGTATATTGGGGGCACCCACTACCGTGAGATCCCAAGCCCTGATGTCTTCCTGCCCAAGGTCCTGGACTTTATTGTTAACGGCATTTCTATCAACAGTGCTTATACCTCCAAGATTCTGGTAAGCTTTCCCTTTGCCTGGGCACTTAGAATGGTGGTTGGAAGGGAGCATTAATTTTCTCAGAGACAAACCCCCTATTGTTTAGTCTGCCGGAATTGCCACCCCACATCCCATTTCTCACTCCCGAGGGGACATGCTTGGGTGAGACTGGAGCATAATCCACGGGAGTAGAGGGAGGGCTGGGGTGAGGCCTGTAGGAATCCTTGGCCAGGAACAGGCATTGTCTCCAAGGAGAGACCTCCTGCTGGGAGTAGAATTGGGCTTATCTGGAATAAGTTACTCACTTTCCAGAAACAAGGAGAGGGTATTAGTGTAAGACTCACACAGGGTGAGAGACCAGCAATGTCACAAACTACACACCCCTAAGCCCTGGATGGCTTGGGGATCATGGTTACCACGACCACTGTCTGCCTACCCTTGAAAAAAACAAAAAACAGCTGGGCGCAGTGGCTCATACCTGTAATCCCAGCAACTCGGGAGGATGAAGTGGAGGGATCACTTGAGCCCAGGAGTTTGGGGCCAGCCGGAGCAACATAGCAAGACCCCATCTCTTAAAAATGAAAACAATTAGCCAGGAGTGGTGGTACGCACTTGTAATCCCAACTACTCAAACTCGAGCTCAGGAGTTTAAGGTTACAGCATGCTATGATTACACCACCGCACTCTAGCCTGGCCAACGGAGCAAGACCCTATCTCTAAAAATAAAAATTTTTTAAATTAAAGAAAAAAATCAAGAAACAGATGTTGGGGCCAGGTGTGGTGGCTCACACCTGTAATCCTAGCACTTTGGGAGGCCGAGGCAGGAGGATCATTTGAGCTTAAGAGTTCGAGACCAACCTGAGCAAGAGTGAGACCCCACGTCTACTAAAAAATAATAGAAAGAAATTAGCTGGACAACTAAAAATATATAGAAAAAATTAGCCAGGCATGGTGATGCATGCCTACAGTCCCAGCTACTCGGGAGGCTGAGGCAGGAGGATCGCTTGAGCCCAGGAGTGTGAGGTTGCTGTGAGCTAGGCTGATGCCACAGCACTCTAGCCCGGGCAACAGAACGAGACTCTGTCTCAAAAAAAAAAAAATAGATGTTGTTTCCCCCATGGGCTCTGGATCTATATGAGAAAGTTTTGTAAGTTCATTCTTTCTTTCCTAATTTCTCTCCCTGGTCAAGGCATCCTATTCAACAGTCCTGTGTGTTTTTTCTCCCAGCCTCCAGAGAAGGAGGGAGGCCTGCCGAGGCAGGTGGGCAACAAGACGGAGTGTGCTCTGCTGGGCTTCGTCACGGACCTGAATCAGGATTACCAGGCGGTGCGGACCGAGGTGCCCGAGGAGAAGTTCTACAGGGTGTACACCTTCAACTCGGTGCGCAAGTCCATGAGCACCGTCATTAAGAACCCCAGCGGCGGCTTCCGCATGTACAGCAAGGGCGCCTCTGAGATCCTCCTGCGCAAGTGAGCACCCTTCCCCGCCTGCCCGTCAAGGCCCTCCTCTCAGGGCGGTCCGGGCATCATGGCCCGCGCTGAACCAGTGTAAACGATGGGCAAGCCCTCCAGCCAGCTGGTGCCGGAACTAATATCCAAGCATTGGATTTAAGTACTTTAGGTGGTTCATTTTATTTCATCGACTCAGTGAGGAGAATGCTGTTTAATATTATTATCCCTGTTTTAGAGGTGAGAAAACAGAGGTAAAAGGAAGTTAAGTTACTTGCTCAAGGTGATACATCTAATAGTGGCACAGCCAAGATTCAGACTTAGACTAATCTAAACTTCCATTTCCCAATCAGAAATGGAGGTATTAAATAGTATTAAATAGTATAGTATTAAATAATACTATTAAATGTAGTATTAAACAGTATTAAATAATACTCACGTAGTGACAACACTGCTACCCACCTCGCTGTGATTAAATGATTCGATGTGTGTGAAATGCCTTGTACATAGCAAGTGCTAGAAATATTAGTTCTATGTTCTCTGTTCCTTTCCATTCCCACTTCTGATTAGAGGGAAGTTGCATAACTTAAAAAGTGGTTAGATTATCCACAGATCATTAAAAGTTTATCCTACTTGGGTACAGGGCCAGTAGGGCTGAATTAGCCAGTGCCCCGACCTGGCTTTCACCATCTTCTTCTAATCTGCACATTCTTGTTTAGCACCCTCCCCCACCATGCACTGAGCACTATTCTAGATACTAGGGATTGAAAAAGTCTCCCTACCTTTAAGAAATTCAAAAGAGGCCAGGTGTGGTGGCTCACGCCTATAATCCTAGCACTCTGGGAGGCCGAGGCTGGTGGATCACTTAAGCTCAGGAGTTGAAGACCAGCCTGAGCAAGAGTGAGACCCTGTCTCTACTAAAAATAGAAAAATTAGCTGGGCATGGTGGCGCATGCCTGTAATCCCAGCTACTTTGGGAGGCTGAGGCAGGAGGATCAGCTTGAGCCCAGGAATTTGAGGTTGCAGTGAGCTACGATGACTCCACTACACTCTAGCCAGGGTTACAGAGTGAGACTCTGTCTAAAAGAAAAAAGAAATAGAACTTCAAAAGAGCAGGTGATCTACAAATGACTCAGCATTGTACTCACACATGGGTAAGAACAGATGACATGGGAGAATCATACTCTTCTGCCTACCTAGACCTTACTCCATCACCGGCCATCCCACCTTGGAAAGGGGCTCAGCTGAGAGGTGGATGAAGGAGAGGTTTGCCCATGGAACCAGTGTCTTTAGGAGTAATGCAGATTACCAAAATTTCCATAAATGATTGTAGAAGCATGTCGAGAGGGAACGCAGACACTGCTTTCTGACTGTGCACCTCTCCAGGTGTAATCGAATCCTGGACCAGAAAGGGGAAGCGATACCATTCAAGAATAAAGACCGAGAGGACATGGTACGCACTGTCATTGAGCCCATGGCCTGTGAGGGGCTCCGGACCATCTGCATAGCTTACCGGGATTTCGATGACGCAGAGCCCTCTTGGGACAACGAGAGTGAAATCCTCACTGAGCTGACCTGTATCGCAGTGGTGGGCATTGAGGACCCTGTGCGCCCAGAGGTGAGGCTTTGCTTGGAGAAGGGGCAAGAAAACACAAATGGCAGTCTTCCAGCGGCCCCTGGCTACGCATAGGCCCAGTGTGACCTAATAGGAAGCCACCCAGGAGTCACAGGAAGTGGGGTAATAGTTCCTTTTCTAATTGTGACCCCAGGCAAGTTACCTTAGTGCATCTCAGTGACAGAGATAGAGGTTTCTCTGCTTCCTGCTTCCCAGAACTGCTGTGGCATGCCAAATTGGTAGAATATAGCCTTCCTAGAGTTCATGCTGTCTAGAGTGGTGAGAAGCAGAGGTTCTTTTGGGATTATTGTGTGGCACTTAACAATAGTTGGGTGGCAGAATTCACCGGGACAGCAACTTTGTCTTTAGCTGCCTTCTTTCAATCAACATATTCTTTCTGAGCACCTGCTGTGTGCTGCACACTAGAGGATTGAAGATGTTTCTGTGTCTGAGAAGTTCAGACAGCTGAATTATCAACTGTTGAGGCCCAGAGGCATGAGAAGGTGTCATGCATTTGGGAAACTACCCAGAGTGGACGTGGTTGGAGCACGGGCCAGGTGGGCAGAGAGTGGTAAAAGCTTCTACTAAAAAGGAAAACAGTGGTCAGATCCCAAAATGCCACCCAGGCCCTGCTGAGGAGCGAGTTTTTACACCAGTCTCCTGGAGCAAATTTCCCCTTCAACTCTTGGTACAATGAGGCAGATTCAAATGTGACTACTATGGCATGGACAGAAGTGAGGTATCACCTAGCCACATAAAAATGACCAGACTTAGCCCATGCCCCTTGGCACTGGGCAGCTTACATGGATCACCACCCCCATCTGTGCCTTTCCTCTTTCTTCACTCTCCATAGGTCCCAGATGCTATTGCCAAATGCAAACGAGCTGGCATTACTGTCAGAATGGTGACAGGTGACAACATCAACACAGCCCGGGCCATCGCCTCCAAATGTGGCATTCTGACAGCTACGGATGACTTCATATGCTTAGAAGGCAAAGAATTCAACCGACTCATCCGCAATGAGAAGGGCGAGGTGGGTCCTGGGTGGGAGGGACCAGGCCCCCAGTTGACGGGGGAAGGGCCGTCTCCAGCGTGAGGCATCTGGGACGCGCGGGAGAGGGTGGGCGGTTTCTAAACTCGGATCTTTTCACAGTGAAGCGTCCCTTGGCACCAAAGCCGCTGAGATGGTAAAATGAGGAGTAGTCTTTCTTCCCATTATTAGTCTCTCCATTCACAAGCTATCTTTTGAGACAGTGTCACTAACTTTTCATGTCTTTCTGCCCTTTCAGTCATGGGATGATTTTGTGATGGTTTCCCCTACCCCACCCCTCCCCTGTCACGGCCCCGTGGCTAACGGTGGCTAACGGAGGGCATGTCTGGGTATGGAGCAGACCACAGCTTCCTGGTCTACGCAGAAATCAAACCGAAAACCTCAGAAGCACCACTCTAGCCACCTGAGCCAGCAGCTAACAACCCTAGCTAGCCCACCTCCTGCTAAGGGCATAAGACTAGGGGCTTGGCTCCCAAGTAGGGAATTGGGAGGGGAAAGAAGAAAAGAAAGGCCCGAATGATCACCATCAGTAAATTCACCCTTGGAGACTGAGTTGGCTGTTTCGTGTCCCCTGGAGGCCAGGATAAGACTCCCCCATGGGGCTGTGGAGTATCAGATGTCCCAGTAGCTCAGAGTATGTGGGAAAGTAAGGTTTTCCCAGTTAGTGGTTCTGAGTTTGACTGATCCAGGTGTGGTCTGGTGCCGGCAGGTAGAGCAAGAAAAGCTGGACCACCTCTGGCCTAAGCTCCGGGTCCTGGCGCGGTCGTCCCCCACTGACAAGCACACCCTGGTGAAAGGTGAGACTGGCTCCCCAGTGGGTCCCTGCGGTAGGTGCAGGCGGGCCGGGCGAGCACAGGTAAGAACCGTCAGCCGAGCGACTCCCTGTCGGAGTAGGGAGGTCCCGGGAGAGCAGCCAGGCGAGTGGGAGAACACACAGTTTAGCAAACAGCTGAGCCCTTGGTGAGTATGACATAGAATAAACTTGTTTTTAAACATTATCATTTCCTGTTTGCCAGTAGTACTTTGAACTAGGCAGGGCAGGTAAAACTCTCCCCATTTTGTAAATAAGGAAATTTGAAGCTGAGAAGACAAGTAACTTCCCCCAGTGACTGGCCGGTAGGTGGAAGTGGTATAGTTTGACCCCCAGGTCTCTGCCTTCAAATCCGTCTGCTGCTTTTCCCACCACATAGCAGTTGCCTTAGGGCACCACGAGGACAGACTTGCGCAGCTCAGAGTGCTACCCGTGGAACCACTCGCTGCCCCTGGGTGGTTGCTCCAGAACTGCTAGCACCAGGAAGAAGGCAGGAAGGAAGGAAGTAGAAGGGATAGGGGATTGCCTGGAGTGGGGTGGGGAGACCAAAGAAGCACTTTTCACAGAAAACAGTGATGCCAAATGGCCCCGGTGGCACACGTGTGCTCACTGTGGTGCGCGTCTGTTTTTCCCAGGAATCATTGACAGCACTGTTGGGGAACAGCGGCAGGTGGTGGCTGTCACCGGGGATGGCACAAATGATGGGCCCGCTCTGAAGAAAGCAGACGTTGGTTTTGCCATGGTAAGCTCAGCACTGTCTTCCTCTGACTATAAGCTGCCTTCTCCACCGGAGGCCAGGCCAGGCCTCTGATATCTCCATCTCTCCCGCCCACCTGGCCAATAACAGCGTGTGTAATTGCAGACCTATCAAGTATGAAGAATAGATAACAGAGACAGGGAAATCATGAAGGATCATTACCCAGGGAAAGCAAGACCAACTTTTAACTTTTTTTTTTTTTTTGAGACAGAGTCTTACTCTGTCACCCGGGCTAGAGTGCCGTGGCATCAACCTAGCTCACAGCAACCTCGAATTCCTGGGCTCAAGCGATCCTCCTGCCTCAGCCTCCCGAGTAGCTGGGACTACAGGCACGTGCCACCATGCCTGGCTAATTTTTTCTATTTTTTGTTGTTTGGCTAATTTCTTTTTATGTTTAGTAGAGACAGGGTCTCACTCTTGCTCAGGCTGGTCTCGAACTCCTGAGCTCAAGCAATCCTCCCACCTTGGCCTCCCAGAGTGCTAGGATTACAGGCGTGAGCCACCACGCCCGGCTATACTAGTGGCTTTTAAAGTGTGCACGTCCTTCCAGCTGTTCCAGTAGTATACCTGTATAGTAGATTTCTAGTGAAACCTATGGAAATGCAGACTGTCAGGCCCCACCCCAGATCTACTGAATCAGAAAGCCTGGAGTGGGGGCGGCCCAGCAATCTTCATTAATTGTGTTAAATCTGTTAATTATGTTTTAACAAACCCCTTGGTTATTCTGGTGCACCCTAAACTTTGAGAGCCACTGATCTTGTAGGAGCCCTGTGTCAGGGGTCCCCAAGACCATCCTTATATTCATGGATTCACTAGAAGGACCCATGGGAGGCAGCAGACAGTTAAACTCAGGGCTAAGATCAATTACAGCGATGTAGTAAGGGTACAATCAGATTGTAAGAGAAAAAGTCACTGGTAGAGTCTGGGCGAATCTACTCACAGTCTTCCTTACACTCTCGCTCCCATGGGGAGTCACACAGAGGCCATTCTCCCCCCATTTACAAAAATGCAGCAGTACATGGGTAATGTTTCTGCCCAGGGAAGCCCACCCCAGACTCAGCACCCAAGGTTGTCATTAGAGCTGGTTGTATAGGCACCTTCTGCCTAGGACATACCAAAATTCTAGACTCCCAGAAGGAAAGCGGGTATTCAACATAAACCATATTGTTTGGACACAGTGAACCACTTTTATCAGTGAATTGTTGACTGGGAGCATTCTGAGAGCCTGGTTGCTAGGTGCCAGCCAGAGGCCGACCTTGCAAGCAGGGCTGTCTGAGGGCAGCAGTCTCAGGCCTGCTGGGTAAACCCTTCTGCACAGCCCCCTGCGTCTCTTTCCATCCAGCTACTGGATTTTAGAGGAACCAGGTTGTTTGTCTATATACGCTGTTCCACGGTCTGGATTTTGTCGATTATTTCCCTGCAGTGCCCTTTAACATGTTCTGCTGTCCCTTGTGTTTCCTAGAAACAAGTATTTGTTTCTAGAAACTATCAGATTCTAGATCGATCCCTTCTTTCACTAGGGGCTGCAAATTAACAATATTCTAATTATTTATTAACTTGAATACTTCTATAAAAAGAAATTTCCCCTCATCTATTTGGTTACTCTGAGGTTCAATTCCTACATGAAAGGCAGGTTAAATGCTTGATTTTTTTTTTTTATTTACTAGTTTTCAAAATATGAGTTGACTTTTTAGGAACCTCCAAAGGTGATCAATGAGTTGTTCTTTTTTTTTTTTTTTTAAGTATTGTTATGGACTCGTGGATTTAAGTATATTTGATGTTTCAGTGCATTGCCCTTATTATTGTTTTGATGTTCAGATTGAGCCGTCATTAGCCAGGAAAGGCCTCTTCAACATTGCTGAGTCCTTTTGATACCAGCCCAGTTGTCTTTAATAGCTTTCTGGGTTCCTTACACGATAAGATGTTCCAGAGACATTGTGCACATTTTTTATCCTAGATCTGAAATCATCCATTTCTCCCAAGAGTCCTGCTTTATTTTAGTGTGAAATGGCAATTAGAGAACACATTTGGAATGCGAGGGTGTTTCTTGAGTAGATCATTTTTTCTAGGCCTTTTCAGTGGACAAAGCTAAAAAATACGCTCTCGGCTGGGAGTGGTAGCTCTCGCCTATAATCCTAGCACTTTGGGAGGCCAAGGCGCGAGGATCACTTGAGGCCAAGAGTTCAAGACCAGTCTGAGCAAGAACGAGACGCTGTCTCTACAAAAAGATAGAAAAATTGCTGGATGTGGTGGCACGCGCCTGCAATCCCGGGTACTCGGGAGGCTGAGGCAAGAGGATCGCTTGAGCCCGGGAGTATGAGGTTGCTGTGAGCTACACTGAGGCCACTGCACCCTATCCAGGACAACAGAGTGAGATCCTGTCTCCACCAAAAAAAAAAAAAGAAATATGCTCTATATCTCACTTTTGTTTGTGTGTTTGTTTTGAAAATAAAATACTTTGTGGATTCATAGTGATATTTCCCATTCAGATTTAGAATAATAGAATTCTAACTTCCCAATTTCTAACTTTCTGACTTTATTTAACTTCCCCAAATTTATGTTTGTGTCTCTTCAACTGAAAATTTTCTATTCCTAATGGCATTAACATAATTATTTGTTGTATCCTAAAAGATACATAATAGTTTCAAAGTAAAAATAATATCAATAGTAATACAATTACTCTACTAAAAACAGTTAAATATTTCTCTTTTAGTTCTTTTTATCCACAGGTACGTCCTACTAGGAACATACCGTCAAATGGCTGTTTTAAAGTCATTTGTAACATTTGTCTTTTGTGTAGTTGCACCACCAAGTGGCTAAACCAGCTCATATATATCATGTGATGGGTTTCCATTTTAAAGATTGCTTTTTAAATTTAATTTTGTTTTCTGTTTACATAAAATAGTTCCATGTTTCTAACGTCAAATATACAAAACAAGGTATATTCATAGAAATCTGGCTTCTGTCCCTGTTGCCTTCACCCTGTTGTTTCCCTTTAAACCCCACAGTTAATTTTTTCTTTAGTTTTTGGTTTATCCTTCTGTTTGCTTCTTTAAAATGTAATCCAATGTATAATGTATTTATTGCCTGCCCCCTTAGATAAGTGATATCATACTATATACTCTTTTTTCCACCTTGCTTTTTTCACTTAACAACATAACTTGGAGGCCGGGCGCAGTGGCTCACACCTGTAATCCTAGCACTGTGGGTGGCCACAGCGAGAGGATTGCTTGAGGTCAGGAGTTCGAGACCAGACTCAGCAAGAGCGAGACCCCGTCTCTACTAAAAATAGAAAAAATTAGCCGGGCGTGGTGGCACATGCCTCTATTCCCAGCTCCTTGGAAGGCTGAGGCAGCAGGATCGCTTGAGCCCAGGAGTTTGAGGTTGCTGTGAGCTAGGCTGATGCCACAGCTCTCTAGTCCCAGCAATAGAGCAAGACTCTGTCTCAAAAAAAAATGGAGATTATTCTGTATTAGTAATTATATAACAATATCGCACCTTTTGTTTTACAGTGCATCACATGGCACTGTGTGGATGTATCAGGGAGCTTGGTTTTTCTTGTCTCCACTAGTGTTTTGACTGTCTCTTACCACTGTCTTTTTGCTCAGACTGCTTCAGCCACACTGGCCTCCTTTCTCTTCCTTGATTCTTTGCGCTCACTGTTCCCTCTCCCTGGAATTCTCTGCAATCACATATCCTCAAGGACACTCTCTCTTCACCAAGATCTCTACTCAAATGTCAACTGATTAAGATACTTTCCCTCACCACTCTATCACACCTACTCAGGGAACTATTTGATGGGGAAATTGAATTACATAGTCTATCTAACAGATGCTCATCTGTTGCAATCTGAATAGGAAAATAATACTACCAGGTAAAGAGAACAAGTAATCTACCAACTAGTACACACCAAATTAAAGAATGAGCTCCTCTGTGGAGTTGCAAGATGTGAAATAGAAATATGGCTGGGGATGTTAGGGAGAGCTTTGCAGAGCAATTCCAGTTTAATTGGATGGGGCCCTAAACATGGAGAAGATTTAAATAGATGGGGAAAGAGGCTATTTCAGGCGTAGGGAAATGATGTGAATAGAAGTGTAAACTCTAGAAGAGATTCAGGGGATTGTGAATAAACCAGCAGATTGTGAGCAAAAAGATTATAGAAGAGCAGGTTGGAGAATGAATCAGGGTTCACTTGTTGAGGGCACTGACCGCCAGGCTTAGAGAGCTCGCTATTTCGAAAGCATGGCCTTCAACGATTGAGATGGCCATCCAGAAACCTTCAGGGGGTCCCCTTTGACAGGATTTTGAACAGAGATAGAACCTCTGAGCTGTGCTGCCCGACAACTACACCTAGAGCAAGATGTCGAGTTCTCAAAGGCGTGAGGGAGATAAGGACTTCAGTGAGATACTGGCAATGGAAATTTAAGAATTTAATTCGTTCTTAAACAGAAATTTAAGAATTTGGAGGTAGAATAGATAGGATTAGTTTACTACCTTTCAATTAGTTTCCAAGCTAGAGGCTACAGGAGGGGAGGGAGAAAGGGATATCAGAGATGACTATAATTCCCAGTCCGGGTTCAGGAGTAAGGCGGTGGCACCAGGCCCCAGCCCTCTTCTGCAGAGTGACAGAGACCCATTTTCTCTTCGTTTCCTTTTGAGTGGCCAGCGCGCCCTCTGATGTGCGTACCTACTGCTGAAGCTTCTTGGAGACGAGGGTTCAGAACGTAGATTAGCTGCCTTGTCCTGAGTCTCACCGCTTCCCTTCCTCGTCTTACCGCAGGGTATCGCAGGCACAGATGTAGCAAAGGAGGCCTCAGACATCATCCTAACAGACGACAACTTCACCAGCATCGTGAAGGCAGTGATGTGGGGCCGAAATGTCTATGACAGCATCTCCAAGTTCCTGCAGTTCCAGCTCACCGTCAATGTGGTGGCCGTGATCGTGGCCTTCACTGGAGCCTGTATCACTCAGGTGAAGGGGGTGTGGCGAGCTGAGATGGGAAGGATGAGGCAGGGGCTGGGGAACACGGGGCAGCGGGTACAGTGTGTGTGCTGAGGAGTAAGGGCAAGGTTTCCCTGGTAATGCCGGGGCTCCATGGTCTCCATCTGCTTATGTGGAACAATGATAACTTACCTGCCATTAATTTCGCACTTAGTGTCGGCCACTGTGATGAGCACTTGTATGTACTGCCTCTACTCTTCAAAACAACCTTGCAAGGTAGATATTATTATTCCCCATTTTACAGATGAGGAACCCAAGGCTCAGAGAGGTTAAGTAACTTTCTCAAGGTCACTCAGCTAATAAGTGGCCAGATTTGAAGTCTAGGTGGATGGCAGGAGCCAGGCCGTCTACAGGGCAAAGGTGGGGCTGACGCGGAGGTGAGGGTGGTTTCCGAGGAAAGCTCAAAGGACTGGTTCTTCTTCCCACCAGGATTCTCCATTGAAAGCTGTGCAGATGCTGTGGGTGAATCTAATCATGGACACTTTTGCTTCGTTGGCCCTGGCCACAGAGCCCCCCACGGAATCTCTGCTGAATCGTCGCCCCTACGGCCGGAATAAGCCTCTGATCTCACGTACTATGATGAAGAACATCTTGGGCCATGCAGTCTATCAGCTCATTGTCATCTTTGTCCTTGTCTTTGCTGGTGAGCCAGGGTGGGATTAGGGTAGGTGGGGCAGCAGCTGGGGTGCCAGATGGAGATGGGGCAGAGAATGGCCCCAGGAAAAAGGTAGCTAAGACTAGCAAAATAGCAGCTTCACCTACTGAGAGCTTCCTGTGTTCCTGCTACATGGTGCCTTATGCTATCTACTGTACTCCTCTTAAGAATTTCACACGGGTGGCCTTATTATTCAGTTTTATAGAGGACAAAAATGAAGCTCAGGTTCCATAATGTGTTAAGTAGTGGCACTAAAATTCAAACCTATGTCCCTCTGACTGCAGTGCACATAGTCTTACCTCCACGCTACACTGCACGAAAGCAAATACCAATGGAGCAAACAGGGAGAGGGTCAGATGGGTTGAGACCAGACCTAACATTTAAAATATTTAATAACAAGTATAGCTCAGATACTGGCCAGTTAGAATGGACACCAGCCACAAGCAACTAGTGTGGCCACACCAGCATGTTCCGACTCCTAGTTCAGACCACACTTACCCTCCAATGCTTCTCCTGTCCCTGCTAGGTGAGAAATTCTTTGACATTGATAGTGGGAGGAAGGCACCTCTACATTCACC
>CM052450.1:21112234-21193759 GCA_028533085.1 Varecia variegata | reverse complement strand
TACACATGCAGTGTGACCATCTTCTCCCCAGACTTGTTTTCCCCCAGGTCCTGGTCTCTGTCTTTTCCTACTATGTACCATGCATTATAATTATGTTTCCCTTAAAAGACAGGTAGCAAAAGGTAAGGAAGAAGTGCGACAGAAAGAGGAAAATGAAGTATATAACCAGGCAGATGTCTGGTGGATTACTAGCACACAAGCTCTCTTTCGTGTGTCCATGAGTACGGAAAACCTTCCTGAGAGCCTGGCAGCTGGTGGCACTTGGAGAATCCTTGCTTCTCCTCGCCCCCAGTGGGCAGGGCAACAGGGCACAGAGTAACCGACCAAGGGCCTGACCCCTGTGAGTCGACTGACAACTCTTCTCCCCCTGGTTCTGCTGTCTCCCCCTTCACTGCACCTCTTCTCAGGTCATCTCCGCGATACCTACGCAATCCCTGAAGTTCCTGAAGGAGGCTGGGCACGGCACCGCCAAAGAGGAGATCACCAAAGATGCCGAGGACCTGGATGAGATTGACCACGCAGAGATGGAGCTGCGCCGAGGCCAGATCCTCTGGTTCCGCGGCCTGAACCGTATCCAGACTCAGGTACTCTGAGAGAGGCCTGTCCTGTCCTCCCCCTGGGGCAGCGTTAGGAGGGCGGCAGTTCTTGGTGGCCAGCCTCTCTCCTAATGGAATGGGCAGCCCTGGCTCCCGAGCTTCAGGACACCAAGGGGCAGCGGTGTCTCTGAGAGGAGAGGAGTCAAAGCAGCTAGGCCACGGAACACTTTAGCACAGCCTTTAGCTTTGCGTTGGCTCTAAAGACCCCTCCCACCCTCTGTCGGGTGGGCAAGCTTCCTACCTAAGATATCTTGCAATAGAACTGCCCCCATGGTGGAAAGTAAATGTTCAGAGCCTTTCCCTGCTCTTCAGAAGGAAGGAGTTAGACAACATCTCCATGCCAACATCCCCCGCAGACACTAAATGTAAAGTCCTCACGCTGCCCTTATGGAAATAGATGTTATCTGGAGAGATCTTTGTAAAAGAAACTCACCCCCTTTATCTTCCCCACTCAAAGCTTAAGGCCATCGTGGGGAATCTGATGGTTTAGTGTATATAAATAACAGTGTCTCGAGGCCTGAGTATCTTTTGCAGGATTCAGACTTACTTCCTGACAAGGAGGAAGCTATAATTTCTTCAAACCGTTTCCCTTCTTGCAATTTCTGAAATGGGATAGAAGCTGCTGCTCTTAAATCCCCTGCCTACAGCCCTAGAGTAACCTTTGGTTTTTTGTTTTTTTCACTTTCCATGCATCAGTCGTAACTACCTTCTCGTGAGTGAATGGGCTGATGTAGGCATTGATAATTCTGTCTTTCCCTGCTCTCACCCCACATACCTTTATTGTTTTGCTCCTCAGATTCCCCATCTCAACAAACTATAAATTCCAAGATCTCAGGGGGAGTCTCCAGAGAACAAGCCTATTGCTCTCTGTTGATGGGCTGCAGATCCCAAAAATAGTTTTACTCTAAAATTGGCCTTGCAGATAGTTTAGAAAGTTCCCCAGGCAACCCCACCTCCTTAGTGCATGGGAAGATAGACAAAATTAATATTCTAAACTATATATCTGTAGGAATTTATCTCCCAGGGGCAGGACAGCAGATGGAAAAGAAGGGCTAGATAGGGGAACACTGGGGTTCCTTTGCCCTCTCTCGAGTTCCTCCCGCCAGAAAGGAAAATGCCAGCAGGACCTGCACAAAGTGCCTCGTGGCACCCAGAGGTCCACGCCCACTCCCCGCCCGCCCCATCCTCCAGGCTGCCGAGTGCATCAAGTGCCCGTAGAACCTGGCGCCTTTAGCTCCCGACTCTGACGCCCCCAGGGCTTCCCTCTGGGGCTGCTCCTTTCAAAATAACCTGTCTTTGCTTTTCCTCCCTTCAGGATCACCTGCCTCCTCTTCTACTATGTAATTTTTTTCCTAGCCAGGATTCCCTCATTCCAGAACCTCCTCACTCCTTGCCAGTCTTCTGTCCTGTAGGGCTGGGATTCATGGGTCTTCCTTCCCCTCCACTACCAACTGCCACCCTTTGTCTATGCACCTCCCTGTTGGTCTCACTGCCCACGTAGCTTTAGGGATGCACCTGTCCCTGTTGGAGCATGAGGCGGTTGGGCCAGAACAGCACTAAGGCCCAAACTTAGGCACCAAAGGAGATCTAGTACAGATGCCACGATGACCAAATTCATACCATTCCAGCGTGCACCTGACTCTGTAAGCAGATGAGGCTGACTATGCTAACGTGCATCCCAGATACCCAGGGTCCGCACCTGGCATCAACTCTCCAGCCTCAGCAGGGTTCTAACAAAATCTCCCGCCCTCGCAGTGTTGATCCTTGTCAGTGTCATTGCAACGCTTAGGAGGGGGAGGTGTTGCCAAGCTATTGTCCAATTCTGGATGGGATTTCCCCTTTCCCTGGTTCTAGACTGTTCTTCCCTTCTCCTTTTCCCTTTAGGTTTTGGGGAGCTAAAAGCACTATAAAGCAGTTTAGGAAGCTTAAAGGCTAGAATCTTGGGAAGGTCAACCAGGGATCTAAGTTCATTATGGAGGTTGGGACCTTGTAACCCTAATAAGCATTGAAGGATGTGTCTCCACAGCCCCTTCTTCAATGGAGCTGGACCCCTCCCAAGTGTAGTCCCTTCCCCCCTGCAGGTTCAGACTCCCTAGTTCTGTGGAACTGAAGACTGTAGAATGTGAGGAAGGGGTGGCATTTTAGCTCAAACTTTGACCTGGCTCCAGAAATTAACCCTAAACATTTCATGGCCTCTCAGGAAGTTTTATAAACAAGAACAACTGTCTCACTCACAAGGGGCCTGCTTTCCCATCTTCTGGGGAAATGAAGTCAGATTCATGGAATCAGCACCTTTCATACATTCCTGGTAGATTGACCCTTGGCATTAGGCAGGTGGATATTTCTAAGATCATTCTACCAGATGCATGAAGGATAAAGGGAATTCCTTTTGACTTGTTCCTTGTTACTTAGGGGTCAGGGATAAGGATGGCAGATTTGATCGAGGCCCCGGATCAGGACCACTGCTGGAAAACGAATCGCATTAATTGCCCCTGTCTCTGAGGAGTAGCACACTGAAAACCAGAGTCTGCTTACGTAGGCCTAGACCTGCAGCTGCTCCCACCACCACCAACCAGAAACTCCTCCTCCTCCATCAGCCTAACTGCGGAGTTGCCGTCAGCATTTCTGCCAGACATTTCAGGATCCCCAATGCATTAACGTAGCTGGCAGCACTCTCTCCAATGGGCCTGGCCACTAGATTCTTGAGCTCCATTCTCAAGGACCCTGTCCACTTCAGCCAAGGGAAAGGGCATCTCAGAGAAATACCCAGAAGAGGATGAGCCCAGCAACTCATGGTCCAGGGGCCTTTCCTCCACAGCCACCTATGTACAGGCCACTACACTGGCCCTGTTTTTTCTTTAAACACATGAGGTGTTTTCCTAGGAAATCTACAAAAATACGTAATCAGTTTAGTTGGTTTAGAGGTTCCTGAGCCTTGAAATTCAGTGATATGTACTTTGCCTTCAGTATCTTAAATTGTACGCATTATTTTTAAGAGTACAGGTCAAAACCATGAATAAGCTGCCAATCACTGTCTAGCTGTTAGGAGTGATGGAGTGGGAGGGAAGTCCTTTTAAATTTTAAATATTCTCGGGCACCTATACACCTTCAACACCCACCATAGGTTAAAGGGGAAGAGAAAACTGGATTCTGGCTGGGTGTTGGGACTTCATGGCTAATTGTTCCCTAAATGAAGTGTGATGTGCAATTAACGTTTTTTCCTCCTCCTCCTCACCATGGCTTTGTGTGTGAGGGAATCTCTCTCTTGCTTTCTGTCTCCTATCCCCTCTTCCCAGCTACTTCCATCCCCCTTCCCGAACCTTCCCAGACCCTCCCTTCCTCTATCTGCACCTCTCTCTGACTGCCGAGCAAAGCTGTCTCACTCTCTGATTCTTTGCAGATCGACGTAGTTAACACATTCCAGACTGGAGCCTCTTTTCAGGGAGTCCTAAGGCGACAGAAATTGGGTCAACACCATGCCGTAAAGCTTGTTCCTAGCTCCTCCTATGCAGCAGTTGTACCAGTCAAATCTTCCCCCAGCACCTCTCCTGCTCCTGCTGCTTCATCTCCTCCTATGGGCAGTGAGTGATAGTCTGTTACGATGCATGATTTGCTAGAATGACCACAAGAGAGCACGTGGCATCCACTTTAACCAACCATGGTTATCTTTTCCTTTTGGTTTTTCCCTTTGATCTTTTGACCTAAGGGAAGAAAAGACAAAAATCCCACTCTAAAACCAGGCAATGTACCCTTTTATTTTTTTATGTAGAAAAGCTATTAAACCTTAAGCATTTTAAGACAATAATCCTGTTTTCCAATTGTTCTGCATTTCTTGTTCCTCCCTTTTCTTAAGTTTTGTTTTGTTTTGCTTTGCCTTGTTTTTTGCTTTGTTTGGATGTATTGTTGTTCCTCTCCTCCTCTCCTGCTCCTTTGAGTCTAGAATCCGCCTCCCAAGCTTAGATTGAGGTTAGACTAAGTGGATACCCAGGAACCCTCTTTACATGGGGGCAAGTTTGGAATCTCCCGAAGAAAGGTATGAAGGGAGCTAACGTGCCTGTGGCTTTTTTTACCAGCAGACCTGTCATAACGGAGCCAATATTGAACTTGGTCTATAATAATAGTCCTTTTGGCTACCACTGTATTGTTGGCTGGCAGTATTAGCATAAAAGTTGTAGCTGGATGTGAAAAAAAGAAGGCACTTCAGTTCAAATGCATAGGGCTGGACATCCTCATTATTATACTTCTCAGGGACCTTAAACCACAGTCTGGTTTGTTGGGGTTTTTTTTTGGTGGTTTTTGTTTTTTCGGAAAGAGTATCACCCTGTTGCCCGGGCTAGAGTGCCGTCACGTCAGCCTAGCTCACAGCAACCTCAAACTCCCGAGCTCAAGCGATCCTCCTGCCTCAGCCTCCCGAGTACCTGGGACTACAGGCATGCGCCACCATGCCCGGCTAATTTTTTCTATATGTTTTTAGTTGTCCAGCTAATTTATTCCTATTTTTAGTAGAGATGGGGTCTCGCTCTTGCTCAGGCTGGTCTCGAACTCCTGAGCTCAAACGATCCTCCCGCCTCGGCCTCCCAAGTGCTGGGATGACAGGTATGAGCCACCGCGCCCGGCCACAGTCTGGTTTAAGAATCAATTAATTCACATCAGGGTAGGAGAAATATATGAAAGTGTCGAAATAACTTATTTTTTCTTCATTTCTTCACTTACCAGATCTTTTTTAGAAGTTTCTGAAGAGAAACACTTTTCTTTTTTTAGGAATCCCTTTCTCAGCCAGCCTTTCGGTTGGAATGGCTATCGACTCTCAGCCTAAGATCTGGTGTTCCCATTATGCTTATGCCTGCCTGTTCCTGGTCATTTTAGCTCCCCCAAATGGGACACAGACGGGAGAGAGAAGGCAGCCAGCCCTTTGCTGATAGTGCTATCAAGGTATTTGATAGGAAAGGAGTTTCTCCATATTAAGAATGTTATGGGCTCCAAGTACCTGTGTGTTCAGTCGATCCTTCCTCCCCGGCTCCAATCCCACCCGTCAACCCTGGGACGGGGATGAAGAAAGAGCAGTTGAGGCTGGGCGCAGTGGCTCACGCCTGTAATCCTAGCACTCTGGGAGGCCGAGGCAGGAGGATCGCTCGAGGTCAGGAGTTCGAGACCAGCCTGAGCAAGAGCGAGACCCCATCTCTACTAAAAATAGAAAGAAATTAGCTGGACAACTAAATATATATATAGAAAAAGTTAGCCGGGCATGGTGGTGCATGCCTGTAGTCCCAGCTACCCGGGAGGCTGAGGCAGGAGGATCGCTTGAGCCTGGGAGTTTGAGGTTGCTGTGAGTTAGGCTGACACCATGGCACTCTAGTCCGGGCAACAGAGTGAGACTCTGTCTCAAAAAAAAAAAAGAAAAGAAAAAAGAAAGAGCAGTTACATTGTCTGTGGTTGCCATGATTGTGAGCTGTGTGGGTTGACCTGACTTAGATTTATTTTGTCTTTTTAGCCAACTGTAAGTGTTCTGATGTAAGGTATGGGGGGGAGTGGGGCTTGGTACAGACGTGTACTATTTCTTTAGGCCCAAAGGTGGATAAGAAAGAACTAAATACATCTTGCCCTACAAATATCCAAGAGCCTCTTGCTTTAGTCTTTCTATATCCCCTCTATATTCCTCTCTTAATTCCTTTTTTCTGGCTGGCCAAGTGCAGTGGTATTTACAATGAATTGGGCCGGGCACGGTGGCTCACGCCTGTAATCCTAGCACTCTGGGAGGCCGAGGTGGGAGGATTGCTTGAGGTCAGGCATTTGAGACCACCCTGAGCAAGAGAAAGACTCCATCCCTACCAAAAATATAAAAATTAGCTGGGCAACTAAAAATAGAAATAAAAAATTAGCCAGGCGTGGTGGCAAGCACCTGTAGCCCAGCTACTTGGGAGGCTGAGGCAGGAGGATCGCTTGAGCCCAGAAGTCTGAGGTTGCTGTGAGCTAGGCTGACGCCGTGGCACTCTAGCCTGGGCAACAGAGCAAGACTATGTCTCAAAAAAAAAAAAAAATAATACAACTAATTGATCACAACCAGTTATAGATTCCTTTGTTCCTTCTCCACTCCCACTGCTTCACTTGACCAGCCTAAAAAAAAAGTAAAGTAAAATAAATTAAATTCTTTTTTTTCTCCTCATTTTGCCATCCCCTTCTAACTAGCTTCTGTTCTTTTTAAATCATCCCTCTCTGGTAGGAAGGGTTAATGTCATATGTCCCAGTGGTTTCACAGTGGGAAGAGACTAAGCAGAAGACTGAGCCCAGTGGGCCCTTGCAGAGGAGCTGGTGGAGGGTACGCGGCTAGATGGATTGGGGAGACACGGGCCACACCTGCTCTTTCTCCAGCTGTGCCTTCTTTGTTGGAGGCCCTAGAAGTCACAGTCATGCATTTTAAAATCCTCTCTCCCATTGCAGATCTCTAAGTGAATTCAGCTCTGTGTTCAGCCTCCATTAGATAGATCTCCAAGAGTTCCCTGTATAGGAAGGCCCTAATCCTTCTCTTCCTTCCTTTCTGAAAAGAGGGCAGAAAACTACAGAATTCAGCTGAGGAAATGGAGTCTTCAGCTACCCACTCCCTGAGCTCCCGGGAGCAGCCTCTGGCACTCACACCTACTCGAAGGTCCAGCCTGACTGGAGCTTCAGAGTCATGAAAAGAGCTGCCCTTCAGGCAGCCACTTTTGCCTGTAGAACAGGGGCCCAGAAGAGACATTTTCCAGAGGTTTTGAGCAATGATGAGCAGGGAGGGAAGCCTGATTAGCCGAGCTGAGCGTGCTCTGAGTTTTCCCCACGCCTGCTCCACCTGCCCTGTCGTGTCCCCAGACACTGCTCACGCACTAGGCATCGTGCTCCAGGAAGGGGAGATGCCAGCCCCGGAGTGGATGGTGGCAACGTTGTGCGGTTGTTCATCAGCACGTGTGAGGCCGATGCTGGCACTGAGGAGCATCCTGGCACAACCCTGTGCCCTCTCCTTGCTCACCCTTCTCTCCACCCCCAAGCCAGGAGGTGCTCCCTAGCTGCACCTCGCTTAAGCTTCCCTTCCAGGTGTTTCCCTTTAGATTCCAGAAGTCTTGCAGTCTAGTTGGATGCCTGTTCCTTGCACCCTCAAAGCTTTCCATATTTTTTCCATCCCCAATTCACTTTTATCCTCCTCATTGTTTACCTGTGACAGTATTATTGGTCACCCCAACAAGTGAGAGGAAATGCCAGCAGATAGGGCTCCAGACCCCTCACTCCAACCCCAGTCATTAAAAATGTATTCTCTATAATGCACTTCATATATAATATTAATAGTTTCAATAAGGCATTCAATTGAATAGAAGCAGGAAGTTGGAAAAGCACTGATACTGAAGATGATGAACTGGGGGTATGAAAGTACCTGCTCTCCTCTGGTACTCATTAGAAATTCTGAGACCCAAGAGCAGATGAAAAGTGTCTGATGCCCTTGATGGGTGGGATGGCTTTGGACCCAACCCTCGGCTAGTACCGGTATCTATACCAGGGCCCATGGAGGAGCCATTAAGTTTAGGCTCACTTAAACCACGTTGCCTTGCTCTGAGATTGGATGTAGACCAGTGAAAACTTGGGACCTCCTGAAGACCAGATGGAACCTCCATTGCATCTGATCCCACCTAGATCTGGAGCAAAGGCAGTAAGACAGGTTAAATTCACACCTCAGATAGTCAAATAGGAATCACAGAAGGATGGAAAAGAGGGTGCTCACTTTCTGTTGAGCATGGTGAGTGTGTGCCCAGGCTCCTTGACTCTTCTTAGCTGAGGGGTTGAGATGATACTATTGAGTGGCAAGGAGTTCTTTGCCTTCTAAACTCTGGGCACCCTCAGTCCTGGATGGGCCTGCAGGCTGTGGTGGAGTGAGGCGAGGTAAGGAGAGCCTTAGCCAGCAGAGACACACCTTCTCCAGAGAAGACGGACCAGCAGGACTTGTGGTGAGCCTCCTTTGCATAGTACTTTTGAAGGCTCCATGCAGTGGCAGGAAGCACGGGGACAGGCAATCCAACCAATTTATTTGGCTGCCTTTTTCTTTGTATGCTCTGCTGTCTCCAAATTCTTGCCTCTTCTCCAGGAACATATTTTTTCCTTAAACAGCAGAGGAATGAAAGAGGTGCCCTACCCCACCATTCCCCACTCCTCTCTACCTCCCTCCCACCTCGACAGTTTCTCCCGCATTACTCCCGTTTCTTTCCTGTGGGCAGAATTTTTGGACAAGACTAAATCAGCCACCTCCCAACAACGAAAACTGTCCTCCAACCATTTACCTTTTCCCTGGCCTCTCTCTCCACCCTCTCGGAGATCCAACCCTCTCCTCCTACCGCAATTCTACCAAGCCAGGTTCTAAGCCACACCTCA
Organism: Varecia variegata; assembly: GCA_028533085.1. NCBI lineage: Eukaryota > Metazoa > Chordata > Mammalia > Primates > Lemuridae > Varecia > Varecia variegata. The sequence goes on along the minus strand of CM052450.1, from coordinate 21,184,775 downwards.
GAGGGACTACAGTTCAGAAAAGCAGAGCTGCCGAGAGAGCCGTGCTATGGCTAAGCAAAGGCTGTTCGTGGGGATCAATTATTACCAGTTTTTTTCCTCTTGACCCTGAGTTGACTGAATCCCTTTTTTTGTGTGCAGTAAAGCAAAGACTTTGACACGGGGCAATGCATTTCCCTCTGCCCCGTAAGACTGCAAGTGGTTTCCTTTCCTCCGTGCTCCTTGCCCGCCCCATCAGAAAGGCCACCTGTCTGGAGCACTGCCTCCTGAATTGGGTTTCTCTCCTTGGTCCCTTCCTTTCCCTTCTCCACACGAGATCACGCTCCTCTTCACAATTTGCAAACAGCTGGAGAAAGTGGCACGACTGGGCACGGTTGCTATGTGTCAGGGACGTGAATGATGAGTTTGAGTGATGAGAACCAGGTCTCTCGGTAGGCAGGAGGAAGGCATCTTTTGACACCTGTATTTTATCCAGGTCTTCCAGGAGAGGGACTGAAGGAGCGGAGTTCTGCGTTCTTTTGGGGGAGGGAGCGCAGTGGAGGCTGTGGGCTGTAAATACGTGCCTGTCTCCTGACTGAAGGGGCATGTTATTAAGTTGGAGAGTTTTACTTCCCTGCATGCTGCTGACACGAATGAAGACTGGTTTGTCCGCCTGGCTGCACAGCGCTCATGGTCACATGTCACCCAGTGTGTGTTAAGTGCAGATTGGTATGTGCCGGCCCTCTGAGGGCTTTAAACAGATAACTGAACTTCGATGTATAATTTTTCCATTCCGCATTCACAACATGTTTGGCCTCAACGCAGAAATCCACATGTCGGAAACATCTTTTAAGTTTGGCTATTAATTTGCACAATGTCCTAGTTCCAATGTCCTTGCCCTCCATCTGAAAGAACTAATGAAATTTCTTGTTTTCGGTTTCATTTTACGAGGGGATTGTTTGGGAATGCTAACTTTGCTCTGGGTTTTTCAAGCATCCTAGTTGTTTACCATCACTCACCCCACCCTGCCCCGATGCTTGAAATTTGAGCCATGGATGTCTCTAGTGCCCCATGGTCTCTTCTTACATGTTTGGTCTGGGTTGTTGAGCAGTTATATTTTGTAGTTTGGGTTTTGTTTCTCTCCTCAAACCACCAGTTCCTTGTTCTGCTGGCCAATTCTCACCTCCCTGTTTTCTCATCCCCCTTTTCCTTCCCCTGGTGTAGATCAAGGTGGTCAAAGCATTCCATAGTTCCCTCCACGAAAGCATTCAGAAACCCAAGAGCCAAAACTCCATCCACAGCTTCATGATCCACCCTGAATTCGCCATAGATGAGGAGTTGCCACGAACACCACTCCTGGACGAGCAAGTGGAGGATAATCTTGATGCGGTTTCTACATCCGGGACTAGCGTGTTCCTGTTGGATGGTGAGGTCACTGCAAATGCCAACCAAAACAACAATGCGGTGGATTGCAGTCAAGTGCAAACTGTTGCCTCCCACTCGGATAGCCCGCTCCACAGCCTGGAGACATCAGTTTGAACTGTCATTCTCTGACTCCCATCCCTGCTTTCTCTATTTCCCTTTTTATCACTCCCATCTATAAGGTGATGATGGACCTTTTCATTGTCATGTCAGCTGCTCCCCAGTGTGTGTGAACCCCGACCTGACCATGAAGAGGCAAGAGCACAGACCTACAAGGATTTCAAGTTAAGCTTGAGTTGGGGTTTGTAGCAGGACCCAGTCAAACCCCAGGCAGGTAATGGTAGAATCTACTTCATGGGTGTGTCAGCTGTTATTTTTAAAGAAATGACAACAGTCCTATTGGCATCACCCCACCCTAAATTCTCCCCCTGTGTTCATACACACGTCACCACATCCTGGCTTCTGGATTTTATCTATTAGTCTGTGCTGTTTATAAACTAAGTTGAGGGTTCAGAGAGAGAATATCCCCAAATGAAATGGGCCGAAGTAGGGATGGATTGTATAAAATCATCCAGTAGTGTGATTGTTTTTATGACAATTTTTCCCATTTTGAACACTTATACCTAAAGGCCTCTGGCTCTTTCTGCCCTTCCAGTCAAACCTCCCTGAGGTTCTTTTGCTCTTTTGTGATCCTTGTCTTCCTTTCCTTCACTTTTTTTTTAATGTTTTGACAATTAAGAAAATGGAAAGGACATGGGTGAATTGAGTAAATTTGACCATTCTCCCTTTTGGCCCCAAAAGAACCCTTGATTTAGTTCTAGAATCAGACGGGTTTCTTTGCTAAAAGGTCCTTTTGCAGCAATTAAGAGCTGGTAAGAACGTTGCCCTGTTATTGCCAGGCTACCTTCTGCTTTTAAGCTGCCATCTTGTCAGGCGTGTGCGTTGTCAAGTGCCAGGGAGATCAGCCTTGCCCGCCGTGAAGGTCACACACGTGTGGTGTATAGTTTGTACCGCAGGCTTGAGCTTTCTCCAATTCCTAAAGTCATAGCAGAAGAATGAGTGGGGTGTGACCCTGCCTCCTTGCTGGACTTGGATATTGAAGACCGGAAGAATGGCAGGTCTAGGACAAGACAGACCATCAAGCAGACTGTTATACGTCCTCCTTGGAGTAACCACTGCTTTCAAAGCCATCTGCCAAGGCTCTTCCAGGGCAGAGCATGATTGTTCGGGGAATGAGTATGGAGAAGCCTTGGGAGAGGCCAAAGAGCCGTTCTGGCATGATCTGAGAAAACCTTCCTGCAGGGACCAGGAACTCGAGCTTAGGTGCCTGGGGACCAGCTTCGACCTACTGTTCAGTTTCTAGTTCCAGTCTTTGCTATATCCCACAGCTTACCCAGCCTCTGAGAAGGTCCCAGCCTTTCTCACATATTCTGATTTTGAAAATATGCATCCAAAGAGGGAGGCCCCCGTGACATTTTGCTGACTTCAAGGAGCAAAATACCCTACTGAAAAGCCCCCTTCCTGCCCTCGTTTCCTCTCACGTGCCCCACGCGAGCCCGTCTCAGCCACGCGCTCCAGCTGCTGCCCAGCAATGCCCTGTGCCTTCTCCCTGAGCACTGCCCAGAGCGTCCCCTGCCACCTGCCTCTCAGGAGTTGGGGACTTCGCTAGGAGATTTTTTAAGTGTTCCTTACTGGGACGAGGTGGAGCCACATGTGCAGGAGCTCCATTTTTATCCCTGCCGATGTCGACTTCGGTCCTTCTGTGCAGGGGCTAACCGGTGACCCCGACTCCCATAGCCGGGAGGTAAGTGAAGCCCGCACCCCTCTTTCCGGAGCCATGGGAGTCAGGAGAGGGCGCGTGAGGCTCTTACGAACTGCCAGATTTCCATGTGGGAGGAAGGTGGCCTGGTCCACTCAGCCTTTTCTAATGGGTCCCTCCTCCCTCCCTCCTGTCACCTGAGCTGCCCGAGGCAGGACTGTAAAGAACCAGCACCCCCCCATCCCATTACTGCACAATCCGTCATTGCAGGAAACAGGAAAACAGATTCGACTGGGGTTTTGTGCAGCAGTGTTTTATGTCTGAAATACTCCCGGGGGGGTGGGGGGGGGAGGGGAATTAGCTCACCCAAGGCATTAGGTGTTCACATATGTATTCATCAACTACATAGGAAGATTTAATTCTATCAAATCTTTTATTACCTCAGATCATTTTAAAAGGCAAGCCGATCACAAGCTTTGAAGGCTATTTTACCATTCCTGTTCCCAAAAGACTCTCATGGTGCCTGACAGGTTACCCTTGAGGGCTTGTGTGTACTTTTCAAAAGTCAACAGTTTTTTGTGTGTGTGTTCTAGTTTCCATAGTAGGAGAGAAAATATAGAAATATATGCAAAAATATATAGTTTTCTTTAGATCAGAAACTGATATTTTCGAGTCAGCCATATGTATTTTGTTTAAAGGATTTAAAATAAAGTGCCGTCATGTAACCCCGTGGAAGGGAGTGCATAACCAGCTGTTTGACATGACAGGTGACTTAGTATATTGGTAATTGGTTTTAAAACCAATACACCATACTTCCTTTCTCCAAACAGCCATCTTTATACTTAGGGGAAAAAAAAATTATTGGGTTCTAGACTTTTTTAATACAAATTTTGTTGACATGGAATTGAGTAAGTTTAAGTGTTTATGTGCCTATGTTTTTTATATAAGTTTTTTCTATTCAGTTTCAGTGATCCAACTGGCAGTGAGTAAATATGGCATAAGTTAATAATGCTTTTCCCCAACATGGTGCTTTGGATTTGAAAAGGGTCTGATGGGGAGAAGAAGAACATATCATCCTAGATTCCTCTCTTGATAAACCTAGGGAAACGGATAGTAAATTGTGAATAGTAAGGAAAACACCCAGCAAGAAGGGACACAGCTGTCAGGAAATGAGCATGCGTCCCTGCGCCCCGCCCCCGACACGGAGATGGCTGGCCGGGCTCCTCTGTGACCAGTGATTAGGATCAGGGGCCTCGGTTGGACTTGTGTCTCTTGAAGAATAGCTGGCAAAGTGGTACCAACAACATTAGTATCTCCTGACCTGTAAGGATACTCTAAATTGGAGTTTGCATTTTTATGGTTTTCACTTCCCGTTCCTCCTGGAATTTTCCATTAGTGAGGTTTTTTTTTTTTTTTTTTTTTTTTTTACAAGGATGTGATTTGCAATTCCTTCTCTCCACTAGAAAGATTTTGTGCAATATATTACATAAGGGACAGAAGTCTAAGTGGAAAAAACAATGGCTGGTTCTAGCCCTGGGTGACTGTCTTGGGGCTAGGTCCTTCCCATGGGTGTCTTCTGTCCTCTGAAATGACTCTGCTATCCCTAAAGATGTTAAAAGAGATGACCTAGATATCCCTCTGGACACTTGTGAATTCTTTAGGATTTGAGTTTCTTCTTTTCTCTTGAGCTTCAGAGGGGAGAGCTTGCACAGTTAAATCTAAGTGATTCCCTCACTGCCGAAAACCCGGAGGGGCGTGGCAAACTCGCATGTGCCGAGAAACCTCTGGATGCATCCGTTCCTTTCTTTCCTGCGTCCCTTGCCTTACGGTGGAAGCAGCCCGTGTACCTTCACAATATGCACACTCCCTCACCTTTCCCACCTAGGGACCACCTCACTGCACTGGTGAGGGTGGGCTCTTCAAACGCTTGCTATTCTTAAGCCATTCCAGCCTCTTCCTCAGAATAGACCAGACACCCTTCCACTGAGCTCAGCGCCAGTCCTTTTGCCTCCCCTGCTGTTAGGCCTGCTGTTCCCTTTCCTCTTGATTAGGAGAGATGGAGGGAGATTAGCTGCCTGTATGGAATTGGCCTGCGGTTCATGTTTTCTCCCCGTATGTATATATGCCATATGTGAATATGCCATATATATGTGCCAACAAATCTATCCACGTTGCTCTTTCCGAATCAGCATGCAGATAGGAATTTTGAGTTTCTTCTTTTCAGTAACTAGTATAACAAGCACTGGTATTTTTGTACAAAAAGAAAAAACAAACAAAACAAAAGATTGACTATTGTGGTCTGCATGATATAAACAAACAAATGGTGATATCAAAGCAATGTGTACTCCAGTGTGTGTTGCCATAATTTGCAATTCAGCGTAACAGTGCACCCAGATCTGCATTTGCATTCTGATATTATTTAAGCTCTGTGTACAATGTTTTGCATGTATTTATATGGTTCTTAGGAAAAAAAAGGTATAAACTGGCAAATCCGAAATTCAAATGTGTTGTTTCACTGAGACAGGAAGAAGAGGAGTTTTAAAAGGGATAATTTTTTGGAACCAATAAAGCTTTTTGCTAATGAGCAGAAACCAACACTGCCGTGCACTGAGAATAAAAGCCCGTGCCCACTTGTATCTGTGCTGTCCTCAATGCGCCTCCACGTGCGGGTCATGCCTCTGGTTGTCTGGGAAATTGAGAAGGGAAACACCACAGCCATGTCCAGAACTTACCCGAGCAAGCACAGGAGTCAGCTCGTCCCTGCGCCCTGCCCTGCCTCCCTCCTGACTCACCACCCTGGGCGCCAGTTTCATTCCCTTGTAGTTACGAGCTTTGCTCTGCCCACCTTGGTCAGAATCCGCAATTCAGGAGCTGGAGCTTTTGGGAGGATAAGAAATAGGCAGTCTTGGCAGTCTTTTCTTTTTCCTTTGTTTTTGTTTGTTTGTTTGTTTTTTAATGAATTGCCTTTTGGGAAAATTCCCCTTATATTAGCTGCTTTTCTCCGTCCGGGGTTCTCCACTATCCCCCTCCCATCCCTGTAGCTGTTTTTTAATTGTTCCATTCAGTGACTCTCTCACATGACTGATATTGGGCCCCAGTTTCTGGTCAAAACAGCTTCTTCTTCCAAGCTTTCGTATCTCACACACCTCCTTCCTCCCAGAGATCTCATCCGGGCGCACAGTCAAGTCCCCTCTTCTCTTTTAAAGCATCACAGGGAGGAACGGACCTTGTCTACTCTCTCAAGTTCCTTTCGGAAAAGTATGATGTTGAAGAACAGCCCAAACTCTCCTGGCCATTTGAACAGGCTGCTTCTGAAGGAGTAAGCAGCCTTGGTCAAAAAAGACCTCTGTGGCCGGGCGCGGTGGCTCACGCCTGTAATCCTAGCACTCTGGGAGGCCGAGGCGGGCGGATCGTTTGAGCTCAGGAGTTCGAGACCAGCCTGAGCAAGAGCGAGACCTTGTCTCTACTAAAAATAGAAAGAAATTATATGGACAGCTAAAATACATATAGAAAAATCAGCCGGGCATGGTGGCGCATGCCTGTAGTCCCAGCTACTTAGGAGGCTGAGGCAGTAGGATTGCTTGAGCCCAGGAGTTTGAGGTTGCTGTGACCTAGGCTGACGCCACGGCACTCACTCTAGCCCGGGCAACAGAGTGAGACTCTGTCTCAAAAAAAAAACAAAAAAAACCACAAACCTCTGTGATCTGAGGTCTTATCCCCACTTTTCTTGCCTGTCCCAGGCTGCTCATGCTCACACACACGAACACACGACCCACTTAAAACAAGGGCTGGGCTGGGTGGTGGCACCTGTAGTCCCAGCTACTGGGAGGCCGAGGTGGGAGGATCCCTTGAGTCCAGGAGTTTGGGGCTGTAGTGCACTATGATCGTGCCTGTGAATAGCCACAGCACTCCAGCCTGGCCAACATAGTGAGACCCTGTCTCAAAAACATAAAATTTAATAGGGACTGGGAAATAAATAATAAACTAACAAAAGTAAAAAATAAATTTAAAAACAGGGGCTGGGCTTATTTAATAACAGGAGTCATAAAATATTCACAAAACAGAACTAAAGTCTTTTTTTTTCCATTGTAAGTTCCCTCCTAAGGCCGGGCGAGGTGATTCATGCCTGTAATCCTAGCACTCTGGGAGGCCAAGGCAGGTGGATTGCTCGAGGTCAGGAGTTCGAGACCAGCCTGAGCAAGAGCGAGACCCCGTCTCTACTAAAAATAGAAAGAAATTATCTGGACAACTAAAAATATATAGAAAAAATTAGCCGGGCATGGTGGCACACGCCTGTAGACCCACCTACTCGGGATGCGGAGGCAGTAGGATTGCTTAAGCCCAGGAGTTTGAGGTTGCTGTGAGCTAGGCTGACACCACAGTACTTGCCCAGGCAACAGAGGGAGACATTGTCTCAAAAAAAAAAAAGAGAGAGAGAGATTCTGATGTGTGGCAGATCTGGAGGCAGGAAACACACACGCCCTGACCCCAATTCTATTTCTTGCCTGGCTTGATTTTCCATCTTGGCAAGGAGCCCACTGAACTACATTGATGATTTCCAAATTATATTTTGGACAGCAAAAAGTTACTGCTTAGAGATGATTCAGGGCCCACAAGTGTTCAACAAAAGTGGCACATTTTTAAAAATGTCTTTGGCTTCTAGATCAACTGTAGCTTTAAAAAACTAAGGTCCCTGCCAGCTCAGAAATGCTGTGATTCTAATTAACAAATCAAATAATCAGTACTGAAATGATCCAACGTTGGGTGGCAATATAACGTTGAGTTGTGTGTTTAAATACACAAGCAAGCCTAATTTGGATCCTGTCTCAATTATCTCCCATTATAATTATCAACGTATACACAAATATAGTGAAACTTCGTGATTATAGTCCAGCCTGCTGAGGCTGTCATCGAGCTGATTCTGCAGTGGAATAATCACCTTCTGCTTTGGAGTTTGTTGTAAAAAGAGCAGTACTTTGGGAATCCAGAGATCTAACCCAATGGAACGGCATAAAATGAGAGAAGAGAAGCACGATGTCTCATTCGAGGTGTGGTGGAAAGAGCCTGGCCTGGGAATCTTGACCCTGCTAGTTTGTTGTGTGACCCAAGGATCTTTCCAACTCGGACACTCTTTCCATGCCTGCTCTCATGTCTGATTGCTGTTAATAACCACTGGAGAATGTCCACGTGGAATTTCTCTTTCATTGCTTTATCTCCCCTGGAATGTGGCATCGTTGTGTGTACTGAACACGACGGCATACCTGCACACGCACAGGCAGGGACCTGCGACAAAGGCAACGGCTCCACATCCTCAAAGTACAAGAAATATGTGTCTTTTCTCTTCTAAAGCAAATCCAGCTCTGACCTAGCTTGCACTCACCAAGGTCTGCGACAGGTCTCGCTCAGTCATCTTTTGTGGCCTCATCTCTTCCCCTTGGGTATTGGTCCACTCATTCACTCAACAAGTATTTATTGTGCCAGGCACTGTTACATGCACTGGCCTATATGCACTGTTATAGTCCCTGACCTCTCTGAATTTAGTCTCATGGAGGAGAGACAAAATAAAGAAGTAAATGTTTATGTAGCGTGTCAAGTGGTGACAAGGACCAGGGAGAAAAGTAAGGTGGGCTAAGGGGAGGAGGGAGCACCAGATGTGGGTTTAGAGTGGTCAGGGAGGGCCTGATGTCTCTGATAAAGAGACATTTCTGAAGAGACTTGGAGGAAGGGCACAGCAAGTGCAAAGGCCCTGAGACAGGAGATCTTAATTTGTTTGAGGACATGCAAGGAGGCCAGGGGTTGGAATTGAGTAATTAACCTATAGGCCATTATAAGATTGGCTTTTCCATGAAATGAGGATTCACTGGAGGATTTTAACCAAGGACTGCAATGACCTATCTTATAGTTTAATGGGGTCCTGTTGGCTATTGTGTGGCTGCAATCTAGGGGAAAAAAATGGAAGAACAGTGCAGCTTTAGCTAGCACACATGCCACATGCGGGCCCAGCCTACTATAAGGGGTACATGTAAATCCAAGACCCACAGTCATGCTGTTGTCCTATGACACAAAAGAAAATGCTACTCCAAAAAAAACCTAATGACATGAAGATATATATTGCTAGCCTCCCTAGCCTGTTCAGGACACCCTGGTCAATAAAATATCACCTTGGTTAGTGACTGAAATATTCTACTCGCACAAAGACACACAAAAAAACCTCACCTTGACTTGTGCCTTCCTTGCTCTGGCCCCCCCACCCCCGTTGTCACGTCCATGCCCACTGTCCGGCCCCCAGGTGGGCCCTCTGCCTTCCTCAGCTGCGCTGAGACATGCTGTGCCCCCTTCTAACTCCTGATGTGACCACCCAGCCTGCTCACTCCGCTCAGTCACCTTCCTCCTGCCGGGGGTCTGGGGGCAGAACCTCTGTCTTGGAGGAGGGGCCGCCAGCTCACTCACAGCTCTGGGGCACAGGGAAGACTTGGGGCTGTTAACAGGTATTAGCTCCTCCAGACACAACTCAGCCACCCCTGCTCTGTGGCTCTCCAGCTGGTAGGTCTCAAGGGACATCGCAGAGGCTGACACACACAGAACCCCAGAAGGACCAAGGAGTCAGAGGCCAGCTCTGCTCTCAGGGCACCGGACTTAAGGAAAGGGTTCTCTCATCTGCCAGCAATGCCAAGCCCTCCTCCCGCAGGGCTTAGCCTAAGCGGGGAACGAGGCTTCCCTTGGCCTGGCCACCGTTCTCACTTCCAAATACTCCTCACTCTTCTCAGGGGTCTCGGGTGGAGTAGGGGCAGAGAGCAGAGAACTGGGAGAAATGTTTCTGTCCTTTCTAAATCTTTCTGTCCTAACCACGCTATCTCACGGCCTTAACTTAAAACGATGGCATTTGCTGGCTTTGTTTTCTGTTTCAGACTTGTCTGGACTGGAGAGGCCCCCAGGATACAGGCAGATGAATGAGGAAGGGTGGGTGGAGGGGTGTCAAGATGAAGCTTCCTGTGTCATCCTAACGTGGTTGTCCCAGCCCCAAAACCTCCAAAAACCGAGCCTAGTTGGGTTGTCTTTCACACGGGCAATTTGGGCATGCCTTTGGCCCAGGAATACAAAAGCTACTGCTAACACCTTTGTAGGGCAAAGGGGACAAACACAGGACCCTGGATCCCCTTCCAGTGCGGGTAGGGAGGACAGTGGGGGTTGGCTTCTTTTCTTTGACTGGTGCGTGCACAACAGGAAGACTAGCCACTGACTGTGCTTTGCATATCTCGCCCCGTTCACGCTTACGTCACAAACTCACTGCAGCAAGGCTCACCTACGAGAACTTCTTGAACTTCTCGGGGGTCCAATCAACTCGTATGGTCAGGCGTTGTGCTTAATGCCAGAGATGCAATTAATCAAACACGGTCCCTGCTCTAAGGGCTTCAAAGTCTACTTTGGGGAGACAGACATTTAAACAAGCAATCCCATCAACTTGAGGGACACTCTCACAAAGCTGCATGCACAGCGCTGTGGGGACACAGAAGTGGAAGACACGGGTCTCAGCAGTAGAAGGCTCACAGAGGCGGTGGCATTTGGGCCACATGTTTTAAAATAATAATTTTGTTTATTGTAAAAATGACACTGGGCCGGGCATGGTGGCTCACACCTGTAATCCTAACGCTTTGTGAGGCTGAGGCGGGAAGATCACTTGAGGCTAAGAGTTCAAGAGCAGCCTGAACAACAGAGCGAGACTCTATCTATATTTAAAACAAAAAAATAGCCAGGTGTGGTGGAGCACACTTATAGTCCCAGCTACTCGGGAGGCGGAGGTGGGAGGATCGGGCTTGAGTCCAGGAGTTTGAGGTTGCAATGAGCTATGATGACACCACTGCACTCCAGCCTGGGTGACAGAGTAAGACCCTGTCTCTAAAAAAAAAAAAAAAAGGACAAAAAAAAGACACTTGATCTTTCTTGATCTTTGTAAAAATTCAAGCAGTAAGAGTTGAAAGAAGAAAGTAACAAAATGCTTCAAGCCCTACCACCCAGAAACAACCAGTATAAAGGGCTTTTTGTTGTTGTCACCGTTATTTGCTTTGTTTTGTTTTGTTTTTGAGACAGAGTCTCACTCTGTCACTCTGGCTAGAGTGCAGTGGTGTCATCATAGTTCACAGCAACCTCAAACTCCTAGGCTCAAGTGATCCTCCTGCCTCAGCCTCCTGAGTAGCTGGGACTACAGGTGTGTGCCAGCCCACGTGGTTAATTTTTCTATTTTTAGTAGAGACGGGGTCTCGTTCTTGCTCGGGCTGGTCTCAAACTCCTGAGCTCAAGCAATCCTCCCGCCTCAGCCTCCCAGAGTGCTAGGATTACAGGTGTGAGCCATGTGCCCAGTCAGTATAAAGTTTTAAAAGGTGATTTTACTGGAATTTTACATAAGAAAAAGAAACTGCTGTTAAAAAGAAGCAACTCACACAAGGGCCCAGAGTACAAAAGAGACAATGAGCTGGGTCTGCTTGGAATGCAGAGTGCATGCACGGGGCTAGCCAGCCAGACCAGCCACCGCACCAGGGCAAGGACCCCATCTGTTTCACGTACAACTCCAGTGCCTAGTACCGTGCAGTGGGGGATGTCCCGCAAATATGTGTCTAAAACATAAAGTAACACATGGACGGCAGGCAGGTAAGCATCAAGAGAGGAAAAGAAAGCCGAGCTCGGTGGCTCATAACTGTAATCCTAGCTCTTCGGAAGGCCGAGGTAGGAGGATCACTTGAGCCCTGTGTTCAAGACCAGCCTGGGCAACACAGCAAAACCCTGTCTTGACAAAAAATAGAAAAATAAGCCAGGCCTGGTGGCACATGCCTGTAGTCCCAGCTGCTTGGGAGGCTGAGGCAGGAGAATTGCTTGAGCCCAGGAGTTCAAGTCTGCAGTGAGCTATGATCACACCACTGCACCCCAGCCTGGGTGACAGAGCAAGACACTGTCTCTAAAAAAACTAAAAGAGAAGAAAAGAAAAAGGCTAAAAGGAGCCTCAATTAAGTATAAATAAATGAGACAAATGTCACAATAATATAATAGCAGCCCCCATTTAATGAGCTCTTACATGAGCCAAGTCCCATGCCAAGTATTTTTCATTGTTAGTGCAATTAATTCTCGCAATAGTGTTATATAAGTGCAATTATTATTGTCATTTTACATCCAAGGAAACACCCCAAAAGATTAGATGAGCTGCCAAGATGTGCCAGGTAGTAATTTAGAATTTGAACCCAGGTTAACACTCTTCCTTAATGCAGTGTTTCTATCTTTCCAAAGGGGACTTCTTAAAAGTTTTTGGTGTCAGCAACATCATTAAAATAGCAGATAATTGCCCTATCCCCACCAAAGGACTTTGCTGACCTGGCTACACAAATTATGTCTATTTAAAACCAATCTTAGGCTGGGTGCGGTGGCTCACACCTGTAATCCCAGCACTCCGGGAGGCCGAGGCGAGAGGATTGCTTGAGCTCAGGAGTTTGAGACCAGCTTAAGCCAGAGCAAGACCCCATCTTTACTAAAAATAGAAAAAAATTAGCCAGGCGTTGGTGGGACATGCCTGTAGTCCCAGCTACTTGGGAAACTGAGGCAGGAGGATTGCTTGAGCCCAGGAGTTGGAGGTTGCTATGAGCTAGGCTGACACCACGGCACTCTTGCCCGGGCAACAGAGCAAGACTCTCTCTCAAAATAAAATAAAATAAAATAAAAATAAAACCAATCTTAATACTTTATAATCATATGTTACACTCAACCCCTAAAATCAATAAAAGTGGTTTAAGGGAAACACTAGAGCAATCAGGTTTAAGACATACACCCTGATTCCCAGGAATCAGTGGTTTTCTTCCACTGTGATGATGAATCACTTCAGATACTTACTTTTTGTTTTAATTTATTGATTTAACCAGGTTTTGCCCCATGGGGAGGGAAAGGAGAGAGGGCTGGAGGGGGTGAGGGGGCACAGCCTGGAAACCTGGCGCTCTGCCAGCAGCCTGGTGGGGGGGCTCAGGAAGCCACCACCGAGGAGGTAGTTCCCCTCAGATGTGGGGGCAGGAGAGAACCAGGAAACCGGAGGGAAGATGAGTCTGACTGCAGCAGGCAGGGTAGATAAGAGAAGCAAGGCCCTGAAATGATCGCACGCAGGGGGAAGTTCTTTTTAAAAAAAAAATTTTTTTTAAGTGGCATTCAGGGTTCTGAGGCTGGTTCTATGTGCCCTTCTCTTGTGCCACCTTCCAAGTTGCCAGTTCGCACACAGTGATTGGTTCCAATGGCTCAGTGTGACAGATCTGGTGAGGAGTCCTAGTTCTTTCTCAGACCTGATCCAAAGGAGAGGTGGGCAGAGACCCAGGTTCCAGCTCTGGAGCCAGCGGCCCCTGAGCCACCTCTGCCTCCTGCCAGGTACGGCTCCCGGGAGGGAGGGCACCAAGCACCTGCCGCGGCAGAGCCCCTGGGGAGGACCCCCCGAGAGCCTGGGCGCAGGCAGGGCAGGGGCTGCTGGCGCGGGGAAGCCGAGGCCCTCGATGCCCACTGGCGAGAGATGGGACAGAGGCGTGGTGATGGGGCGCTGGTGTCTTCATCCGCCTGGGGACCCATTTCCCTGTGGGAAGGGCAGGCGGTGAGGCTCTCCACGTCCTCGGCAACCTTAGTGGCGCCTTCTCTCTGGGCTCTCCCAAGGGGCAAAGGATGTGCATGGAGATTAGCAGGCAAAGAGGGGGGAGGCGATGAAAAACAAATTTCCAACAATCTTCGAAGTTTGGGACACTTCAGGTAGCCCTGGGGAGGTGGCCCTGGGGAGGGACGACCTGGCTTCCGAGGCAGGTGCGCAACACGCAGGGCGGGGATCGATCTCCGATCTCGGCAGGAGCCCGCAGCCAGGGGGCAGCGGGGGTGGCCTCCACGGGCCCTGCCAGCCCGGCGTCAGCGCCACTCTCGGGGACAATACCCAGAGCATTGGTCCTCAGAACGTGAAACACGAGCCAGCTCTTTCAAAATCACCTGGGCAGCATCTATTTAAAAAGCCTGCCCCCTCGGCGGCCTCCACCCACTCAGCCAGAAGCTGGGTCCCAGAGACCTGCGTTTGTCTCTAAAAAAATCTCAGAGTGCTGCTTAGACTTGCTAAAAAAATCCTACAAACCTAGAGGCTTGTGAGGTCTGAACGCCTCAGCCACCCGGCGTGAACCATCGCGAGTCTTCGGCTCTGCGCCATTTTTAACCGCCCCCTTGGCGGACCCCAGAGCACCTGGCGGGCGCGGGAACGGGGGTTGAAGGTCTGGGTTTTCTGTCTTATTGAGGGCTCGGCGGCGTTTCCTGTACCCCGTGCATCATTAGCACATTGGTGGCGTCGCTTCCTGTGACTGACTCTCTGTTTCCATTCTGGCGAAGTGGTTTGCTCTTTTTGCTCTTCTGTCGGAGTTAGAGGAACATGAGTTTCTCACGGAACCTCTGCTGGGCCCCCGGGCAGCTCCCCGCTCCGGGCACCCCACGTTTCCACCGGCGGGCAGAGGTCGCGGCCACTCCCTGAGCCACCTCGCTCCTGGAGCACCGGCCCGGATGCCACCTCACCTCCCGTGGCAGGCATCGCGGCCACGTTCAGGTAGAAACCAAACCTGTCGTTTTTGTGTGTTGTTGGGTCAACTCAGCCTGACATTTCAGGAGTAGGCACAAGGTAGGGAGTTTGTGGGGGGGAAAGAAAGTTCTAGAAAGAAAGATTGGCTGCTTTAGGAAAAAAGGACTAAAAACCAAAAGTTTTCTTATGAGGGACTTTGATGAATAAAGATTTAACAAGGAATTTTGAGAGTAGAAAGTTGTGCATTAGGGAGTGTTTGGGAGACATGGAGACCAGGACAATTTCTGCCATTTTTATATTATCTACTAAAAAGAAAAGTGGTTATATGCAAAACACAAACAAATTTGCCTTTTCTCCTGGGAGTCAGCAACTTAGGAAGAGCCAAGAAAAGTAGCAGACGTGCTGGCTGCCCATTATGATTAAGAGAAGACTTAGAAGCTGAAGCCAGAGAGCATCTCAGAGATTCCTGAGACAATGGGTGTCACCAACCTGACCTTTTTGGAAATCAGAGGAAGGACCTCAGAGCCCAAAACCCCGTGGGTAACTCCCACCAGCCTGGACAGGTGAGTGACTCAGGGTGGTGAACGCCACCCTCCCAGATACAATCAGAGCGTCCTGGTCGCCCTGGGGAGCTTCTAACACAGCAGTGCTGCTACCGAGGCTCAGGTCCACTGAGACCACCAAACTCTAGGCTCGGAGACATTTGCTCAGGGCTGCGGGGAGGACAGGAAGGTATTGAGGAAGGAAAGGAGATGTTGTGGGAGGGAAAACTGTGCTAACACAAATGCTTGGCACCAGCTGCCACGCTGCTTTGACTTCCCACCTCTCAGAGGCCCTGATCCCTGTCCTCAGTCTTTCCTGTCTCAGGTCCCACCGGTCACTCCTCAGACAACAACAACAACAAACTCGGTCTCACCGTGACAGAAACAAAAGGCCCAATTTCCTGAGGATGTGTTTTTAGATGCTTAAAACTTGCCATGAATGAAAATTGTAATAACAGATGTAACAAAGATATATCTTTTTTGGAATATTAAATACTTTTATTTAAAGGTTCTGGAAGATGAGTTATTTTTAACGGACATGCAGGCTAATCTAGAGATCTCAATGCTAGACGTGCAGATTATACACGTGAGGCTCCTTGTTCAGAGATTCTCACAGGTGGTGGAACTTGAGTCACTCCCTAACCCACTTCATCTGTGAAATGGGATAATAGAATCTACCAAAGCTTGAGAATTAAGTGAGCAGATGAACATGAAGCACCCGCTACACTGCCCGGTCACCACCAGCGTTGTCCTGCTCTGACTCCGGTGGCGGTGCACGGACACAGGGTCGCTACAGTTAGAAGCTTTGACCTTATTGGAGCCACTGTGCTATTGTAACCGTCAGCACAAGTCGTTTGAAACACCAGCACCAGACCACCCCAGCTTCAATGGGTTGTGCCTGTAGCTTTCAACCCGTGCCTACAATTGAGGCCACTGCACCTCCGCAGACGTTGGGAGACAAACTCCCACGCCCAAGGTTGGCCCCGTTGGGCTCCTGCCGCTGCGGGTGGGTCTAGCCCAAAACCTGCTACAAAGTAGTAGCAGATCCCTCTGCCCAAATGCGCAGGACAGAGAGAAAGATATGTCTTCAGGACATAAAATCTCACCGAACTAATCATGAGTGTAAATTACTGCTAATGTTTTCAATCTGATACAAACAAAAATAAAAGGTTCATTAGGAGTTGAAACTTTAGGAACACTGGCAGGTGTTTCAGTGCTATTATAAATAAATAAATAATAAATAAATTTCGGTGCTATTATAAAAATACAACCCAATGATAATAAAGCTAAAAATTGCTATAATTTGGGGAGATAAATGTTATTATGGAAAATACATGTCACTTGCAGGTAGACATGGGCAAGGATGAGGAATGAGTTCTTTTTTTAATTTTTTTAATTCTTCAAAAAATATTTTAAAATATGGAGCGCTTCACGAATTTGCATGTCATCCTCGTGGCAGGGACCATGCTACTCTTCTCTGTACCATTCCAATTTAGTATACGTGCTGCCGAAGCGAGCACCAGGAATGAGTTCACAAAAGTTGTCAGAAGCTTGAAGCATCCCCCCAAAACTATTCCTTTTTAATTTACTTTATTTTTAATTGATGAATAAAAATTATATATATGTATTGTAACAACATGTTTTGAAATATGTAAACTGTGGAGTGGCTAAATTGAACTAATTAATGTGTGCATTACTTCACATGCCATTTTGTGTGGTAAGGACACTTAAAATCTCTCAGCAATTTTCAAGAATACAGTATGTTTTTATTAACTGCGGTCATCACGTTGTACCATAGAGCTCTTGAACTTACTCCTTCTAACAGAAATTCTGTACTCTTTGACCAGCACCTCCACAACCCTTTCCTCCTTCCTCCCCTGCTAACCACCATCCTACAATCTGCTTCTGTGGTTCAACTTTTTTAGATGCCACATATAAGTGAGACGCTGAGGCATTTGTCTTTCTGTCCCTGGCTCGTTTCATTCACCTAATGTCCTCCAGGTTCATCCACGTTGTCACAAATGACAGGATTTCCTTCCTTTTTCAGGCTGAGGAGTGTCCATCGTGTGTGTATAGCACATCATCTTTATCCATTCACCTGTCGATGGACGCTTAGATTGTTTTCCATATCTTGGCTGCTGTGAATGGTGCTGCAATAAACACAGGAGTGTAGACATCTCTTCGACACGCATATTTCATTTCAGTTCCTTTGCATATACACCCAGCAGTAGGATTGCTGGATCATGTGGTAGTTCTATTTTTAATTTTCTGAAGAACCTCCATACTATTTTCCATAATGGCTGTACTACCCCCAAAATTATTTTTATATGCATTTATTAATTAATTCAATCATTCATTTAACAAATGTTCATCAGGGCCCTACTAAGTACCGGCACTGTTTAAGGCACCAGGTGAGCAGGATAGACAAGCCTGTGATCTCCCAAAGCTTACAGTCCAGTGGGAGAGTCAGCTGATAAACAGACAAATGGATATATACTGCAATATCAACCAGTAACCAGTGCTGTGAAGAAAAAAGACCAAAGCAAGGGGACTGCAACTAATAGATTGTGGCCAGGGAAGACCTGTCTAAGGAAGTGACATTTTGGAAGAGGCCTGAATGAAATGAGGGACTGAGCCATGCAGACAGCTGGGATAGGAGGGCTCCTGGGCTGGGGAGTGGCAGGTCTGAGTCAGAACAGTGCTTTGCCTGGCCAAGGGACAGCGAGAAGGCCTGGCAGTCACAGTCAGAGGGACAGTGGTAGGAAATAAGGTCAGAAGGTAGGTAGAGGCCAGATCACGTGGTCCCATCAAGCCCTCGCTGGGTGGGGACTATGGACTTTGTTTTAAGTGTGACGGGAAGCCCAGGGAATTACAAACAGAGGAGGGACATGATCTGATTCACTGTTTCGAATGATCGCACTGGCTCGTGTTAAGACAGTACGTTAGGGCCAAGAGTGAAAGCAAGGAGACCCATTGTGACGGTTATTGCAGAGGTCCATGTGGAACTCATGGTGGCTTAGACCAGGTGCTTGGGTTAGGGATAGTTGGCCAAGGTAAAGCAGACAGAATCCGCTGGCTGAGTGGGAATGGGGCATGAAAGAAAAACAGCAGTCAAGAATGGCTCCAGGGTTTTCGACCAAGCCACTAGAAGACGGGAAACACCAGAGGAGGAGTAGGTTCACATATGGAGGACAGGAGCTCTGTCTTGGTTTGAGATGTCTGTTAGGCAGCTAGAAATGCCCAGTAGAAAGTTGGATAAATAAGCCTAAAATTCAGGGGAATAAAATGGTTCCCTGGTAGATGTCCTGGTTTTCTAATATTTGGGAGTAGTCAGTCAGCTTACTGATTCCTGCTGTGACTTCAGTGGGCTGCTTCCTGTCACAGTAGACATAGCCCTCCGGGGCTGCAATCATCTAGCGGCTTCTCAACACTCAAAGCAAAGCAGTCACTCCAGCCCTGCTGGGGAATGGCAAGGTAGCGCAGAACTTGCGTGGGTTAACTTCCGCACAACAGTAGAGCGCTGCTGGGAGACCAGCTCCACGAGTTGATGCTGTGGGGGTTATTCAAGTTCATGCAAGCTGGACTCTGTCACAGGCCACTCCCTAATTGGGAGTTGGGTAATCCTCTCCTCTAAGCTAGCCAGGAAGCCCAGGAGCAGGGAATGAGAAAACACAGGGCTAACTGGATTTGACTTTGCAAGTTTGGAGGACAGTGTGGTAGAGTGGAAAGATCATGGTCTTTGGACCCAAATAGACCTAGATTCACATTCCTTCTCTGCTCCTTCCTACCTGTGTAATCTTTGACATGTTACTTTACCTTTCCGAGTCTAAATCTCAGGTTAGTTGGCCACAAAGCAAGATAGGTTTGTTGTAAAGATTAAATAAATTTCACATGCAAACTCCTGGCACCCAGTAGGCATCCAAAAGGGATAATTCCCTTCTCCCAGGCCCAAGTCAGAGACAACCCTTTCTTCCACCACGCTTTCCACCCTCCTCAGCTTTCCCTCACTGGGCTCCCATTCCAAACCTTCATGCTCTAAGTCCTGAAGGAAATGTCTCCTCCAGCCTCCCCACCCTCCTGCAGCCGGGCCATGACATTTGGTTGTCCTCCTAGAGATACAGGACAGAACAGCATCATCTTTTCCGGGTTTGCGGGATTCCTCGGGTTTGCCATCCTCCTGGTCTTCACAGTTTTCTGCATCCTGTGCAACTGGAACAAACGGAAGAAGCGTGAGTCCCTTGTTGGTCCTGAGTTGAGACACAGTAGGATTAATGATCTAGTCTGAGGCCGGCCACGGTGGCTCACGCCTGTAATCCTAGCACTCTGGGAGGCCGAGGCAGGAGGAGCGCTTGAACTCAGGAGTTCGAGACCAGCCTGAGCAAGAGCAAGACCCCATCTCTACTAAAAATAGAAAAAATTAGCTGGGCGTGGTAGCATGTGCCTACAGTCCCAGCTACATGGGAGGCTGAGGCAGGAGGATCACTTGAACCCAGGAGTTTGAGGTTGCTGTGAGCTAGGCTGACTCCACGCACTCTAGCCCAGGCAACAGTGTGAGACCTTGTCTCAAAAAAACAAATAAATGAATAGATAAATAATCTAGCCTGGCATTTAAAGCCCAGTTTATTTTCCAGTGATAATCTGTTGCATTGGGGAGTCCTCAGTTCTTTCTTATCCAACACATTGGCCACTGTCTCACTAAGATCCTGAGCTGTGGCTCCTAAGGCCCAGCTGATCTGAGTTCCACGGGGAAGGACATCGCCCTAGGACCCCTATGCCCAGCGTCCTCTTCCTGCTTCTGTGCACCGAGTCCCTTATTCCTCTAGTGCAAGTGGAAATGCCTCTAGCTCAAGTCTGAAAACGGGTTTTCGATGAGTCCCGGTGAGGGTGGGAAACACTTTCAGGAACCACCTTGTCCCCACATTCTGTGCAGCTGACCCTGCTGACCCTCTCTCTCTCATCGCCTTGCAGGGCAAGTTCCTTACCTCCAAGTCACCGTCAGGTCCCTAACTCTGCCACGACCCAGACAACGAGCCAAAAATATCTATGACCTCTTGCCTCCGCGGCGAGAAGAGCTGGGTAGGTGTTTCCTTCCAGTCCATGGAGCCCAGACGTTCAAACTTCTGCTCGCACAATGTACCTCTCACCACCCGGAAGCAACTTTCTCTAAGCTTCCAAACCTGCCTGCCCTCCGGAGAGCACGGAGGAGAATGGGACAGACAGACTGCAAGCTGCAACTCTGAGGGGGTGGGGGTGGGGCGGGGGCGGGCGGAGAGCTCTACAAAGGGAGCAGAGGGTCATCTGGGCTGGGGGGGTTTGTTTTTATTTTTGTTTTCTTTCCCCCGCCCTCTTGGGTAGGGAATTTGTTTTTCCTTGATGTTAAGGCAGCAGCGGAAAGTCCAGTGTGTCCAGGCATGGGGAAGACATGCGGGAGAACATGGTGCCAGCGTTATAGGCAAGGGACAGGGGAGTCCTCTCCAGGAGCTTCCTCCTCAGCCTCCCCAACCCCTGTGCTAGCACCCTCTAGCACCACAGAAGCTGAGGGGGCTTCCAGGTCTCAGAGCATGTCCCATCTGTAGCTCTGACCCTTTCACACCGAACACCAGGCCCCAGGCTGGGAATTCCAGGCACCATGCAAACCCAGTTCACCCACAATGCTGGGATGGTTTAGGCTGAAGCACTCGGAGGACTGGCCAACTAATCTTCAGGATTTATTCTCTGTCCTTTCAGGGAGACATCAGTCAAGGAGTAGCCGTATTTTCAGTACTGAGAGCCTCCTCTCCAGAAATTCTGACAGCCCTGAGCATGTGGTAAGAGTCGAGTGAAACGGCAAGCTTCTGGGGAGAATGACATGTCTCTGGCAGGAGCACCGAGGGGAAAGAGTTCTAGGGCTCGGATCTGGTTTCACTGCAGACAGCACGTCCTTTGGCCCTGGCCCCGCAGCCCTATTAATAAATGGGGAAGACCAGCCTCAGCACCTCCCCAGACCCAGGGAGAGACATTAAGAAGGACAGGAGCAAGTGCTTGGGATTTTAAGAAAGGCACCGGAGTACACGTGTTCAAGTACATGATGTTAGAACTGAAATTGATGGTTTTAACAAACACATTGATAACGTGCTCATCCAAGTGAGTGTTGTTCCCTTCAAAGGGTCCACAAATGTCCCAGTGATGCTGTTGAAGCTCAAAACACACTTAAAACCCTGCTCTGGGAATTACTTGTAGGGCCTTTGTCCAGTTGTTTCAATTATCATTAGTAGCAGAAATATCTGGAAGTCGTTCAGCACTGTAGCTGATGTAGAAAACGCTTGATCAAAAATCAGATAACCAACCTTTGAGGTTACCAGGCGGATGCTACAATTAGCAGCAATGATCTGTGAGTCTTATGATCGGGCTCTGAAGGCAGCTCCCAAGGAGGAGTCTGGTAACAGTTTGTTGCAGAGGCACAAGGGAGAGTAGAGGGGCTACTCTGAAGATTGGGGTGCTGATTTTTATAGATAGGTTGTTTGTTTAAAAATTAATCCGTTTGGTTCTGTGGGCATCCCCGGGTGAGTGCATTGATGTCACTGATGAAGACTGTTGTTACTCAGCCTCTCGCTACCCAGAGGTTTAGGTCCAATTACTACACAGCCACCTGTGTGCTGCTACCTTCCCTTCCTCCTCCTCCCACTCCTTGGACTCTGCTCCCTCCTGGAAGACTTCCTGGAGTAGCAAGTCTGAGCGGCTGATAAAATGCAGGGAAGAGGAGACGCCATTACCAAAGCTAGTTCCGGGACTTGGGTGGGCCCTGAGGGGATTGTGCATTTAGAATTTAGGTCCCAAACTGTCTTAAGGCCACAGACATGTTTGGTTTGGACTCTATAGTGTTTGAAGAACATTTTAAATAAGTTGCCCACATTTAAAAATTGAAGACATTTGAAAGTCCAGATGTCCCGCTTTTCTTGAAAATTTAGAAGTTCTGGAAACATCAAACCAGCACCTCTGAATGGCAAAGATCTGCTAAGTCTGGGTATCAGTTGTCCCTTTAAGAATGATGGCAAGCATCTTTTAGTGTTTTCTATGTGCCAGGAGCTATGCTAAACACTTTATATAGTAATCCATTTACTGCTCACAAAACCTTATGATGTAGATATTATGATGATTCTCATTTTATATATTAGGAAATGAAGGGCCAGAGAGGGTAGGCAAAGTGCTCAACCTCACTCAACACAAAGTGGCGAGGCTGGGATTTGTAGCCTCAGTCTGAACCCAAGCCTCGCCCTTTAGCCACTACGCTGTATCGCCTCTCAGTGTGATCTGAGGGGGCAAGCTCTCTCTGGTTTGTCATACTGTCAGCGTTCGGAGTCGGTAATCTTATCTGCTCTCAGTTCTTGGTGTGCTCTTGGCTGAAGAATGACCAGACACACCAAAAGCAAGGCAAGCATGAACCGAAGCTTATTAAGGAAGGACAAGATAGGTTTACAGGGCAAGAGCAAGATACAGGTTTACAGAGTAAAAGCAAGAGACGTTGGCCACAGAATGGCAAATGGACCCCTCTGTCGTAACAAAAGGGCTCTCATTATGGTCTGGGGTCTGGGTTCATAGTGTCTGGATTGGGCCCACCTCAGGTGTCACCATGGAACCACTTTGATGGACAGTTAACTAACAACATGATAATAATTAGCCTTAGGGTATTCTACGTCATGTTCCATTCTTTTGCAGACTAGCAAGGGTTCCTCCTTCCCCCAGGTGTGGCAGCTGCTCAGAGCAGGATTAAGGGGGGGGCAGCACCAAGACTGGGGGGGGGACACTCCTGTCCTTCTTCCCAGGTGGGGCAATTGCTGGAGGCAGCACCACAGCAAGGCACCCACTTTTGTCACCTAGGAAGAGTCTTGGAGGTCCCTTGCTATCTACCTAACAATACTTTCTCCCCACTCCCCACTGAACTCCCACACTGTGGCCAAAAACCAGTTGCAATGTGTCATCACATTTACACTGCTGCTCTTCTTCAAGTCAGCCTACTGCACCCATACTTACGTGGTTTGTAGAGCCTTGCAATTTGGGAGCCCTGATGTAGAACTTTTCTCCAAGGTGGAGAACCAAGTGAAGGAACTATGCCAGCAGCACTGCGCCAGGAGGAAAGGCTTTGTCCATATTTCTGCTCCCATCCTATCACTGCCTTTCTCTTCTTCCTCATAGCCATCTGAAGCGGGAGCTGTCCCCCAGGTGCACAGAGCCCATATCCATGCCATGGAGTACGCGGTGGGTATCTATGACAACGCCACAGTGCCGCAGACGTGCAGAAACCTCACTCCCTTGGCACAATGCACCAATGTCAGAGCTTCCAGAGACTGCACGAGCATTTCTTCAGAGGATTCACATGATTATGTCAATGTCCCCACAGCAGAAGAGATTGCTGAGACTCTAACGTCTACCAGCAGCCCCTCCGGAAATGTGCTTGTTCTTCCAAGTGCCCAGGAGCTGGAGTTTACTGAAGAAAGAGACGAGTGCAGGAATGCTGTTAACTGCACCAGCTTTTGGTCTCCAGGAACTGAGGGCAGTGAGCCACTCAGTGATGGGGAGTACTCTTCTCAGACCTCAAATGACTATGTCAACATGACCGGGTTGGATCTCGGGGGCATCCCGGAGACGCAGCCTCAGGTGGCTTGTCAGTGCTGCAGAGACTATGTAAATGTCCCACCAGCAGATCCCAATGGAAACCTGCAGCAGGCTGAGGAAAAAGCGACATCCTCAAACACAGACCATGTTGAGAGCAGGACAGACGGTCCAGGGACCCACATCCAACCTGTCAGAAAAAGGTCCTTGGCTTCAGAGGATTATATGGCCTTTCAGCCATCCACACAGAGCGAGAACAGTCAGATGAAACACACAGAAGAGATGTCAGACGAGGACTCTGATGACTATGAGAATGTGCTAGCTGCCGAGCCAGGCAGCAGGGACTCTGAGCATGGGTCTGGCACTCAGCTCCTTCCTCATGAATTAAAATCCAGTTACCTGGCTGAAAGGCCACATGGAGTGGTCTATCCACATGGAGTGGTCTATCCTGCCGGATCCTTAGCCACTGCAGAGTCTAGTGAAGACCCTTGATCACTCTAGTATTTCAGTGCATTCCCTTGGTTAAGCCGAAAAGAGGCTGCACAAAAGCAGAGGTTTCAGAAAGCCAAAAAGGAATTATTCTCAAGCAGGGTGCTATTATCTCTCATACCAACCTAAGAATGTTTGCTGAAACTGCCTTGTAGAACTGTTAGGAAATAAAAAAACAGGAAAGTACTTTAGTGCACAGTGGGAGTAGGAAGTAGTCTTAAAATCACTACCTTCACTGATACCAGCAGACTGCATAGCAAGAGTATAGATTATTTTATGATCTAAGCAGAGGCCAAAAGGAAGGAAGAAGTTGGGGTGGGCTGGGTGGGCAATTGTCATTTTAAAAAGAGTATGGACAACCAATTGCTGGTGGGGATATGAAACAACAGGAACTCTCACTGGTTGCCAATGGGATTGCAAAGCGTAACAGCCACTTTGGGAAACTGCTCAACAGCAGTTTCTTATAAGCAGATACTTATACGACCCAGCCATTCCACTACTAGGAATTGATCCAAGTGAACTGAAAACTTACATTCACACAAAAGCCCACACATGGCTGTTTATAATGGCTTCATTCATAATTGCCAAAAACTAGAAATAACCCAGATGTCCTTCAACAGGTGATTGGAAAGACAAACTGTGGCTGTCCATTCCATGAGTTTATCCACGCTCAACAGTAAAAAGAAATGAACCCAACCGCTGGTTCACACAATATGGACAAGTCTTAAATTCATTTTGCTAAGCGAAAGAAGCTAGGCCTAAAAGCCTACATGTTGTATGATTCCATTTATGAGTCATTCTGGAAAAGGCAAAACCATAGGGATGGAAAACAGGTCAGTGGTTGCCAGTTTGGGAAAGGAGAGACGTTTACTACAAAGGGGCTGCACAGGGGAATTTTAAGATGATAGAGCTGTTCTACATGGTTCTGTGGCAGTGGATATATGACAATATGCATTCGTCAAAACCCAAAAGCTGTGTACCACAAAGAGGGACTTTTATTGTATGCAAATTTTAAAAAATTAGGCTGTGGGGGAACCCAGGATGGTATGCAAATTGTGACAAATAAATCTAATTTTATTACAAATGTATGACATCTCACTGAAGGGGATGGAGGGAAAAATAATTGACAATTAACTTTTTGTTTCTGTTTTGGGACAGAGTCTCACTCTGTTGCCCGGGGTAGAGTGCAGTGGTGTCATTGTAGCTCACTGCAACCTCCAACTCCTGGGCTCAGGCAATCCTTCTGCCTCAGCCTCCCTAGTAGCTGGGACTACAGGTGTGCACACCACCACGCCCGGCTGATTTTTCTATTTTTAGTACGGAAGGGGTCTTGCTCTTGCTCAGGCTGGTCTTGAACTCCTGAGCTCAAGCAGTCCTCCTGCTCGGCCTCCCAGAGTGCTAGGATCACAGGCGTGAGCCACACTACACCAGGCCCTCACATTTCACTTTGGAAAACAATGTTTTGACTTGAAACTGTCAGATGAAGACACAAAGAACTGTACACAAACACTGCAGCTCTATTTGGTAAATTTATATCTCACAGAAGTATGGGTTAGCAATTCTGAAACTACTTTAAATGTATACTTGGATTAAACAAATAAGTAAATCCATTGTAAATAAGGAGAGGCAGGTTAGTGTCGGAATGGAATTGAACTGTAGGATCCATAGAGCTGGAGTATTGACTGGTGTGAGGAAAAAAATAACCTCATACGTCTGGTATTGGAAGGGTTGTGGGTGAAACAGACCATTACTCCACAAGTGGGGGGCATTTAAATTCATGCTACACAGAGGGCACCGTGACAGTCTGGTACTGATGGCAGGTTAGGGGTAGTTGGCCAGGACAGCAGCAACACGGAGAGGAGCAACCTCGTCTGGTCAAGTAAGGAGAGATTTGTATCAGATGTGAGCAGGAAGCTTAAATGAACAGAAAAACATTTTTAAATCTGTCATGAAAGCATTCTCATAACTAAGAGAGGATGAAAAACTATGGGGTCTAAATTAGAAGTTGTTAAGAGAGCTATCACCCAGTAGGAGGCACAACCTAGCAGTTGGGGGCAGATCCTGGAAAAAAATCTAAGCCAGCTCCTGTTTATATCCCGAGGCAGACACCTCAATAAGCCAGTTACACTTACATGTTCTCCTAAATCAAGAATGATTAATATTAGACACAAAAAATTAGCCAGGCGTGGTGGTGCACACCTGTAGTCCCAGCTACTCAGGAGGCTGAGGCAGGAGGATTGCCTGAGCCCAGGAAGTTGCTGTGAGCTAGGCTGATGTCACGGCACTCTAGCCTGAGCGACAGAGCGAGATTCTGTCTCAAAAAAAAAAAAAAATTAACAAATTGTAGATCGTCTCGTATTAGATAGGTAACTGCTCTGTTTATTTCCTGTTCTGAAAAATTTTATAAACAAATCAATGAAAAATATTAAATTTTAATTCTTTCTTTCCCTTTATAGTTTTGTTCTGTCACCTTAGTTGCCAGGAAATTTTGAGTAATTGTCTCATTTTATATGCTTGATAACGCTAAATATGAGGAAATTTTTTCAAGTTAGGACAGGATGAGAAAGTAGATATAAAGATAACTAATCCGTTGTGACTCTTTTTTTTTTTTTTAGCATAATATAACAGGGCTTTATCATCACTTTTGGTTTTCCTGTGGGCTAAGGGTCTTTTACTGACTTGCAAATACCTCCAGAAACTCCAAGTCAAAAAGCCAGTGTCCTGTTCCCCCGGAGTTAGAGGAAAATGGAAATATGCAGGCCTCCCTTCCCTCTAGCCAACCATTTCCCAACTCCAGACCAGGAAGGTACATGTCTGTTTCTACCCTGAAGGGTTAGGATCGGTTCAGAAGAATATGACAACATAGCCAACACTTTACCCTTCTCCTCCTGTGTCAGATGCTCCTTTGACTCTCCAGGGGAAATGGAAGGACCCTGAGGCTTCACAAGAGAGCAATTTCCCATGCAGAGCCAGCTTCACAGATACGCAACCTGTGCAGCTGCACAGAGCCCAGCGCTCAGAAGGGCCCCTCCACTTGGTTTAAGGTCCTGCTGTCACCATCTTGAAATTCTTCAAAGAAATTCTTATCTTGGAACTTGTGTTTTGTACATGAAGTCTGGGGGAAGAGAGGATACCCGTGAGCCACATGTCCATCATTTGTTGCCTTCTATTCATATAGACTGTTTGCGATGTCCCATGAGTGGAGAATTCTGGCAGACCCACAATTCATGGAAGTTCGGCAAGACTCCGAGTGAGTACAAGGTAAGCTCGTTGTGTCTACAACCGAGTAAGCAAGAACACCAACAATCCCCAGAGGTTGTGTTTTCAGTTCAAACCAGAACTTGCTTTGAACACAGCAAGCAATGGTGTTCTAAGAAACACAAATGACCAAGGAGACCTGTCATATCCTGTCGCGCTTGTGTTACTTCCCTATATCAGTGAACCAATTATACTGAAAATAACAGCATGGCAGGAAAGGAGAAAAAGGGGAACTGGTAGTTCATTTTCTTGTCAGTCTCCCCTCACTCATCAGCAGGTTGATGGGAGATGCTGTTGGTAGAATGTGCATCAAGTGTCGAGAAGTGGGGCAGAAACAGTCGAGTTAGCTGTGTGCAGTGTTTCCATTGTTCTGGTGAGAACTAAATACAGTCAGTGCTCATCACGCACAGTAGTTACTTTCTGTAAAGTCACCGAGAACACTAAGTGAAACCTTGCCTCCAGGGGAAATATAGGGTTAGGTTCCTATTAGCCACTGGGCCTACCATTTTTTATCAATTGATCAATACATGCCTTGTTTTATGTGTGTTTTTGTTCAAAGGCACAATATAATATACCTTATTGAATATATCCTGTTGATTCCTTAACATCGAACTCATGACTAAAGGCATTGTAACTCATACCTGACAGAAGCTTATCTAACACACGTATTTTCTCCGTATGGCACATCACAGCCTCCTTGCACTGTGCCTCAGGGCCATTTGAAACACTGAAATTACCAAGAAGAAGCACAAAAAATGTGGCACTAAGTAGACTGCAAGGAAAAGACTGTTTATACTCTGAGAGCTTTGCCTTGTTCAGACTCAGGTGGGCACGTGCGTGTGGCCAGCTCTGCACATGCGCATGTCCACGAATGACGAAGACTGCCCAGAGTATTGATTTGGGGGCTACAAATAAATTTTAACAAGTAGGCCGAGTTCACAAATACAAAATCTATGAATCCTGAGAATCAACTGCATTTATGTACATACAAGCCACAAAATAAAAATGGTGTAATTTTGGTGATTCCACATACAAGTTAAATGCTGTTATATTTGCATTTAAAGCTTGCATTGCACAATGTAATGATGAATGGCCAAATTCATGCTAACAATTTAAAATGTTAACTTTACTTAGAATGGCACCAAATAGTAAATAAAAAACACCATGACGAGAGAGAGACTAGAAGAAAGGGAAAAGCTGTCTATTTTAGCACCTTTAACAACAGTCTTTTTGTACATATTTTTTGAATGAAGGGTCCTACAAATTATGTAGCCAGCCCTGTTCCCATGGGCCTGCCTTCCCTGCTCTCAGATTTATGTACTTACCTGAGTCTCTTGGGAATATGGACACTCCACCTCCCCACTCCAACCAAGGCAGACACATCACTTCTCACAAGAAGAGCTCTTGCCTTGCTCCTTCAGTTCTTCACTCTCCCCTGAAGTGTACCCCAAAGTCTCAGTTTTGCAGTCTTGAGTGTTAGCTAGATAGACAGTAAATGAACACCCCCACCTAGGCTAGCAGACCCCTGCAGGGAAAGACCAGTCCCGTCCAAAGGTCAAACGGAAGATGATTCTTCCATCCATGTGTCCTTTCTACTAGTCTATCTGTGCAAGTGTTACTGAACCAAACTGGGGTCTGCTCGCCCAGTGCAGCAAAGCCAGGACACGGAAGCCTAATTGCAGCAGGAGAAAGAGGCATTTTTATTACTTGGCACCAAGCAAGAGCAGGCAGCTAATGCTTAAGAGACAAACTCTCTGATGGCTTACAAGCAAGTGTTTTTAAAGGCAGCTGTACATTTCAGGTAAGCAGAAGTTGCAGGCAAAATTGAAATCAATACATGGAGGTTATGCATTGGCCTGGCCCAAAAAGGTGGGGTATATTGAAGCAAGGGCTTAAGGGTCATAGTAGATTCAGAGATTCTTTGATTAGCAAGTGAAAGGAATATTAACGTGGGTGTGACTGCCCCCAGACCACTGAAGGAAAAATTTAAAACAAAGAACAGAAGTCAGAGTTCCATTCCTCAGTTCCCTCTTATCTGCATTTTCCATCCTGGGGTGGGGGGAGGGTTCTGAAAAACAGCTCTAGATCATATATTAAGATGCCATCTTTTAGTTTGTACAAGGAACCGAAACACCAAGTGACTCTGGCTGGCTTGGAGGGCCACTGTTACTCCCATTCACTTTTCAAGGCTATCTAGGTGCCCGGAACTTCCCCTGAAGGGACCAATATTTTCCTTTATTTCCATGCTTGGGGGCCCTGGCAGGCCTCTGAGAGGGGTCCCTGCTCTGTCTCACAAGATGTGGACCTCTGGCTGGTTCCTTCAATTAGTGAATCTGTTAAAATAATCCAATCTAAAACCATGGGAGTTCCGAAAAGAGACAAGGGAAAGTTTTATAATCTCAGAGTGGTAAGGACCTTTCTAAACATGTGCCCAAACCTAGATAGCTATAAAACGATAGACGGATACATTTGACTGCTATTAGAAATTATCACACACTTAGTGGCTTAAAAACAGCACAAATTTATTATCTTACAGTTTTGGAAGTCAGATGTCTGAAATGAGTCATAAGGGACTAAAACCAAGGTGTTAGCAGGGATGTATTTCTTCTAAAGGCTTCAGGGTAGAATCCATTTCCTTGCCTTTTGCAGCTTCTAGAAGATGCCTGCATTCCATGTCTGGCAGCCCCTTCCTCCACCTCCAGAGCTCACACTCCAACCTCTGCTTCCGTCATCACACCTCCTTTTGGACTCTCACCCTCTTGCCTCCCTCTTGCAAGAACCCTTGTGATTACACTGGGCCCACTTGGATAATCCCCCATCTCAAGATCCTTAATCAGATC
Source organism: Varecia variegata (assembly GCA_028533085.1). Taxonomy (NCBI): domain Eukaryota; kingdom Metazoa; phylum Chordata; class Mammalia; order Primates; family Lemuridae; genus Varecia; species Varecia variegata. Next base: position 21,154,340 of record CM052450.1, on the reverse strand, counting down.
CACAGAGTCCTTTTCACCATGCAAGATCACACAGTAACAGGTTCCAGGGATTAAGACATGAACATCTTTTGCGAGGGAGAAGGCATTATTTTGTCTATCACATGACATAATCCAATATCTCTGATGATAGGAGAACCTGATAATATCTGAAGCCCAAGACTCAGAGAAGTAAAAAGATCTGAGCCCATATAGGCACACACACACACACATCTGGGTTTCAAAAGGAGAAATGAGGAAGTAGAAAGAAGGCTGCTAGTTCTGGAACATTCTCTGGTTTCCTGATAAGATGATTTAGATTATGTATCAGATGTGGCATTAATTCAGGGGAGGTTCTTCTTTCCTGGAAATCACAGCAAACATCAAAGCACAAGCCAGCCATATAGAACCACCACGGCTCTGGGAGACACCAGGCAGACATATGGGGGAGGTCTCCGGTTGTCCAAGTAAACACAAAGTCTATATACAGGCAAGATGCACTCAGAAGCTGAGGATCGCTGACGGAAGGTTGGGTTTGTCCCAGGTGTCCTAGAGAACCCTGACTCTCTGTGACAGGAGAAAGCCCATTCTTGACAATCACAGATCAAGACACAATTCTCTAAGTTTGTTTTAATTTTGTGGGGTTTCACATGAAAAGAATATGTATTCAAATGCAATCAGGTGAAGTGGCCTGGAAATGTCAGTTAAGTAAAATTGATTTGTAGTGTTGTTCAGGTCACTATATCCTTACTGATTTCCCATCTACTTGTTCTATCAATTACTCAGAGAGGAGTGCTGATGCCTTCAAATGTATCAATAACTGTGGATTTGTCTGTTTCTCCTTTCGGTTCTACCTGCTTTGGCTTCATGGATGTTGAACCTCTAATGTTAGCTGCATGTGCATTCAGGATTGTTATGTCTTCTTAGTGACTTGACTTCTTTGTCGTTATTTAATGTCCCTCTTTATTGATGCTAATATTCCTTGTTCTGAAATCCATTTTATCTGACATTAATATAGCCACTCCTGCTTGCTTGCTTTCACTTAACAAATATTTAAAACTTTTTATTTTGGAATAATTTTAGATTTACAGAAAAGTTGCAAAAATAATGTGTTTCCCACATACACTTCACCAAACATTCCCTAATGTTAACATCTTGCATAACTATGATCTAATGATCAAAACTAAGACATTAACATTGGTATCATATTTTTAACTGACCAGTAGACCATATTGGGATTTTACGAGCTTTTCACCAAAGTCCTTTTTCCGTTCCAGGATCCAACCTAGGATCCCACATATTTAATTATATGTCTTCTTAGTCTCCTCCAATCTGTGGCAGTTCTTCATTCTTGCTTTCTCTTTCATGACCTTGAGGCTTTTGAACAGTACCAGGCAGGTATGTTGTAAAATAGTCCTCAATTTATGATTCTTTGATGTTTTCTTATTAGACTGATGTTACACGTTTTTGGCAAGAATACTGTATGATGTGCCCTTCTTAGTGCATTATATTAGCAGGTACATGATGTCAATGTGTGTCATTACTGGTGAATATTAATTTTAAGGTGGTGTCTGCAAGGTTTCTTTCTCTATGCTAAAATTAGTTTTCTTTTCTGTAATAAAATAAATATCTGGAGGGAGATACTTTGAGACTATTCAGATAACCAGTTTCTCCTCAATTTTTCCCTCACTAATTTTATCATCCACTGGTAGATCTTGCCTGCAATAATTATTACAGTGGGATCGTATGGTGATTTTCTATTTCCTTCATTCCTTCTACATTTATTCGTTTATTTATTAAGGAAGAACTTTTTCTTCCCCAGCAGCTTTCTTCTTGATTATTGCTTGCATGGTATATCTTTTTTCATCCTTTACTACTTTACACCTTCTATGTTTTTATATTTAGAGTCAATTTCTTGTAGCTAGCATGTTTTATTTATTTATTTATTTATTTATTTAGAGGCAAGGTCTCACTGTGTCACTTAGGCTAGAGTGCAGCAGCGTGATCATAGCTCAGTGCAATCTTGAACTCCTAGGCTCAAGAACCTCCTGCCTCAGCCTCCCGAGTAGCTCGTATTACAAGTGCAAAACACCACACCTGGCTAATTTTTAAAAAATTTTTTTGTAGAGACAGGCTCTCACTATGTTGCCCAGGCTGGTCTTGAACTTCTGACCTCAAGTGATCCTCCCACCACAGCCTCCCAAAGTGAGGTAAGATTTTAATAGCAATGGTTAAGAGCCTTGTTTGTTTTCACTCAGATGTTCCCTCTAATACCTTCCCTTTATTGGGCATTTTTGGGATCTGGCTAAGAAGAAGTTGAGCTAGGATACAATTATTCTGGGTTACATTTATGTGGTTTAAACTCACTTTCATGGGTGTCAAAATGGCTTTCAAGAATACCTCTGTTACCCACTGTGCTGAGTCATCTGGCATTATGACAAGTTGTAGGGCCAGAGGTCACACCTGGATATAAACCTCCCCTCCAGCATCTGGCCCCAGAAGAATGTAGATTGCAGAGGAGAGACAAGGTGTGAAATGTAGGGAGCCAGAAGCCAGTCTGTGGAAAATTCTTCATGCATGTCAAATTTTAAGGGGAGGGTTCGGTCATCACTAACACCTGATATGGCAGCAAGCCTCCAAGATAGACCCCAGTGATCTCTGACTCCTGTTACCAAGTCCTTGTTTCAGGTTCCCTCCCACATTATGTCAGTGTTGCTCCGTGTAATCAATACAATAGAGAAGAAGTGGTATGTCATCGCCAACCCTAGGTCATAAAGGGCATTGCAGCTGACAGCATCTGTCTTAGTGTCTCTCTTATCACTCACTCACTGTGAAGGAAGCTACCCATATCCCGAGCAGCCCTATGGAGAGGCCCACAGGGTAAGAAACAGATTCCCTGTTAATTGCTATAAGAGTTGACTTGCAAATGCATCCTCCAGTCCCAGTCAAGCCTTCAGATGACTGTAGCCCTGGCCAACAACTTAATTGCAAACTCATGAAAGACTCTGAGGCACAACCACCCAGCCAAACTGTTCCTGAATTCCTGACCCACAGAAACAGTGAGATAATAAATGTTTGTTTTTTTTAAGCCACTAAATTTTGGGGTAATTTGTTATATAGCAATAGATAACTAATACACTTAGTAAAAATGGTAGTTTTCTCCTGGTCAAGAATATACTAAATAATTCAATAATAATTCAATAAAGTCTTAGTGCTTATATATATGAGAAACTTGATGGGGCCGGGTGAGGTGGCTCATGCCTATAATCCCACCATTTTGGGAGGCCAAGGCAGAAGATTGCTTGAGGCCAGGAGCTTAAGTCCAGCCTGAGCAACACAGTGAGACTGTGTCTCTACAAAAAAATATTAATAGAAAAATTAGCCGGGCATGATGGCACATACCTATAGTCTCAGCTACTCAGAAGGCTGAGGCAGGAGGATAGCTTGAGACCAGAAGTTTGAGGTTGGAGTGAGCTGTAATGGTGCTACTGCACTCTAGCCCAGGCAACAGAGCTACACCCTCTTTCAAAAAAAAAAGACAAAGAAACTTGATAGTTTTCCTAAATTTGACAACAATCCTATAATTGCATGACATCACTAATACACTGTAAAGTTGAAAGAAACTTTTCTAAAGTATCATTGATACAATTATTTTTATTTTTTAAAATTTTATTTATATATTTATTTATTTTTTGGAGCCAGAGTGTCGCTCTGTTGTCTGGGCTAGAGTGCCATGGCATCAGGCTAGCTCACAGCAACCTCATACTCCTGGGCTCAGGCCATCCTTCTGCCTCAGCCTCCCATGTAGCTGGGACTACAGGTGTGAACCACCATGCCCAGCTAATTTTTTCTATTTTTGGTAGAGATGGGGGTCTCACTCTTGCTCAGGGTGATCTTGACCTCCTGAGCTCAAGCAATCCTCCAGCCTCAGTCTCTGGGAGTGCTAGGATTACAGGCATGACCCACCGTGCCTGGCCTCTTTTTCTAGTTTAAAGAAATATTTTCTTTTGAAGCTAATTTTGTCTGAATAATTTTGCATTATTTTTCTAGAGGGCTCTACAAAACCTTCTCTTTCAAAGCAAAACCCCACTGAACATCCTAAAAGGTTTTGTTGATTACTTACTGTAAAAGTCTAGAGACTGTTTAAAATTCATGTAGAATTTGAGGTGCAGTCTGGGTAGGATGAGTCTGGCATTATACCTTCGCGTCTGGATACCTACCCCCTGTAATGTATAAAGGGCAAGCCAACCCCCAACCCTGAGAATCCTGTGTGTATATATTGTGGGGGAGGGGAGTTCTATTCGGACTCTCCTGACTCTCAGAGGGTTTCCCAACTAGTTCTCCCTCTTTTCCATAGCCTCAGGCTTTTAACTTCTGCCCTCTTCAATATCCATGATACCCTATTATTTTTCTTCCCCCCTTGAGAGAGACTAATGAAATGGAAACGGGTGAAACAAATTGCAAACAGAGCCCTACATTGAGTGGGAAGGAACTGTGAAGGATGTGTGTGATTAAGCCTCTAAGCAATGATCATGATCATTAAAAGATACTCAAGATATACTGAAAATGATAAAAGCAAATTGCAAAAAAATATAGTTTTAGCCTGTTCTTATTTTTAAATACTCTAGTTCATTCATTCTAAGATGCACATTCCTTGGCTGGGTGCAGTGGCTCATGCCTGTAATCCTAGCACTCTGGGAGGCCAAGGCAGGAGGAGCGCTTGAACCCAGGAGTTCAAGACTAACCTGAACTAGAATGAGACCCTGTTCCTACCAAAACAAACAAACAAAAAAAGCCAGCAGGGCTGTTATGACTCGTGCCTGTAGTCCCAGCTACCCGGACCGGGGAGGCTGAGGCAGAAGGATCACTTGGAGCCCAGGAGTTGGAGGTTGCAGTGGGCTACAATGATGCCACTCCACTCTACCCAGGGCCACAGAGTGAGGCTCTGTCTCAATAACAACAACAACAAAAACCAAGGAAACTGTGCACCCCTCCTCACAACCTCCCACCTTAAAAAAAAATGCACATTCTCTCCGATTTTAATATCTTTGATCAATGGCCTGTCAGGATGTAATTGGCAGGGGTTTTTTTTTTTCCTCTCTCTCTTTTATAATCAATGATATTTTAGATTTCATGAAATATGATATAACTATGAACTATATATAGCATATCAGTCAGGCCAGGACAGCAGCTTGGAAAGCCTTAGGCTGGAAAACCCTTAAGCTGTTTGGAGAACCCTGTTAAATTAAAAAACCCTAGGCGTGTGGCACAGATAGAGATTGGTTACCAGGAACCTGTTTGTTAGGTCTGGTTGACATGGCAACCACAGTATAAAGCAGGGATTGGAGCTAAGATTCTAAAGTTGTGGTTCCTCACTTTGAAAGGAGATAAAATCCCAAGGATAAGGAGACTCAGCACCCCTCTGCTCTGACAGATCCCTAGTCGTGGGCTGGCTGGGATTCCCACACCCAGCTAGCAATTGGCAGAACAAACACAAGAGAAAATAAAAGGTGCCTGGAGTCCCCTCTGCTTTACCATCAAGTGTGTCCTTTCTTAGTAGCAGAACTGTATTCTTTATCCAAGTTAGGTAAAATGTAACCTAAGCAAGTTCTGCTGAAGGACCTAGGGGTGAGGAACCTATAGCCTGGGGGCCACACTTGACCTTCTGGACCCTTGAGAATGGCCTTTTGACTGCATCCAAATTTTACAGAACAAATCCTTTTAATAAATGTTAAATATACTCGTCTAGTATATTTAAGTAAATTTGCGTTTAAAAAGTTATAAAGGATATACTAAATTTATGAGAGCTTATTTCTCAGGAATGAGATTAATAGAGATTAACTTTCTACACTGTATTTCTGTATTATTTAAAATTTATGTGTATTACTTTTATAATCAGGGGGAAAAGGTAAAAACTTTCAAATAGGGAAATACAGAATAATGTTAATAATGAAGTGGGGAGGCGACTGATAGTTTTTCCTTTTCATGAACTTTTTAATGAGCATGAATTACTTCACCCCCCCCCCCCCCAGGGGAAAGAGTTTCACTCTGTTGCCCGGGCTAGAGTGCCGTGGTGTCAGCCTAGCTCATGGCAACCTCAAACTCCTGGGCTCAAGCAATCCTCCTGCCTCAGCCTGTATGGGACTACAGGCACGTGTCACCATGCCCAGCTAATTTTTTCTATATATATTTTTAGTTGCCCAGCTAATCTCTTTCTATTTTTAGTAGAGACGGGTTTCCCTCTTGCTCAGGCTGGTCTCCAACTCGAGCTCAAACGATCCTCCCGCCTCGGCCTCCCAGAGTGCTAGGATTACAGGCCTGAGCCACCGCGCCGGCCATGAGCATGAATTATTTTTGTTTTAAGAAATAAAAAAAAACTCCCCCAAAGCCCAATTTCACTTCTTCAAATAAAAATAAACTCACAAATCTTTCAACACTGCATACACGAGAAAAGTACAGTTTATTTCTAAATTAAATTTATACACGGTTTGGGCGATTTATTCATTAAGCAAACACTTTGGTAAGAATAAACCGCGCTGTCTGGTAGACTCAGTTCCTGCGGCCTTCTCGCTTATTACCTCACTTAATTCAAAAACAAAAAAAATTTTATCAAAGATGGCTTCAAGAGCCCGGTAACTTCCTAAAACTCATTCCTCGGAAGGGAAGGGACCCCACGGCCCTGCGTGTCCCCTGTCACGTGACGTGTGACCCGGAGAAGCCATCTTAGGCATCGCCTCATAGAGGAAACTACATCTCCCAGAACCCTTGCGCTGTGCGTCGTGCTGGCACTTTTACTGGCCGGGTCTTAGAGCTGAGCCTGTAGCCGGGCGCCATCTTTGACGCTGGCAGTCTTTGGTTTTTCTGCTGTTGCGGCTGCTCTGAGGACGACGGACGGCAGCGATTAAGAAAGAAGAAAGACGTGGCAGCTATCGGGAGTCGGGGATAGTGTCACCGGTTCGGTAAAGTTTCTGTTCTCTGGTAACTAGACCCGTTTTTTTGATTCCCGGGTGGCTTGGGGCCGAGGAGGTGGGGGACAGGGCGAGGGGAGTGGCAGCGGCCTCCCCTCGCCCCTGGGTCGCGGCCTAGCCCGGGAAGTCAGAGCGGGTCCTTCCACCCGCCGTAACGATTCCTCCCCCCGGTCTTTCAGCCGCGGCCCTCGCTGGTCCGGCTGGGAGCCCCGGGCTCCCGCTCACTTTTCCCGTCCACCCCACCCCCACCTCCACCCCAATCCCCGCCCCCACCCCCACGGCGCCTGCTCCTTCCCAACCAACCTTCCTCCCCTCCCCCACATCCGGTGTTCGCGAAACTGGGATCCCGGAGCAGCCCCGAAAGCTGACTGTTGTCCGACTCCCGGAGGGAGAACTGACACTAGATTACGCTCTTCTCTGGGCAACAGTTTGTCTAGTTTAGCGGACCCTCACTGCCTAAATCAGACTGAGTGCCAGGAGCTGAATTTACCTACTCTCATTCCTCTCCAGGGTCCCACTACTTTGGAGATTTTCTCAAACTCCACATACAGAAAGCCACCGACACTATTCCGGTATCCTACACCCATTCCCCGCCCTAATTACACTCCCATCCCCGGCCCTCAGCATCGGAGTCAAGAGCAACAGGGACACTTCCGTTCTCCTTGTAGGATTGGTGAAACCATAATGAAGAACACCCCCTAAACTCCCATAATCGGTGCGGATTCCTATGGGGAAGGCCTATTTTCTTGATATCTTCCAGGCCTTGGTTCTGGACCTTGAGAAGGAGGCTGTGGAACTAGTGATAGCGATGCTTTTTAGGGTAAATGTGTGTAGGTATTGGGGGAAGGGGAGGGATCAACTGAAAAGGAATGGAAATGGTTTAAAGCTCATATTTCAGTTTTTGCTGTTCATGTAGAGTCCAACTTGTGAGTTACCTATTTACAGGCTGTAAAGCTTCTCCAGTCTAAAAATACCTGAAAACTAAACTTAGGATTAACTCCTGATATAAACAGTAAATCGAAAATGCGGCTTGTAATCTTGTTTTTAAATGTTACAATCAGAGCATTTTTTTCAGTCACCCACATTTTTAAAAATTGTATTACTTTTAGTTAGAGCTAAAAGGGCTCAACTAGCATTTGCTGCTGTTAATGACCAGTATGTGGAGTCTGATTTAGTTTTCCACAATTTACTTTTTGGGTTGTATTGGCAAATCACAGTCCTAAATAATGCATGTTGAATGATGCACTATGTTTTTCTTTAAATGAAATTTCCTGAAAATAATTAATTTCAGAATTAAGGGAAAATTGATGTTGCTATCAGGAATCATCGTAAAAATACATATTTTAAAAGCTTGAAGGCACTTCAAGTAGATAAAGTTCTTGATGAAGCAGAAAGAACATGAACCTGGGACTTGGGAGACCTGGCTTCTAGCTGCTGCTAACCAACTCTATGACTCTGGGACAGGGGGCCTCAGTACTTATTTCTATAACATGAGGACACTGGACTGTTTGAATTCAGACCTCAGAAAGTTGGAAGGGATCTTAAAATCCTCTAAGAAAGAGTTTGGGAATGTTATCCTTTGCTGTCACTTTTTCTCCAAAAATAACCTGGCTTGGAAGTTATTGGTCCAGAGGGAATTTGATTCCCTGTAGAAACTGGAGAAAAGGTAATGCAAGTACAGAGGGACAGCTGTATTTCTGCTTGAATAATAAGCCAACTAACAGATGCAAATTTTGGAGACATAAAGAGAATGAGTATATGTACTTTAAGTGTACCAGTTTCCTCCCTCACTTCTGGCAGAAGACGCAGCACTTTTAGTGGGGCTGGGATTCTGGGATGTGTTCCTATTAATTCTAATACAGATGAAGAAGATGTGGTAGAGGGAAAGATGGTGGCAGAAGGACTGGATAAAGAGGCGAAATTGCCTGCTAAAAAGAAAAGAAAGAAGGGTTTGCGAATTAAGGGGAAAAGACGTCGAAAAAAATTGATCCTTGCCAAAAAGTTTAGTAAGGATTTGGGATCTGGGAGGCCTGTTGCAGATGCCCCTGCTTTGTTAGCATCTGATGCCCCTGACCAGGATGAAGAAAGTCTTTTTGAGAGCAATATAGAAAAACAGATCTATCTACCTAGTACCAGAGCCAAGACTTCCATTGTATGGCATTTCTTTCATGTTGACCCCCAGTACACCTGGCGGGCTATTTGTAATCTCTGTGAAAAAAGTGTCAGCAGGGGTAAACCCGGCAGCCATCTTGGTACATCTACTCTTCAACGACATCTGCAGGCAAGACATTCTCCTCACTGGACCAGGGCCAACAAGTTTGGAGTCACTAGTGGGGAGGAAGATTTTACCTTGGATGTATCTTTATCTCCCTCTTCTCCTGGAAGCAATGGAAGCTTTGAATATATTCCTACTGATCCATTAGATAATAATAGAATGCGTAAGAAACGTGATAAATCAGCATCTGATGCCCTAAGGGCAGAAAGAGGGAGATTTCTCATCAAAAGTAACATTGTCAAGCATGCCTTAATCCCTGGAACCAGAGCCAAGACATCTGCAGTTTGGAATTTTTTTTACACTGATCCTCAGCATATCTCAAGAGCTGTGTGTAATATATGTAAAAGAAGTGTGAGCCGGGGTAGGCCAGGTTCCCACTTAGGAACTTCAACGCTTCAACGACACCTCCAGGCCACCCATCCCATCCATTGGGCTGTTGCCAACAAAGACAGTGGTGCTGTTGGAAATGGGTTAGATGAAACAGAGACTGAGAGAAATGATCTCCTAAGTGTTACTGTGCATGGAGAAAAGTCTACAGGCAGCCAAGATTTAACAGCTGAGGACCTTAGTGACTCTGATTCAGATGAACCTCCTGTGTTAGAGGTTGAAAATAGATCTGAAAGTCCTATTCCGGTTGCAGAGCAAGACACTGTGATACATGCACAGGAGAGAGAAACAACATACTGTGAAAATCCAGTCTCAAGTCAAATAAGTCAGGCAATTATTCAAATGATTGTGGAGGACATGCATCCTTACAACTATTTCTCAACCCCAGCCTTTCAGAGGTTCATGCAGATTGTAGCCCCTGACTATAGGTTGCCATCAGAGACTTACTTTTTCACTAAGGCTGTACCTCAGTTATATGATTGTGTCAGAGAAAAAATTTTCTTAACTTTAGAGAATGTTCAAAGCCAAAAGATCCACCTGACTGTTGACATATGGACCCATGACCCATCCACTGACTATTTCATTGTGACTGTACACTGGGTCTCTTTGGAAACTGCACCTTTCCCCCATAATGGCAGGATCCCCAATTTTAGAAAGTGGGCAGTGCTTTGTGTTACAGGTTTGGCCAAAGACTGTTTGATAACCAACATTTTACAAGAATTAAATGACCAGATTGGTCTGTGGCTTTCTCCTAATTTTCTTATCCCTAGCTTCATTGTTTCTGACAATTCCTCGAATGTGGTACATGCAATCAAAGATGGTGGTTTTACCCACGTGCCATGCTTCCTGCATTGTTTAAATATAGTCATTCAGGACTTCTTCTGTGAGCACAAAAGCATTGAGAATATGTTAGTGGCTGCTAGGAAAACCTGTCATCATTTTAGTCATTCGGTAAAGGCCCGTCAGATACTGCAAGAGTTCCAAAATGATCACCAACTTCCATGGAAGAATTTGAAGCAGGATGAAACTGGACATTGGATTTCTACCTTTTATATGTTAAAATGGCTCTTGGAGCATTGCTACTCAGTTCACCATAGTCTTGGTAGAGCCAGTGGAGTTGTGCTTACTTCCCTTCAGTGGACTCTAATGACTTATGTTTGTGATATTCTGAAGCCATTTGAGGAGGCCACCCAGAAAGTGAGTGTGAAGACCACAGGATTGAATCAAGTGCTACCCCTAATCCATCATCTACTCCTTTCCCTGCAGAAACTCAGAGAAGATTTTCAAGTCAGAGGAATTACTCAGGCCCTCAATTTGGTGGACAGTTTATCTCTGAAACTTGAAACAGATACCCTACTAAGTGCCATGCTCAAATCCAAGCCCTGTATCTTGGCTACTTTGTTGGATCCTTGCTTTAAAAACAGTTTGGAAGACTTTTTTCCTCAAGGTGCTGATTTAGAAACTTATAAACAGATTCTTGCAGAAGAGGTTTGTAATTATATGGAATCTTCACCAGAGGTCTGCCAGATTGTGTCTTCAGAACCTTCTGGTCCTTCAGTTACAGTAGGAGCTGATGCATTTACCTTGTCTATGAAAGAAGGCACCTCCAATTCAGGTTCCATTGATAGTTCAGCTGCAGACAGTGTTGCCATTGGAAGCAAAAGCTTCATGTTCCCTTCTGCTATAGCAATTGTGGATGAGTACTTCAAAGAAAAGTATTCAGAATTCTCAGGAGGTGATGACCCTTTGATTTACTGGCAGAGGAAGATGAACATATGGCCGGCTTTGACCCAGGTTGCTATTCAGTATCTAAGTTGCCCCATGTGTAGCTGGCAGTCTGAATGTATCTTTACTACAAATAGCCACTTTCATCCAAAACAGATCATGAGCTTGGACTTTGACAATATAGAACAGCTGATGTTTCTGAAAATGAACTTGAAAAATGTTAACTATGATTATTCTACATTGGTTCTGAGCTGGGATCCTGAGAATGAAGTTCAAAGCAATGAAAAAGAAATAATACCTTAATTTCTTTTTCCTTTATCCATTTAAAAGGGGCAACTTTTTGCTGTGTTATTGTATCCTAATTGCTATAGTTGTTATATATAGTCATATTATTCCTTAAAAAACAAATTTGGGGAAACCTGAAAACACAAAAAGGGCTGAAAATCCCTCAGAGGTAATATAATTTTGATAAAATGAAGATTAAAGATTTCACAGTTGTAACTCAGTATAGTGAGCACTTGAAAATTTTGTTTATACTGATTGAGAAGGAAAGAATATTTTTAATTTAAAAAAATATAGTGCAGCATTGAAAGGCCTTAGTCTCTTTCTGCCTAATAGATTGAATTAGTAATTGGTTTCAAGTAAAATTTACCCCAGCGTGGGAAGTTTGATTGCTCTGAAATCAATGAAATGAGAAAAAAAAAAGCATACTAAGCTGGCCTGCCTTCCCCCAGCCCCATTTTTCTATTTCTTTAAAAATTCTGATACTTACTTACAACTTGGGAAAAAGAAAACCCATAAAATTGTTTTATATTTGGAAAGTATAATTGCCTCCTCATACTGGTCAGCTTTATAATTTCAAATTATTGAGTATGATAGTTACCCTGTATATTTAGGACTGGCCCTTACATTAGAAAAAACAATTAGGAAAAAATTACATTTAGTCTTTAAGTTGGCTTTTTTAACCTTTAAAAAAATATTATAAAAACAAAGGTTGTATAGGTACTTTTGCATAATTTGTGGGAAAAAAACCTACTAAAAAGTTTGCAAAACTTGAAAAAGATTGAATGGATATTGTAGTGAAAGCCCTATGAGCATTTTGACAAACCCAGTATGCATTTCCCAAAGGATAGTTCTCTATTTTAGGCAATCTTTTTAAAAACGTACTTAATGATCCATAATACTGTATTCTTAACTATGAGGTTGTTTTGGCCAGTGTATTCTTAATGAAAAATAAGCAGTCAGTATTTTCATGTGTTAGGAATCATTGGTGAAATGAGTGCATTGATCTCAGTATCTTTAAGGTCTCTTTCCACTCTGAAAATATGTTTTTGTGATTGAGTGGGAGGCCAGAAAATGATGACTTTTAGTAAAAGTCTAGTATAAGTTTCAGACTGAATAACTAATATAAGATCCCAATTTTTCCTTTTTTTCATTTTAGATTTGGGGATATTCCCTGCCCAAAAAATTCCTGGAAAATTGACTAGTATTAAGTGTGAGTAAAAGGTGTCCACTTTTTTTTAAGTTTTGATTTTAGTTTTGTCTTGGATAGTATTTGGCAAGATTTAGCCTAGAAATTATGTAGTATTTATTAACGTAAGAATCAAAATTGCTTTGTTACTGGGCTGGTTTCAAAATTTAGAACTCATTTCTATGTATCAAAATAGATTTTTTTGTTTTTGATTTTATTTTTTATTTTTTGCAATTCTTAAATGGTAAATGTACCATTGTGAAATGAAATTTCAACTCCAGAAGTTTACCCTTTTACTAGTTGGAGTAAATGACAATTACAAAGTCTTTAGCTATAGCCATCAATAGTAAAGAATTTGCAACTAGGCTGCATAAGCAAGCCTTTGCAGGGCGAATATTGAATGGCATGCCAGTGACACTGGTGTTGGTATAAAAGAAGAAAAAAAATCTTCCCTTAGATAGAAGCTTTCTGTATTTTGACAGTACCAGTTTAGAATGGCTATAATGCTGCTCTGCCTTCTACAGCTTGCTGCACCACTCTGCAGTTACTCGATAACTATACGTTTCTATCTTTTTTGGTTAAACACTCCCTGATGATGATGATATACATACATCCATATTATACACATTGATATATGTGTAAGGATTTCCTTTAATCTTTATTTACTGGGCTGGGCAAAATTTAGCCTAACGTTAACTTCATGATACTTTGGTATAAGAGTAAGTTGACTATTTTTATAATGAACCCAAATCTAAAGGCTTTTACAGTGTGTTTCAAAAGGGGAAACTTATCCAAATGTTTTATTTCCCACATTTGTGTATATGTGTGTGTGTGTATAAGCCAGTTAGTATATATGTGTGTGTATATTATATACATAAAACATTTTATATTTTTACATACAAGTATGCTTTTATTATACAGATAATAAAGATGGGGGAAGGTTTCTGTTTTTTTCTTAATAGGTGAAGAGATCTTGAAGACCAGAAATTGGATCTTGTTGAATTTTGGTGTTTTTTTCTTTTTTCTTTTTTAATTGTATTGTTCGGCTATGGAAGATGGATCTTTTTTTTTTTAATAATCCTTTGAATCTCAAGTTCATCTTTAAATGAACTTTTTTTGTTTTTTGTTTTTTGTTTTTGAGGAGATAACTAACCTAGCTGTCTCCACTCTGACAAAGGTTATTTGAATGGACTTAATCTCCCAGTAGTTGGGAGATGTTTTAAAAACACGTCCTGTGTTTGAATTGTGGCTGAGAGGTTTCCTTGGCAATGTGAGGAGGAAAATTTTTTCTGCCTCATTATTATTAATTCATGGATTGAGTGTTGGTTCGACCTACAGGCGTAATAGATTGGAACTCAGTGAAGACACAGACGTTCCTGTTGAGACCAACCAGCTAATGTAAGTGGGGAAATGGGCCTTTTCTCGTTAAAGGAGTGAACGTTTTCATAATTTAAGGCATGCTTTTCTTGAATCAGTAAGAAATTAAAAGGCTGTTGTCCAGACATTTTTTTCTTTTATGTAATTATTGACAGACTTTGAGTTTTTGGGTGAAAACTGTTTTTCTTTCTTTCTTTCTTTGTTTTGATTATATATGCACATTGCATATATGCACATTGCAAAAAGGTAAAAATAATATAGCCAAGGTGAAATCTCCCTGTAATTCCATCTCCTTGGAGAAAAGCACTGTTAATAGTTTATCACAACATAGTTCCATGTTCACACACATAGCTTTGCCTCATCTTTTCAGTGACTATGTAGTGTTCCATTGTATAGATGTGCCATAATTTAATGTATCCCTTATTGATAGACTTTTGGGTTTTTGCCATTACAGACAAAAATAACCTTCCATCCAATAACAGTCTGTGCACATACCTATGTGAACTTATTTCCTTAGAACCAGTTCTTGGATGAGAATTTATAGAATTGTTATATATTACTCGCTAAAAAAGTTGTACCAATTTACTGAAAAACTAATGAAGTCTTTTTGATTTGAAGTTCTTGATGCATCCCTTTTAGTAAAGATACTGATCTTTGGCTATGTTGCTGATAGATCTTTTGCTTGGAAAGGTTTTGGTTTACCACCTCGGCCTCCCAGAGTGCTAGGATTATAGGCGTGAGCCACTGCGCCCGGCCGAAAAGACAATTCTTTCTCCACTGAATTTTTGTTTGTTTGTTAACACGTTAACTACTATGTGAGTTGTATTTAACTCACACTAGTTTTGAGCCTGAGGCCTCGTGAAGCATATGTAATTCATACATCTCTTTACCTTGAGCTACATGAACTATTTTTCTAGTTGCATATAACTCACACACAGAGAATTAAAAAAATAACGGATTTTTCATTAAATTAGAAAGGATCATTTTGTTCTCAAAGTTTTTAATTCTGTTTTCATAATAAAACACCGTGGCCCCAGGGAAAAATTTTTTTTCTAGTGTGGCAGTCAATGTGTTAAACATCATTTGAGTATGTTTGTAATCTTCATTAGTTTCCTAGGGCTGTCTTAACCAAGCGCCACACAGTTCTGGAGGCTAGATGTCTGAAAAGGTGTCAGCAGGAACATGCTCCCTCTGAAACCTGTAGGGGAATGATCCCTCCTTGCCTCTTCTAGCTTCTGGTGTTTCCTGGCAATCCTTGGCATTCCTTGGCTTGCCGATGCATCACTCCAGGCACATGGCCATCTTCTCCCTATGTGTCTTCTTATCATGTTCCTTCCGGGCATGTCTGCCCTTTTCATTCCAAGCTGGCAGCGTTATTGCTGAGATGGTTGATTGTATACACACGCGGTCACACCTAATCTCTTCAGCAAACTGTTGTCCAGCCATACCCTTGATGTTCTCTACAGAACATGCATCCTCATTTTTCTGCAGTATGGATAGGCTGAGAATTTTCTAAATCTCTAAGTTCTGTTTCCTTTTTGCTTAATAGTTCTTGCCTCAATGTGTCTCTTTTCTCTTGCATTTTCTTATATGTAGCAAGGAAAAACCCATGTTGTTTCTCCTACACTTTGCTTAGAAATCTCCTCAGCTAAATATCCAAGTTGATTGCTTACAAGTTCTACCTTCCACCCAATAGAACACAATTCTGCTAAGTTGTGTGCCTTTTTGTAACAAGAATCACCTTTCCTACAGTTTCCAATAACATGTTCTTCATTTCCAACTAAGATCCCACCATAAGCACCTATAATATAATGTTCATATTTCTTAGCAGCAGTTTGTTTTAGGCTTTTTCTGTCAAGCACCTTAAAACTCTTCAAGCCTCTACCTACAACCCAGTTCCAAAGCTGCTTACAGCAGCATCCACTTCTGCTACCAAACTCTGTAATGGCTGCCTACATATTGTCACATTATGTGGAGGTACCATAGATTTTTAAATAGCTTCCAGTTTTTGCACATTTGGGTTTCTGAGTGTTATTTCATTATTAGAAACAAGTTTGTGATGAACTTTCTTGTGCATATTATTACCTTCAATATTTGTTGATTATTTTTACCTTAGGGTAAATTCTAGAAATGGAATTGTTGGGTCAAAAGGAACATAAATTTTAAAGATTTTGGTACATGTTTAGTTGTAGACTCTTACTCCTAACTTAGATTGTTGATTTAAAGGCTAATTTTCATCATGACATATAATTCTTGGATTAGGAATTATTAGTGGGAGATATGATTAATTTGGTTTAATTGATTTCAAGTTGTAGATTATTGTTTCTGAAACCTGATCTTCTGATGCTCAAGTTTGTAGAAATGTGGAGTGTCATTTTGTTGAATCACTATTTATGAAAAGGGCTTTGAAGACTTCTTTTGCTCCTTCCTTTCCCTTTCCTTTTCCTTTTTCCTTTTCCTTTTTTCCTTTTCCCTTCCCTTCGCTTCCCTTTTTCCTTTCCTCCCCTTTTTCCTTTTCCTTTTTTCCCTTCCTTTTCCCTTTCCCTTCCCTTTCTCTCTCCCCTTTCCTTTCCTTTCCCTTCCCATACGCCATAGAGGCCAGGTACAGTGGCTCACGCCTGTAATCCTAGCACTCTGGGAGGATCGCTTGAGCTCAGGAGTTCTAGACCAGCCTGAGCAAGATCGAGACCCTATCTCTACTAAAAATAGAAAAAATTAGCTGGGCTTGGTGGCATGCGCCTGTAGTCCCAGCTACTTGGGAGGGTGAGGCAGGAGGATTGCTTGAGCCCTGGAGTTTGAGGTTGCTGTGAGATAGGCTCTTGCTCTGTCACCCAGGCAGGAGTGCAGTGGCACAATCATAGCTCACTGCAACCTTGAAATCCCGGACCCAGGTGTTCCTCTCACCTCAACCTGCTGAGTAGCTAGGACTAAAGGTGTGCACCACTACATCTGGCTAATTTTTTAATTTTTTGTAGACACAGGATCTTGCTGTGTTGCCCAGGCTGTTCTCAAATTCCTGGCCTTAAGCAATCCTCTCGCTTCAGCCTCCCCAAGTGCTGGGATTACAGGCGGGAGCCACCACCCTCTGCTTTCTTTTGTTTCTTGTTTGTAATTGGTGTGCAACTCGAGCTATTTTCGTTTTATAAGTTAGATCCACAGACGTTTTCAAAGGTAATTGTTTTACCAAGTATTCTAGCTAAACAGAGTTTTGCCATCAAGTTATAATCATATACTTTTGAAGTAACAAATATGTTTGTGAAAATATTTGATCTTTTTCATTTATTTATTTGTTTGTTTGTTGATTTATTTATTTATTTGGGACAGAGTCTTGCTCTGTTGCCCAGGCTAGAGGGCCATGGCATCAGCCTAGCTCACAGCAACCTTAAAGTCCTGAGCTCAAGCCATCCTCCTGCCTCAGCCTCCTGAGTAGCTGAAATTATAGGTGCTTGCCACCAGGCCTGGCTAATTTTTTCTATTTTTAATAGAGACGCGGTCTCACTTTTGCTCAGGCTGTTCTTGAACTGCCGAGCTTAATCGATCCTCCTGCCTTGGCCTCCCAGAGTGCTAGGATTATAGACGTGTGAGCCACCATTGCCTGGTCTGATTTTTTTCATTTAGATGGAAAAAATCTAGATTTTCAGAAATGTGGATTTATCAAGTATCTTGTATAAAATAATCTGCCACAGTAACAATCTAAAATGTAGATCATTTTTTTAGTTAGTAATGCTTATTTAATTTACAGTGCTGAAGCAAGGTAACAAGCATATAGAGAATACAAAAGAAAGAAGGGTATGGCTATCCTGAATAAAAACTTTACATTGTAGATGAAAATGTACGATATTCACAAAGTGTTTATAAGGCTCTGTATAGGTAAGTGCATGTTAATATAATTAAAATCCAGTTTTAACAATGTGACCTCATTAGCCAGGGTGATTTGGAGGAGGAAGTTGGAAGAATTTACCTGAAATACTTTAATTCATTGTCTCCTTATTTTAGGATTACATTTTAAAGACAATTTCTGTGACTGAGTTGTCATTTGGAAGATAAAACCCATTTCAAGAGGACTTGGAGCTGGTCCTCGCCTTGAGGAAGCAGTGGCTTGTTTGAAGAAGCCACTTCTGACCTAAGAATCTACCCAGCATGCCTAATCAAGGAGAAGACTGCTATTTTTTTTTCTATTCTACATGTACCAAAGTAAGAAATGACATCTCTAAAATCAGTTCTGTCTACAGTTTCTTTAATGGAATTGGATAAGACTTTCCCAACATCTTAAGTTTTTATGTTTTGTTTTGCTCAGCTGTTTATTATTTGCTGTCAATTTTTTAGTAAAGACTAGCATAGTTAGGAGAATTCATTGCTCATGTTTTTTCTTCATTGTATATATAATTTTACCATGTTCTACAAAAGTGAAAAGGCCAGTGACATGTCATTCAGTGTTCAGAATTAATCTGTTCAGGCCGGGCACGGTGGCTTACACCTGTAATCCTAGCACTCTGGGAGGCCAAGGCGGGTGGATTGTTTGAGCTCAGGACTTCAAGACTAGCCTGAGCAAGAGCGAGACCCCATCTCTACTAAAAATAGAAAGAAATTATATGGACAGCTAAAAATATATACAGAAAAAATTAGCCGGGCATAGCGGCACATGCCTGTAGTCCCAGCTACTCGGGAGGCTGAGGCAGGAGGATTGCTTGAGCCCAGGAGTTTGAGGTTGCTGTGAGCGAGGCTGATGCCACAGCACTCTAGCCCGGGCAACAGAGTGAGACTCTGTCTCAAAATAAATAAATAGATAGATAGATAGATAGAATTAATCTGTTCAGAATGCGTTTGGAATTGGGGACACTTGACCTGTGGCTTGCTAACTTTGATTATATTAATATATGCTTTGTATTAAATGACTGAGTGGATTGTATTGTACTTCTAGAAGCTGTCATTAGTTGGATTTGACTTCTTTTTTCTTCCAGATTTCCTGCTGAGTACTAAGAATATAAAGCCAGCTTTCTAAGTTTGCTTTTGTAGCTTTTTTGCTTTATCTTTGTCAAAACTTCCTGTTTTTCTACTTGATTCTTTTGTAGCTCTCTTTAGTTATATCTGCTTTTCTATTATTTCTTTATTACTACTTTTGTAAACTTATATGTTATAAAAACTTTCTTAAATCATTTTAGTGTGTTTAAAATGATAATTTTTGAGCAAAGCTCTGATAATTTTATCTTATATAGCAATTTGCACAACAGTAGCATTTGGTTGAGATATTACCATTGCATAACATATATAGTGAGGCGTAATTATATTAATTATACTTAAATCCTACTCTACTTTCTGATTTTCCATCAAAAGCTAGAGTTACACAAGTCAGGATGTATGAAACAGTTTTGAAGATAAACTGTAAAATACTGGTTTTTTTTTTTTTTTTTTTTTTTTTTTGGAAACCTTGTCTCGCTTTGTCACTCAGGCTCTAGAGTGCAGTGGTGTAATCATGGCTCACTGCAACTTCAAACTCCTGGGCTTGAGCAATCCTCCTGCCTCATCCTCCTGAGTACGGGCACGTGTCACCATGTCCATGCCTGGCTAACTTTTCTATTTTTTGTAGAGACGGGGTCTTGCTCTTGCTGAGGCTGGTCTCACACTCCTGGCCCCAAGTGATCCCTCCTGCCTCGGCCTCCCTAAGTGCTGGGATTATAGGCATAAGCCACCATGCCCAGCCTGTAAAATATATTTTTAAAGAGTACCTAACACTCCTGCTTGTCTTTTTCAACCCTTTATCTCAGCATGTGTCACTTGTGTCAGATCAGATGGAAGGTACTGTCAAGAAATAGGTTATAGGAAATTATAAATTTGTTGCCCTCAAATTGTTCTTGTCATCCCATCTCAGTTGTTTTCTACCTTGCCTATCTTTTCATACTCATTTGTGCTTGTCTAGCTTATGGGAAACTAACTGGTTTTTTGTTTGTTTGTTGAGATGGGGTTTTGTTATGTTGCTGTATTGCCCAGGTCGGTCTTGAATTCCTGTAGTCAAGCGATCATTCTGCCTCTGCCTCCCAAGTAGCTGGGATTACAGGCATGCTCCATGGCCTCCAGCTTAGATTCCAGGAAACTCTTGTCATGGACATTTTACCTGGGATATATTTCAGTGTCACAGTTCTTTTTTGTGTTCTCTTTTTGTTTACAGGGTGACAGCTGCCCATTCCGTCACTGTGAGGCTGCACTAGGAAATGAAACTGTTTGCACATTATGGCAAGAAGGGCGCTGTTTTCGACAGGTGTGCAGGTTTCGGCACATGGAGATTGATGTAAGTTTTGAATTTGCCTTCTCATAAGTAGTCTAGGGTCTGATGGGTCAATAAAAAGTACAGGGACAAAGGGACATTTTGCTATAACAAGTGGGATAATTTTTTTTTAATGATCCACTGACATTTCTGACATTAATGTTCATTAGTATCTAAATGATATGAGCATGAAAGGGTATAATTTTTCTGGAAAGCGGTTTAGTAGTGTATCTGAGCTTTAAAAATGTATTTGTATATTTGGAGAGTATCTTTTTTTTTATTTTAAAACAATTGCAGACTTAGAGAAAAGTTGCAAAGTACAGTATAAAAAATTTTCTTAAGCCATTTGGGAGTAAATTGCTGATATTCCCTATCACCTCCAAATACTTTATGAATATATCCTATAAGTAAGAAGGACATTTCTCCTACATAATACAACCATCAAAATTAGAAAATTAACGTTAATGTATTACCTCCATTTAATCTTCAGATTCCATTCAAGTTTTGCCACTTGTCTCAATAATACCCGTTATTGTAGAAGGAGCAAGTCCAAATTCAGGTGTTGCATACAGTTGTCATGACCCTTAAGTTTCCTTCAGTTGAGGGCAGTTGCTGACTCTTTCCTGGCCTTTCATTGACCTTGACACTTTTGTCAGTTATAGCCGGTTATTTTGTAGTGTCCCTCAATTTGGGTTTATTTGTATTTCTTCATTACTAAATTAAGATTGTGTATCGTTAGTAGGAATATCACAGAAGTGATATTCTTTTCATTGTATACCCTCCAGTGGCATACAATTTTAATTTTCCATTACTAGTAGTGCTAATTTGATTACTTGATTAAGATGGTATCTGCCAGATTGCTTCACTATAAAGTTTTTCTGTTTGTAATTAAGAAGTATTTTGTGGAGAAGTACTTTGAGACCCTCTAAATATCCTATTTCTCATCAAACCTTCACCTATTTTTCCAGTTATTTATTTGTAGTAGCACAAACTCATGGTATCCTGTTTTATTCAGTGTGTCATAGTCCATTACTATGGTTATTTATTTTTATGCTTAAATTAACCTGGATTTGGACAGTAGGAGCTCTTCAGGCTGATTTTTGTGTCCTTTTGGTTTCTATCATTTGCAGACCTCTTTGCTTTTTGGCCTAATAAGATTCTTCCAAGCTCATACTACACTTTTCCTGCTATAGCCCTGGAATCAGCCATTTCTCCAAGGTGCCCTGGTTCCTTTTAGTGAAGAATGATATGTAGAAGTTAAGATTTGGGTTTCTCCTGGAGTGTCATTGCTTTCAGGTCCTCTCAGTGGACAGAGCTGGGGAACATATAAGTGTATATACATATAGACGTTTACATCATTTATTCCTTTGTGTCTGAGTGTCTTTGTGGTTTTGTGTCTGTGTGTCTACATATGATTAAAAATCATGAGTTCACATAGATGATTCCAATTCACCAATACCACAGGGTTTAGTCTAGGTCTCTTTTCCCATACCTGTCACTCTCTTTTCTAAAAATGAGAAACTTGGTTCCCATTGTCCTTAACACTTTTAACTATTTGATCAGTCTCTAGTATGTAAATAAATACCGTATCACAGCCTCTTCCTTCCTCTCAGGTTCGAACATCACACACAAAGCTGCTCCATCACAAGGACTCCTGTCTCACTTTGTTTCGACTCCAGTACCCTTTGCCAAGCCTCCCCACTTGCTCCACCATGGAGACCCTTTCCTCACCCTGCTTGGATCCCAGCATCTTCCTTTTGACTCCCCACAATGGGTGGGGTTCTAATACTCAGTGCTGGGCTGCTCTCCCATGTGAAATGCTCTCCTCACCCAGCTCATACTCTGACCCTTGGGAAGACCCTGCCTTCCTTACCCTGGTTGGTCTTTTTAAAAAAATTTTAGTAGAGACGGAGTCTCGCTCTTGCTGAGGCTGGTCTTGAACTCCTGAGCTCAAACGATCCACCTGCCTCCACCTCCCTGAGTGCTAGGATTACAGGTGTGAGCCACGGCACCCGGCCAGGAGAACATATATTTTTTGAAGACAACTTTTGCCAAGTTGCCTTTCAGAGATGTTGAGCTAATTTACATTTCCATTAAGTGTATGAGACTTCCTGATTCTTTCACATCCCTACTAACACAGTGTACTGTGGACTTACTAACCTCTCAATACAGTAGACTCTGATATTTGCCTGTTTCGATACATCTTTTTGATACATCACAAAAAGGATCATTTTGTGATGGTCATTGTTGCATTATTTCTGTTCTCCATATTTTTAAATTTCTGAAGTAATGCTGTTTTTTCTGGAATTTTAAACCTTAGGCTGCTTATTATAATGAAAGATCCAAGATAATGTACTTTATTAATCAGAGGTTAGTAACTTTTCAGAAGTGCTTCGCAGGTCTTTTTTTGTTTTTATTGAACCATTTGTTAAAGTTTATATAGAAAAGTACACATCATAATCTTACAACTTGAATAATTTTCACAAAGTAAATATACTTATTCGACCAGCACCCAGTTCAAGAAATAGAGCATTAATAGCATTCTGTCTTCTCCATTCATCTTTGTTGTCACCAACTACATCCCTAAAAACTAATTGCCATCTTGACTATCATATAAAAGTTTTGACTGTTTTGATCTTGACATAAATGGAATCATACACTACGCACTCCTCCGTGTCTGGCTTCTTTCATTCTACATCTGCAGTGTTAAGTGTAGCAATGGTTTCCTTCTCATTACTGGATGACATTCTAGTATTGATGTACATTTGAGTTGTCTGTAAATTTTTGAAGGTATTACAAATAGTATTGCTTTAAACATTCTTAAGAACTCGTGTATATATTTCTCTTCGACATATATCCTATGATCCAGCAGTTTAGTCTAGATGTGCAAATATTCTTTTTTTTTTCCCCATTTTCCTTTATAAAAGTGAGGTGGCTTGGGAAGGATACAGTTATATGTGCTTTACTGTGAGAATTCACGAATGGGAAAATTCTTCTCAAAGCCTGAACTCTCAGCTTCAAGTAATAGCTGCAGTTTATTGAGTTTATTTTATGTGCTAAGTGTTTTATATATATATGTATGTGTATATACACACACTAGATTATTAAGTATGAAATACCCGATTTCCTTAAGTACTAAATTTTGACAGTTTATCTCTGATATTTCACTTAGACACTTCTTCTTTATTTTTTATTTTGTTTTTTTACTTTGTTCAACAAGGAACTGGTGTAATTTAGACACTTCTTATTTTATTTTTATTGTGAAGGTACATCCTCATTCTTTCAAATGCATGGTTTGGCTTGTGATTATCTTTCAAAGTTTTTTTACAACAATTTTTGTGAAACTATGGATAAGTCAAAAATTCATGTTATTTTCAAATATGAGTTTCGTTGTGAAACCAATGCTGCGCAGACAGCTTGAAGTAATCAATGAAGTGTTTGGGAATGATGTGGCTAATGAATGCTCAGTATGTCGATGGTTTGAGAAGTTCTGTTCTGGTGATTTTAATCCTGAAAACGAGCCACATGGGCAACCTGAGACCAAGATGGATAATAATGAACTGAAAGCTGTAATGGAAGTGAAACCATTTCAACCTATGCGTGAATTAGCAGCAAGGTTTGACGTTACTATTCCAACAATATTGAACCATTTGATGAAACAAATGGACAAGGTAAAGAAGCTGGAGAGATGGGTACTGCATGAATTAAACGAACTTCATGAGAAATTGTCTCCAAGCTTGTCTTTCTTTGCTGTCACAATAAAGGCAAACCATTTTTACACCATATTGTTACGTGTGATGAAAAATGGATTCTTTCTGACAATCGCAAACATTCGGCACAATGGTTGGATAAAGATGACCTGCCAGCCGGGCGCAGTGGCTCACGCCTGTAATCCTAGCACTCTGGGAGGCTGAGTCAGGAGGATCAATTGAAATCAGGAGTTCGAGACCAGCCTAAGCAAGAGCAAGACTCCGGGCTCTACTGAAAATAGAAAAAAATTAACTGAGTGTGGTGGTTCACACCTGTAGTCCCAGCTACTTGGGAGACAAGCAGGAAGATCACTTGAGCCCAGGAGTTTGAGGTTGCTGTGAGCTAGGCTGGCACCATGGCACTCTAGCCCAGACGACAGACCGAGACTCTGTTTGGGGAAAAAAAAGATGTGCTGAAACAGAGTCCAAAACCGAATATTCATCAAAAAAAGCAAATAGTGTCTGTTTGGTGGCCTAGCACTGGTATTATCAACTACAGCTTCATGAAACCTGGTCAATCCATTATAACGGATGTCTGCTGCAACCGGCTGGATAAAATGATGAGGATTCTTTCGATTAAGCAGCTGAGATTGGTCAACAGACACAAGCCAGTCCTCTTGCAAGACAGCTCTTGACCACATGTTACACAAACAATGCTGCTCAAACTATAGAGGCTGAAGTTGGAAACTCTCTGTCATCCATTATATTCACCAGATCTTGCATCAACTGACTAACACTTTTTCCAGGCTTTGGACCACTTCTTGCAAGGCAAAATATGCAATTCTCAACAAGCTATGGAAAACACCTTTCTCGATTTCATCACCATTTGCTGTCCAAGCTTCTTCACTACTGGCATAAATAAGCTAACCATTAAGATGACAAAACTGTGTCAGTAGTTTAGGCACATACCTTGATTAATTGTTCTTCTTTGGGATACAATAAACTAAACTTTTGATTGGAATTTGGACATTTCATATTTAATTACCTAACATTTAATCTCTATAAGAAACCAGTTAGATAGCTGCTATTATTCTCATTTTATAGCTAAGGCAAGTGAGGCTTAGAGGCAGTATATTGTCCAAGTTCACATGGCCAGCAAGTAGCATGATAGAGATTCAAACCCTATTATCTTTGATTTTATAATCTTAACTACTGTATCAACCTACTCTAAATTAAGCCTAGACATTTAAGGGTTCCAGGATGAGGACAAAGAGGAAAGAATAGCAGATAAACTACTTCCTCACTCCTTTCATCTCCCTCATGCCTTAAAGTATGTCACTTTTAGCAACCTCTCTTCCTTCTAAAATTCATCTTACATGCCTCAGATTTTTGAATCCTGTATAAACTTTGTCCAGAAAACAAATTACCAAATTAATACAGGTCTCACTTCATTTTTTATTTGAAAACAATGTGTTCTTCCTTTTTGCAGAAAAAACGCAGTGAAATACCTTGTTATTGGGAAAATCAGCCAATGGGATGTCAAAAACTAAACTGCGCTTTCCATCACAACAGAGGACGCTATGTTGATGGCCTTTTCCTACCTCCAAGCAAAAGTGAGATCCGGATTTAATTTTAAAACAATAGTTGTCATTAAATGTACATCTGTGCACACTGTACAAAGTACTTTTTACACATTGCCTTCTTCCAGTCTAGTGAAAAAAAGTATTATTTCTGCTTTACAGATGAGGGAACTGAACCTTACCTAAGGTTAAATCATTAGTACGTGGCCATGGAACCAAGTGTATCTTGGCATGCCAGTTTAAATTACTATAGTTTACTTAATTTCCGATTTTCTTATCAGACCCATAAAGGTTTTCAAAAGAAACTTGATACTCTAGGCCAAGGGTTAGCAAATCTGGTCCTCTGCTTGTTTTGTAAAATAAGGTCTTATTGGAAAGCAGTGTTGCCTATTTGTTTACGTATTTTCTGTGGCCAATTTTGTGCCACTGCTGGAGTTAGGCAGTTAAGACAGAGACTCTTTGGCCCACAAAGCCCAAAATATTAACTATGTGGCTCTTTACAGAAAAAGTTAGACAACCCTGCTGTAGGCTGTAATCTGAAATAAAACTCATACTCTACAAAAAGCTCATATTTATTTCCAAAATCCCTTTTAAATAGATTTAAAGTGGAATTAGCTATTTAAAAGCCATATCTGCTATATGATTAAAACTTGATGACTACATCTTTTCACCTCTATTTAAGGAAAAAAGTAGACTCCTTTCTAATTTGGTTTAAATAAGTGTCATCTGCTATAGCTCTCTTTCTCCTGTTTTGTTTTTGTTTTTGTTTTTGTTTGTTTGTTTTGAGACTGGGTCTTGCTCTATTGCCCAAGGCTGCAGTGCAATGGTATGATCATAGCTCACTGTAACTTTGAACTCCTGGGCTCAATCGATCCTTCTGCCTCAAGTTGTGGAGTAGCTAGGACTACAGGCATGTGCCACCATGCCTGGCTAATTTTGAAAAATTGTTGTGTAGAGACAGGGTCTTGCTGTGTTGCCTGGGCTGGTCTTGAACTCCTGGGTTCAAGTGATTCTCCCACCTCAGCCTCTCGAAGTCCTGGGATTACAGGTGTAAGCCACTGGGCCCAGCTGTTATCTCTTAAAAGCTCTTTTTGCTAAGCAAAAAGCCTAGAATTTTAATATTAAAATCAAATTAAAAGTTTAGAATTTGTAAACAGGTACTAGGCATTTAGCCTTCTGTTCTATGTTTTGAATGCCCATTTTGAGTGTGTTCATGTATAATGAAGAGTTATTAGCTAAAAGCACATTTTCTCTTCCTGGGAGTTTAGAATCTAAATGGATAAATTAGGTAAAAAGACATAAGTACTCATAAGGAAAATGCATGAATTTATCATAGGTAGCCAGGGATTTTTGTTTAAGAGAATTGGGATTGTATCTGCTATTTTTAATTTATGACTGATTTTGTATGTTTAGCTGTGTTGCCCACTGTGCCTGAGTCACCAGAAGAGGAAGTGAAGGCTAGCCAGCTCACAGTTCAGCAGAGCAAATTGTCTGTCCAGTCTAATCCTTCCCCTCAGCTGCGGAGTGTTATGAAAGTAGAAAGTTCCGAAAATGTTCCTAGCCCCACACATCCACCAGTTGTAATTAATGCTGCAGATGATGATGAAGATGATGATGGTAAGTTCTAGCTCTTTCTTTAAAGTAAATAGTCTGGGTCATGTGGTGAATTGGACAGAATCAGGATTAATGCTCTAGGCCTGTTTTTAATTGCATTTCCCTTAAATGTTGACACATAGATCAGTTTTCTGAGGAAGGTGATGAAACCAAAACACCTACCCTGCAACCAAGTCCTGAAGTTCATAATGGATTACGAGTGGCTTCTGCCCGGAAACCTGGGGTCAATTTAAAGCAGGGTAAGAGGAGGCTGTATTGGTGC
This sequence comes from Varecia variegata, assembly GCA_028533085.1. Classification (NCBI taxonomy): domain Eukaryota; kingdom Metazoa; phylum Chordata; class Mammalia; order Primates; family Lemuridae; genus Varecia; species Varecia variegata. The sequence goes on along the minus strand of CM052450.1, from coordinate 21,126,754 downwards.
TAAATCTTATAGCACTATTCAGTGTGTCCATGATATTTTTAACTGCCTTTGAAATTCAGTTCACAATTATTGACCTAAATGCTATACACACGTGCTTTCTCTCGATCACTCCTTGAAAAGACTTGAATGTCTGCTGTGTACAGATAAAATGCAAAGGTGAAAAGGCTCTAATTCCTCATGTGATTTCTATTTGGGTTTTTCAGGTGAATGTTTGAATTTTGGAATAAAAACTCTTGAGGAAATTAAATCAAAGAAAATGAAAGAAAAATCTAAGAAGCAAGGTGGTAAGTCATAAATTTGGCATGGATGGTTGTATGTTGCTAGGGAAGAATAATAAGGATACTTGTGGAAGCAACAGCCAAAATTAGCAAAACGATTTTGATTTCACAGATTTATTTAAATCATGGTTGCTTTTTTTTTTTTTTTGAGACAGAGTCTTGCCCTGTTGCCTGGTCTAGAGTGCTGTGGCATCAGCCTAGCTCACAGCAACATCAAACTCCTGGGCTCAAGTAATCCTTCTGCCTCAGCCTCCCGAGTAGCTGGGACTACAGCCGTGTGCCACCATGCCCAGCTAATTTTTTCTATATATATTTTTAGTTGTCCAGATAATTTCTTTGTATTTTTAGTAGAGACGGGGTCTTGCTCTTGCTCAGGCTGGTCTCGAACAATCCGCCCGCCTCGGCCTCCCAGAGTGCTAGGATTACAGGCATGAGCCACCGCTCCCGGCCTCCATGGTTGCTTTTTTAATTAATTCCAGCCGTGTTTCAGTCTCTATTCAGAACTAGGCACACGTAATAAAGAACCTGAAAGAACCTGTGTATCTTGGGAACTATAACCCTGAAGAACACAATATAAGAACTATATTAAAAGAGGAAAAACTTCATTTTGTGGTAGAAAAGTTCTTTCTCAAGAGCTGCTAGGATTTTCTACTGGAGCTTGCCTCAACTTGGTTGATCTGTATTTCTAACCCTAGAAATTATCGTGTGAAATGTAGTATATATAGAGATAAGTGATTGGGTCTAAGAATCCTCTTATTAAAGCTTGTTCTGTGGGAACTTTGGAGTTATGTTTTGCAGATGGTTAAATTTAGATGGAAAGGGTTGGATTGGATTGACTTGCCTGATGTCTGGTATACTTCCGAGGATAACTTTAGAGTAATGTTAGCCTTATTGATAAATAAAAGGAGGTTGAGTGCCTAGGTCAGTCCAAATAATTTTTTTTATTTGTTTTCACATTATGCCCCAAGGCTCCCCCCCACCACTACCCCATTTCATTGTAGGAAAACAGATTAAAAAAGGCTGATTGGCTTTGATATAGCAGTCTGTTTTGGACTTAACTGGTTACAAAAACAAAATTTTTTGTCTTGTGATAGTTTTATTTTCTATAAATCATTTGCTGTTCTTTGACTTGCCTTATTCAGAAGGTTCTTCAGGAGTTTCCAGTCTTTTACTCCATCCTCAGCCCATTCCAGGTCCTGAAAAAGAGAATGTCCGGACTGTGGTGAGGACAGTAACTCTGTCCAGCAAACAAGGTAAGGAATGTATAGGAGGTGGGTCTTAGAGTTGTCAGGTTTCTCCTTTTAAATAATTGGAAATGCAAAATCCTTGGATATTTTTTACCTCTGATGAATTTGCAGTAAGACTTAAGTATGTTATTTGGATATAAGGATGAAAAGTTGGTGCATTTGACTCTAACATTTAAAAGGTTAAAATTCTTAATTCAAGCAGCCCTCACATTTATGTATACTTAATTTACATTTATTGTTTATATCCATTCAACAAAGTTATTGACTTCCCTTTGTGGGTAAAAAAACTTTAATATAAACTCCTTGAATTACAGAAAAACGTAAAAGTCTTTTCACTTAATTTTAAACCTAGTAAGGAATTATAGCTATAGATACATTTAAATGTTTGTGCCATTCAAACAGCAAAGAATCAGAAGAAAGAGCTTACTTCTTGCTGAGGGGTGATGAAGGAAAGATATAGGAGAGCTAGTATTGGAGTAGGGTATGATTTCATTTAACATGTCAAAGGGCATAAGCAAAAGTATAGCTTGGGTTTTATTGGCTAAGAACACAATCTGTCTCCTTATGCTTGGCTGCTATTAATAATTAATACTGTGCTAGTGTGTGCATTTGGATGTTTAAATTATTGATAATAGGGTTGGTTTTTTTTGGATGCAATAATCTTGCTTAAGACCGAGACCTAATTTTCAGACTTTCTGGGTGGGCTCATACTAACATCAGAACATACTTTGTACTCATTATTAGTTTCTGAATACAGAAAGAATTGGCTAGTGGTAGAGAAATTCTATTTTTGTCATTTCAGGAGAAGAACCATTGGTTCGATTGAGTCTTACTGAGAGACTAGGGAAACGAAAATTTTCAGTAGGTGAGATAAGTTTTGTGTGTGTCTTTTGTTTTCTGCTTCTTTGTGCACTAACGTGGTACCTTCTCCAGACTCTTTATACAGATCCCATCAACATTGGCAGTCCCCCTATATTCTCGGCTGAAAGCACTTCTAACATTTTCTCATGTTTTTCATATGTGCATTATACCTTTTATTGAAGTTAAAGAAATTTATTACAATTTAATTAAATTAGTGCCATGACTAACTTTTTAGAAAGTACTAGGTTTAAAACACAAATTATTTATTTATTTATTTTGAGGCAGAGTCTCACTCTGTTGCTCTTAGTAGAGTGCTGTGGCATCAGCCTAGCTCGCAGCAACCTCAAACTCCTAGACTCAAGCAATCCTCCTGCCTCAGCCTCTCAAGTATATGGGATTACAGGCACGTGCCACCACGCCCAGCTAATTTTTTCTATTTTTAGTAGAGACGGGGTCTCTCTCTTACTCAGGCTGGTCTTGAACTCCTGGGCTCAAGCAATCCTCCTGCCTCAGCCTCCCAAGCAGCTGGGACTACAGGCATGTGCCACCATGCCCGGCTAATTTTTTCTATATATTTTTAGTTGTCTGGCTAATTTCTTTCTATTTTTAGTAGAGACGGGGTCTTGCTCTTGCTCAGGCTGGTCTTGAACTCCTGAGCTCAAGCGATCCTCCTGCCTTGGCCTCCCAGAGTGCTAGCATTACAGGCGTGAGCCACTGCACCCGGCCTCTGTGGCGTTTTTATTCCTTCTCTAACATTGAGTTCTAAGGAAACTGGTGAACAAACACACCATATAAATGCAGAAAACTTACAGAATTATTCTACATTGTTTGTTTTTGCTTATATTTCTTGACCTCACTGAAGATTGACTTTAAATGTTAAACTAAGTTCTCCCTATTTGTAGGTGGTGACAGTGATCTTCCATTAAAGCGTAGCCTTGCACAGAGGCTAGGGAAGAAAGTTGAAGCTCCAGAAACTAACACTGACAAAACACCAAAGAAAGGTACTTTAGTTCTAATATACTGTGTATGTAATTTTGACAATTGTTTTCTGTAATGTTAACAGCTATGGTTTGTCATCCTCTTATTCAGGTAAATTTATCATCTTCCGTTTTATTTTTCATTCAACAAACATTTGATTGCTTACTCTGCTAGATTCTGGGTAGACACCATTGAACAAAATAAACACCATCACACTCCTTAGAAGCTTAGAGTATAATGGCAAGTGATAAATTCTGTGACAGAGAAAAGTACATGGTGCTGTAAGGACACATAAGAAGGGCTCCTGTTATTACCATCTGTTATGGAAAGGTTCACAGAGGAAATGATGTTAAAGTTTAGACCTGAAACATGAGTTGGGAATTAGCCCTGGGAAATTGGAGAGACAGGGTTTGTGTTTCAGGCAAAGAGAATAACTTCTGCAAAGGCACAGAGTTAAGTGTGATGTGCTCAAGGAACACAGAGTATGGCTGAAACACAGAAATGGGCTGAAGAGCATGGTGACTAGAGAAGGAGGAGGGACTGGATCATAATATAGAGCCTTTAAGTCATGTTAGAGAGTTTGGGCTTATCCTAAGATAGTAACAACCCATTGAAAGGTTGTAAACAGGGATCAAAGGCTCATTTTAAAACTATTACCCTGCCTGCAATATGGAGAAAGAGTAGAAGAGGACAAACATGATGGCTGGGAGATGAGTTAGCAGGTTGTTAAAATAATCCAGATAAGAGGAGATAGTATTGGCATAAATTTAGTGTTCTTCTAGAAGTTGGTTTGGAAACGTGGACTAAATCAAGAGATATCTGGGAGTTGGAGTGGTTTATAGTTGAAGAAGAGCAAGAAATCAAGTGTTGGATTATTTTTTTCCCCTTGTATGACTTGCAGTGAATCACTGGCGTTAATTACTAAAGAGTAGGTGTGTTTTTTTCCTTCTCATTGTGTTTAGTTTTAACTTTTCTTGAAGATAAGACACTTCTGTCCACTTTTCCTCCAGCCTAAGAGGCTTTGATGAGCAGATGTTCCTGTTCGGGGGCTTTCTTTCGGTCCTCAGATCAAGCAGAAGTTGCTCTTTCTTTGCCTATCAATCATTGAAGATTTTCATAGCTTAAAGAGCATATTTCAGTAAATTTAGGGGGAAAAATATTTGATGGCAATAAGATTTTAGAAGATCATCCAGTAACAAAATTATTTTCTTGAATTCAGTAGTACAGCTTTTCAGATACAAAGAAAGTTTTGGGTTTTTTTAAGCTTTCCAGTAAGGATTCCATGATTCACATAAATCTGTTCTAAGAGAAGTATAGTGTAATTTATGAACTTTGAAAAAGATATTTGACCTGTAGAAAGCTTCTGTTCAACTTTTGCTTTTTGAAATTCTTTCTTTTTATAGTTCAAGTTTCTAAGTCTCTGAAAGAGCGATTAGGTGTGTCAGCTGGTCCCAATAATGAGGAGGCAACTGGTAAGTAAAGCCTAAGACCAGGTTCTGGTATTTTCTCCATGCTGTAAGAATCTTTGCCTTTTCTCTGATTTACCTATTGCGATTAGGTTAGGGCCTGTGTTTTTTTGTGATTCTGTTTTTTTTTTTTTTTTAAGTAATAGATTACTCACTGGTGAATATTCATCATAGCATTAATAGTGGAAAATTAGGAACAGCTTAAATATCCAACAAAAATGGTTTATATAAAATTATTGTAGTTATGTGCTAAAATCATTGCTATCATGAAAAGTCATATTCTGAACAATACTGACATGGAAAAATCAAATTGCATTGTATCAAATAGAAAAGTTACAAAAGAACATGTGTACCACTTTTGACCTTTTGATTTATTTAAGAATCTTTTTTTTTTTAAGACGTTTATTTTATCATAGGCACTTATTTTCAGAAGAAACATCCATATGTATGAGATGATTCCAGTTCTGTAAAGATACGACTATGTGCCTTAAAAATCCTGCAAAAATATACCAAAATATTAATATTTGTTTTATCTGGATATTAAGATTTTAGATAACTTAAATTTTCTTCTTTATATTCTTCCTATACTATAATTTTTAAACTTTTAAAGTTATGAATTATAACTACATAAGCATGTATATAAGTACAATTTAAGGAATAATAAAATGAACATCTGTGTACTCAGCCATCCATCTTTTTTTAATGCATTGCTGGGTTTAGTTTGAGGCTTTTTGTGTAGGATTTAAAAAAAATTTTACAACTATATTTATGAGTAGTATTAGCCTTCTTGGTTACTTTTCTTTTTTCCTATCATCATAAAAAGGGAATCTAATGTTGGACATTCTTATGCTTTTGTAGACAGCCTTTATTCAGAAATTTTTAGGATTTTCTCTTTATCTCTCCCTCATACGCTGTAAGTTCACTATTGTGGATCTAAACATGGATCTTTTTTGTTCATTTTCCCCAGTATTCAGTGGGCCCTTTGAATCTAAAAACTTGTAAAGGGTCAGGTAGTAAATACTTTAGGCTTTGCAGTCTGCAGTGTCACAGCTACTCAACCCTGCCATTGTATTGTGAAAGCAGCTGTGTGCCTATGCATGCAATATGTAAATGAATGAGTGTGGTTGTTTTCCAGCAAAACTTTATTTACAATATTTACAAAATCAGGTGGTGGCCAGATTTGGCCCATGGGCTAAAGTTTGCCTACCTTGTTCTAGAGAGCTGATTTTGGGCCAGCCTTGTCTTTTTTATTATTCAGTCCTTCAAATGAAATTTATTTTGGCACTGTGTTTATTTGTCAATATCTTTTTTTGTTCTCTGATTGTTCCTTTTTTCACAGCCTGATTTTAGGCTACTCTGGGGTTTCTAATTTAATTCTTCGATGTTGTTTTTCCATAGTTGTAAGTACCTGGCCTGGGTTTCCTCTGTGGTTCTAAAGGCCTTTTCCCCCAAGTTGTCCTCTATCCTGACTGAGAGACTTGATTTATGTCTGGCTAAGAGGAGAGTGTGTGTTAAAAGGCAGTTTGTGTGGATTGCAGGTGGGAATGCTGGGGACCCACACACTTGCTACAGTAAGAAAGACTTTATTTATTTTCAGAGTGGAAGTAAGTTTTTGCTATTGTAGCTTGGCTTTTTTTCATTTTTTTCTTTTTTTGAGTTGAGTAGCAAATAAGCCTCAAGGCTGTTTACTTTTCTGCCTCTTCCCTTCCGCTTGCCATGCTCTTCTCTCCAGCTGGGATGTCCTCATAATGTGGTCTACTTGGGCACACTCTCCTCTTCCTAGGGGAGCACTTCTCAGGAGAAGGTCATGACTGACCCAGCTGTTGTACAGGCAGTCCTTAAACTTCTACCCTAAGGTTATGTCAGAGCCCACTATTTTTTTTTCATATTAGTTGACCCAAGTTTGGTAGTTTCTTTGACTCTATTGGGAAAACCAGATCTCATGCCTACAGTTTTAACTATTCTTTTTCCATTTTTCTATAAATTCAAACATCTGCTTTCTGCCTCAGAAATTCTTCAAGATTTGTGCTTTGCCAGTGGCATCTTTTTTTTCATTTCTACTGTGGTTTTATTTTTAATGTTTTTCTCTATCATTTTGGTGAAATTTTGGTAAGAGAGGGAAATAGGGTGTCCATGATACCAGTCATATTGTACTTTCTTGGAGTTATAATTTTGAGATCAATCTGTCATCTTGGGATGGAATAATTTACAATTTTTATTTAAAAACTTAAATAATTCAGTGAGTGCATGTTTCCCTTTGTAACAGGAACTGTACGAAAATGGTGCAAGTAACAATATAGTCACTGTTCTCACGAAGTTTTTAGTATGGTTGGAGATACAGGCAATTACAGTGCTCCGTGTTCAGTGCTGTGATCAGAGACACAAACCAGATTGGAGGATATCAGGTTCTAAGCTGACTTCAGTTAAAACTAAACCAGGCAGCAAGAGAAATGAGACCAATAAGGGACTATTCCAAGTAGAGGGGACAGTATACTCAAACGTTCAGAAAGTGAGACAGAGCACTGTATATTTAAGATTTCGAAAGGATATTTTTTGTTTCAATCTTTCATTAAAAGCTGTTAGTGATTAATTATGTATGTGTTTTATCTCTAAATTATTTTTGTTTATTCCACATCACTTCATCATTTCTTTTCTTAGTCTTTCAATAATGAGAATGATCCTATCTGTCAAGTGTGAAGTTTGCTCTTTAGTTTAGACTGATGTAGAATGATGAGTATATCATTAAAAACAGCTCTTCAGTGACATGTCAGTCTCTGGGCCTTTCTCATTTTTTCCCTCCTATCTTGTCGCCTGTTTGACCTTCTTTTTCATCCTTTAAATATTGCTTAAAGATCACTTCCTCTGAAAAGTTTTCCTTAACCAATTCCTAGACAAGAATTGGTATTCTTGCTATGCTCCTATATATATATTTCGTTTGTCAAAGCAGCTGTCATTACCATACTTTGTTCTTGCTTTGTCTCATTTTTGATCTGTCTGTTAGACCGTAAACTACATGTGGACAAAGATTGTATTTTGCTTACCATTGTATTTCTAACACAGTGTCCAGCACATGTTTATATCCATGAGTGAATGGAAGAATTTATTGATAAGATTTATGATGACAGATTTCTCTAACTAGTAAATGGTTTTCAGGTTCCTCAAGAATACACTTCTGAATAGAAATATAAATCAACAATTTTTGCCTCCTAAGAATTTTCCTTGAGGCCCACTGCCTGAAACATGCAGTAATCTAAATTTGAGATTGAAATTTTTTTTTTTTGAGATTGAAATTTAATGTTACATTTTTTATTATTTTAATTGCCTGCCTAAATGATACCTCTCAAGTCATTAAGAGATGAACTCCAAGTACAATGCCATGTTTTTCCCCCATTAAAACAGAGAGAGTTAATAAAGTTGGTGAGATCCATGTGAAGACATTAGAAGAAATTCTTCTTGAAAGAGCCAGTCAAAAACATGGAGAATTGCAAACTAAACTCAAGACAGAAGGACCTTCAAAAGCTGATGATTCTACTTCAGGAACAAGAAGTTCTTCCACTATCCGAATCAAAACCTTCTCTGAGGTCCTGGCTGAAAAAAAACATCGGCAGCAGGAAGCAGAAAGACAAAAAAGCAAAAAAGATGCAACTTGCATCAAGCTAAAGACTGACAGTGAAATTAAAAAAACAGTGTTTTTGCCACCCATAGTTGCCACAAGCAAAGGACAATCAGAGGAGCCTGCAGGTAGAACAAAGTCTATGCAGGAGGTGCACATCAAGACACTGGAGGAAATTAAACTGGAGAAGGCACTGAGGGTGCAGCAGAGCTCTGAGAGCAGCACCAGCTCCCAGCCTCAGCACGAAGTCAACCCAGGGGCAAGGCGGTTGCTCCGCATCACCAAAAGAACAGGTAACAAGAAAGCTTCATCTATAGGACCACTTCCCTAAATAATATTCCAAAGGAGTGTTCCATGGGATCTTTCTGGGAGTTCTCTGACAACTTTTCTTTACTCAGATAACTTTTTTTTTTTTTTTTGAGACAGAGTCTTGCTCTGTCGCTTGGGCTAGAGTGCTGTGGAGTCAGCCTAGCTCACAGCAACCTCAAACTCCTGGGCTTAAGCGATCCTCCTGCCTCAGCTTCCCGAGTAGCTGGGACTACAGGTGCGCACCACCACGCCCAGCTAATTTTTTCTATTTTTAGTAGAGACGGGATCTCACTCTCTTGCTCAAGCTGGTCTTGAACTCCTGAAGCGATCCTCCCACCTTGGCCTCCCAGAGAGCTAGGATTATAGGCGTGAGCCACCATGCCCAGCCTACTCAGATAATTTTTAAAACTACTGAATTAAATGGAAGTTAAGCTGTTTCTTTACAGCAGCACTATATAGACATTTGCTATTTTAATGTGCATTTTTAGACTTTATGTAAGGACCAATAGGCTTCGTCTATAATTTTATTTGTCCAATAAAGTTTTGTTTAACTTCATCTGTCATGAAGTGGCAGCCTAAATAAAATAAATAATGATGGCTTTAATGTGACTATAGGAATGAAAGAAGACAAGAAACTTCAGGAAGGAAGTGAAGCTGCTTCTCAGAGCAGTTTTCCTAGAACAGAAGCCAAAGAGGTGAGTTTATTTTAAGATCATCGTGTGGTTTTGTCCATGACAAACCAAGGCTAGGTGTGCTTTTCAGTTTTACCTTACGTAAATTTCTACTTAACACTTCACTGATACATTAGTAAACAGTCTTTCTCTATAATTTTTTTTTTTTAATTTGAGACAGGGTCTCACCCTGTTGCCCAAGCTAGAGTGTAATGGCATCATCACAGCTCACTGCAGCATCCAACTCCTGGGCTCAATCAGTCCTCCTACCTCAGCCTCCTGAGCAGCTGAGACTACAGGTGTGCACCACCACACCTGGCTAATTTCTTAATTTTTTATAGAGATAGGGTCTCAGTATGTTGCTTAGGCTGGCCTCAAGTGATCCTCCCGCCTCAGCCTCCCAAAATGCTAGGATTACAGGCATGAGTTGCCATGCCTGACCTATACTTATAAATTTTTTTAAGAGCATTTCCTATAGTTCTATGTATGTTAGTATTCTCTGCTCTTAAAAAGTTTTTTAATTGGTTATTAATATTTTTTACAGTTTCTCCCCTGCCTTTGAAAGTAATGTGCACCACACAAAACTTGGAAATTTTTATTTTTCAGAAGAATGAACAAACTCTATAATTCTATATAACCCAGATATAACCACCATTGGTTTTTTTCATGGATTTCTTTAAGAGCTTTTTTTATATATATGTATGAATGTGAGTTTGTTTAGAACGTAATTGAGAACTCTACAGTGTATCATTTTGCAGCCTGCTTTAACTTTACCATATTAATTCAAGACATTTGCTTTTACCAACCACATAATATTCTGTTACATGAATAGAATCTGTTTCTGGACAATTAGATTTGTTTTTACATGATTGTAAATAATAAATATCTTTGTACATAAATTTTTTTGCAAGTGTCTATTTAGGAATCATTAATATTTGATTTAGAGTCATGGTTTTATAGCCTATACAGTCTGGGTTTTTTTATTTTTCCACACATCTTTAATCTTTCATTTTTAGAAGGGTATTGTCCAGTTAGTATCAAGTAAAGAGTTTTTCTCTCAGATTCTGGATCGTGTCAAACTCTGCTTAACTTAGATGTTGGCCTGGTACTTTATAAATAATAATTACCGTATAGGTTATTAGAGGTATTAGGTTTTCATTCTGTCATTGAAATTTATACACAGGCTTCAGACGAGACAGGAATTGACATTGCTAAAATTCAAGTCAAGAGATGTGAGACCATGAGAGAGAAGCACATGCAGAAACAGGAGAGGGGAGCCTTACAGAAGGAAAAGTCAGTCTTGACACCCCTTCGGGGAGATGTAGCCTCTTGCAATACCCAAGTGGCAGAAAAACCGGTGCTCACTGCTGTGCCGGCCGTCACACGGCACCACCTGCCCAAGCGGCTTCCCACGAAGTCATCCCAGAAGGTGGAGGTAGAAACCTCAGGGATTGGGGACTCAATATTAAATGTGAAATGTGCAACACAGACCTTGGAAAAAAGGGGTAAAGGTGAGTGATTTTTACACTATGTCTTGCTTTAGGATATTAAAATTACCAAGTTTTAAAAACTCCCTGGCAACAATTGGGTTGAATTTCATTTGCCTGGTGGATAGGTGGATAGTAATATTTCTGATACTGTTATACAAAGACAAAACTAGAGTTCCTTTCTCAGAATTTAAAACTGCTATTTAAAAAGCTTTGTCTAAAACTTTCTGTGGTGCATGTTTCCTCTGGTTTTAAAGAAGAAAAACAGAAAATAGAAGAACAGTGACAAATTCAAGAGGCATTGAAAGGGGTCATTTGAGTATCTGTATCTCCATGGTGACCATCTGTAGTACAAATTACATATGGATCATTTTCAGGGTTTTTTAAATTATTTGTGGTACTGAAAGATTTTTGCTATTTTATTCTGTTATCCTCCGTATAAAAGAGAGTTTATTCTGGCTGTTAATCAGATATTTTCTGTCCCTTGTAGTTAAACCCAAAGTAAATGTGAAGCCATCTGTGGTTAAAGTTGTTTCATCCCCCAAATTGGCCCCAAAACGCAAGGCAGTGGAGGTACACCCTGCTGTCATTGCAGCTGTGAAGCCACTCAGCTCCAGCAGTGTCCTACAGGGAAGCCCGGCCAAAAAAGCAGCTGTGGTAAGAAGTGGATCCACTTTTGTGGTGGTTTATTCTGTGTGGTAGGTGAGCAGGAAAGATTAACTCTCTACTAGCTCTCTATGTATAACACTTCATGGCATTTCCTAGCATTTTAGTTGTCTGCGTTGTTACTGTGTTTTACATTTACAGTTAGATACTTGTGAAGTGGCAGGACAGGATTTTTTAAAGGGTAATTTTTGGGTGGCAAGATACTTTATTTGTACGTTCAATCTTTAGATTATTGATTCTTGGGTTCCTAGGCTTAAAGTATGATAGCCATCTTTGAAGAAAGTGAATATACTCAAATAAAAAAGGCTTACTCTCCCACTGAATGACTTTACCCTTCCTTTCATAGGCTGTTGTCCCAGTCCTCTCTGAGGACAAGTCAGTCACTGTGCCTGAGGCAGAAAAACCTAGAGACAGGTAATACTTCGTAATTCTTTCTAACCAAACTCCAGGCCACTGTTACTGCTTATGCTCTTAGAGAATAACACTGATAAATAACTTTAAACCATTTAACCATATCTAAATAAATCTGCTTGACTTCCAATTAATTGCAACAAAGCATGAAAATTCAGAGTTGCTGTTCTCCTGTGGTGCCACTGTTTGTATTTTGGCTGTATTATCTAAAAGATATTTTTAACACCTGGCTGAATTCTACTTTACATTATAAAAATGCTTGGTCCCAAACTAGTAAAGAATTCTTTCTTTATGTATGTCCCCAGATACAACCTTTTGCTAACTCTGTGTCCCTGAGCCTAGGTGATTCAGGCAACTATTGAAAAGGGGCAGTTTCCTAATAATCTTATTTTTTTCTTACAGTCTTACACTGCCTCCAACCCAGTCTTCTTCAGATCTCTCACCCCCAGAGGTATCTGGCCCCTCCTCATCACAGATGGCCACAAAAACTCGCCGACTCAGCTCTGCCTCAACAGGAAAGCCCCCGCTCTCCGTGGAGGATGATTTTGAGAAACTAATATGGGAGATTTCAGGAGGCAAATTAGAAGCTGAGATCGACCTGGATCCTGGGAAGGATGAAGATGACCTTTTGCTTGAACTGTCCGAAATGATTGACAGCTGAAGGTGGTAGTGAGAACACTTAAAAAAAAAAAAAAAAAAAAAAACTCGCCAAAAAACTGGACTTAGTTTCATCTATTATAACATTTATCTGAGACGATCATTTCTTTAGTCTAGAATTTGCCCCATATCAGAAGTATACCTCTGAATTATCTGTATGTGTCCTGGATGCCTTGGGGTCAGGTTTTTACGGTCACTCGATAACCATTTTGTCCATTTGATGCCATTGTTTAGCATCTTTGAGAAAAAAGTTCTGTCATACCCTTTTCTCCACAAAAAAGAGACTGAGAAAGAGATCTAAGTGAAAGGGTGCAAGAGAACTTAGTGACTCCTTGAGGTGTTTGTCAGTTTTGGCTTTTTCCCCGTTTGTTGTATTCTTTCTTTTATGTATTGTCTTAATGTACTTAATATTTACCTGAGTTTGAAATGGATGAAGACAGCTGCTACCATTAAGGACCAAATTTCATGCTACCACTAAACAAAAAAAACCCACTCAGTGTGTGTTAAATTGTATGTCTTTTTAAAGGTAATTGGAGAGTCAACTAAGCTTTAAAGAAGGCTGAGCAGCTCAGGAAACCTATAAAGTGGACATAACTCTTTGGACCTGATTTTGATGCTTCTGCTGCTCTGTTAGCCTCTGAAGAGCAATATCTAATTTATTATTACTGTAATTTTTTAAGGCTTTAAAGTGCCTCAGGGGTCCCCTGAAACTAATTTTCTATTTCTGGGACTCTCTGGATTCATCAGAAGAGATGGTGATGTGGTTAGAAGAATTTTTTTTTTTTTTTAGTATGAAAATTGTCCCTTCTCTTCAGTACTTGCCTCCTACTGGCATCGAATTGTCACAGGGATAAAAATTGGTTAATTTTTTATTTCTAATTCTCCCAGCAAACTCCTTGCCTAGTATATTTATTTGGTGCCCTTTAACTACCTGAGGGACAAAAATGGACTCATTTGAACGCCAGTATTTATCTTTGGACCATAGCAGTACACTGAATTGTACTGTAGCAGGGTTATTGAGATGCTCTGGGGGTGTATTGCATACCTGCCAGTTTTCTTCATCTCCGAATGGAATTTTCTTTTCTCGATGTTAGTCTCCTTCACCTCGAGGTTTAGACTTGTGAAGGAACAAGCATGATGAGGATAATAGTCTTAAAGGAGACATTGTATATAATCAGAAGGAGGAGGAAAGAAGGACTTGTCCACTTTGATATTTTGCTGTAGGTGGCCAGTTTTGTTTCTCATAGGGAAATCTGACCCACCTGTCATGTTGGCTCCTAAGGAACTGCTGTTGTAAGCGGCTCATCAAGAGTTGAACTTCATGTAGCCTTGTTGGGAATATGGAAAAGGAAGAAAGCCACAGGACTGCCCATTCAGTCTTGGGAAGACCCAGATGATTCTGCACAAGCAAAAATGACTTGAAATTTACGTATAGACACACCTCTACCAATCCATCTTCAGCTGACTGAATGTTGTATGATAGCCCTTCTCCAAAGCAGGGCTGGAATGTTCTGGTTTCACCACAGATTTTCTACTCATTTCATTTTTGGAATCAGCTTATAGATTCCAAGTCCCTTTTGTATATAAACTTTATTCTTTTGCTTTTTTAAAAATAATTTTGTTTCATATTTAAAGCACTTGTATTAGTCAATGATTCGTGTTCAGCACTATTTGAACCATTTGCCCTTACAGAAAGAGAAGTACTTATTTGTGTTTTAAATAAAACTGGTGTAGGAACGTCTTCGTTGTGAATTAAGTAATCTTATATCACTTCAGCTTCGGATCCACCTTGACAAGAGGCCCCAGTCAGGATGTTGTTGGCCTTTTGTGTGAGTGCCCCGATTTCACAGGTATTATTTGGCTTTAGAAACCTTTC
>CM052450.1:21072780-21102026 GCA_028533085.1 Varecia variegata | reverse complement strand
GGAGTTGTGTGCCATATTATTTTACAGTGTCACAGCTCTGTGATACACTTGGGTTTTCATTTTTCATTTGTGATTATTTCTTTTCAGATTTTTGTACATTCATTCTTTGAGACCCAGCCGTTAAATGTTTGAGTTGCTTAAGACTTGGGTCTAGGCTGTCCTCTCACCAAGTATTGTCTAACTAGGTACTCAAGACTACAACTTCAATTACCATCTGTGTATTGACTCCCAGATTTATACTGTAGCCCAGACCCCTCTTCTAAGCCTATTCAACATTTCTACATGAATGTTTCAGAGGCTCCTCAAAGTTAGCATATCAGAAACCAAACTGAATTCCCATTCACATTGTTTAGAACTATTTTAGTGTTCCCTGCCTTACTGAGTGGCACCAATTTCTTTTTAATTTACTAACTGATTTCTCTGCACCTACCTCATCCCCCTCCAATTTGCTCTCCAGGCTTCCGTTTTCTTTTCAGTCTGACCACGTCAACCTTTTTCTTGAAATCCATCGGAACTTGCTTTGCTCTTAGTATAAAAAAAAACCTCCCTCACTTCATCTTGTATTACTCTGCCTCATTTTCAGAGCTTTAGCCACACTTACCTTCTTTTCAGTTCCTTGAATCTGCACATTTGCCCCATCATATAACTTTGTTTATGTTATTCCCTGTGTCTTTAGAACTCAGATCAAATATCACTTCCTCTAAGAAGCCCAGAGTTTAATTGGTTTTTGTTGGGGGTGCAGTAGGGGAAGGCAGGGTATGATGTACTCTCTGAGTTTGTAGTTAAACATTTATCAGAGGGATGATTTTAGCAATGTCTCTCCCATAAGACCAGATGCTCCATAAATGCGTGAGTCATGTCTTGTTTGGTCCCTATTCCGGTCAGTGTATTTTTTCCAGACCCTGAGGATTCTCTTGAGCCTATACTAGATATGTGGAAAATAGATTTTGAGAAGTGATGTGATGTTTTGTTATGCTTCTTCCTGCTTAGGCTATTTTACTGAAAGCCTGAGTTTTTTAAGTTTAAAGATGTCTTGCCAGGAAGGGCAAACTTAGTCTTGTTGAGGTCATCTTATTTATAAATTATTTGCCAAGTGTTGAGTTCCCATGGTAGTATTGATCTTGTAGAGTAGACTGAATTTTATCTGTAGAAGCCTGGGAAAGTAAACCAGTTTTAATCACTATTGGAGTTGATTTACATTTCTTCAGCTATTCTACCAGTGAACACCAGTGTTCCTAAAGATGCTTAGAGATATTTCTCAGAAAAAAAGTGTTCTCTTAAATAAGCTTGGGAAGTGTTAAGTAAAACAAACTCAGCATTGAGAAATGTTGCGTTAGGCCTATTCAGTTGTCTTAGTCAGTAGAAACAGTATTTTTCATGAAATAACATCTGGCTTTATTAGGGTATTCTTGCATATACTCTAATAGAGCCAGAAAGCCTTTCAATATATGGGCACTTAAAAATGTTCACGTATCTTCATGAGAGAGAAGGCATTTTCACCATACTGTTCAAAAACTGGGTACAAAATTCTGAGGCTAAAAGATAATTATATATCCAAGGGTGTGGCTATTAATAGGGGTTTTTTGTTTGTTTTTTTGTTACAGGTCGGATCATGCTAAAAGGAGATAATATTACTCTGCTACAAAGTGTCTCCAACTAGAAATGATCGATGAAGTGAGAAATTGTTGAGATGGCAATGCAGTGTTTTTAGGTGTACTTTGTTGGGCATATAGTTCTAAAACATTTGTTCATGTTTTGATTACCCTTACGTTATTTCAGAATGACAATAAATGCTGCGGGATTGTTTTTATTAAAAAATTTATGTTGCTTCTTTCTATCCAGTGGTAGAGACCTTTTGCCCAGTGGCATCGTTAGCTGTTGGTATTTATTTTAACATTTTCTGAAGGGTGGCAGTTGTCTTGGGCACGTGGTTATCTCAGAGCTTGGACCTGTAGATTCTTGAGGCGAAGAGTAAGAACTCTACCTGGCAGGTAAGCTTCCATTATTGGCAAAGAAGGGGAGGAGTCACAGAAATAAACAAGGATTTTGCATTAATATATGTCTTCATCACTTCTACTTCTGAATACTGGAACACTAGAGTTTTCTAACCAAAATAGGTTGGGGACATTTTAAATAGGGTCAGTATTAGCTCAACACTCTCACTGAGTCACTGTGAGGTCTTTGTGAATTTTATCCCTAAGATCAGAATGAGAAGTATTTGGTTATAGGCAAAGGATGAAATGCCTTTCAAGTACATTAAAAATGAGCTCTGTTAATAGGAAGGAGACTTTATGAGATTGGTAGTCTGAAAAAGACCACAAATACAACTGGTAAATTGTTAAGCAGGATAATAGTATGCGGGAGAAACACACCTGTCTCTTACTCTTTTTTTCCTTTTCCTTTTTCTTTTTTTTTTTTTTTTAGGGAAGGGAGTCTCACTGTGCTGCTAAAGCTGGACTCAAACTCCTGGGCACAAAGCGATCCTCCCATCTCAGCCTCCCAAGTAGCTGGGACTGTGGGTGCCATATCACCTGTCACTGCACCCAGCTTTTATTCTTATCTCTAAGAATTTTAGTTCCTCCCTCAGTGATTGCTGATTGAATTCTTATGTGGACAAATCTCCCCTCCCCCCAGTATCTCAGGGTGGTTCTAGTTAGAATTCTGTTAAATGGTTATTGAGCTGCTGTTAGCTGGGCATAAAGTTGAATGTACGCAGTGAAACAGGTAAACAAATAGTTTTAATGTCACATCCTTAAGCGCTTTTTAAATTGGATCTTAAAAGATGAGTAAGTCCCACTTTTTTTTTTTTGAGACAGACTCTTGCTCTGTCGCCCTGGGTAGAGAGCAAGTGGTGTCATCGTAGCTCACTGCAACCTCAAACTCCTGGGCTGAAGCAATACTCTTGCCTCAGCCTCCTGAGTAGCTTGGACGACAGGCGTGTGCCGTGACTAAAAAGTTTTGTATTTTTAGTAGAGATGGTGTCTCGCTCTTGCTCAAGCTGGTATCTAACTCCTGAGCTCAAGCAATCCTGCTTCTGCCTTCCAGAGTGCCGGTATTACAGGCCTGAACCACCTTGCCCAGCCAAGGCCTTACTTTAAATTCTGCTACAGGCAGGGTGAGTGAGGAAGGACCAGTAAGTCCATCTCCTGCTTTTCTAGGTGCTAGAGAGATTCACTAAACTGAATAAAAGAAATCCTTTCTCAGATAGAGGAGATTTGTAGGTGAGTGTAGAAGTCAATCCGGCTTAGAACTTTGCATTCCAGCTGTAGTCCTCTCCTATCTGAACTCATGCCTTTTTGGTTGTATTTTGAAATAAAGGGCTGCTTTAGCTCTTTTAACGTTTGAGTTTGGAATTTATTAAACCAACTACAGCATGCAAAGAAAACACTGGGCAGCAGAGGGAGTTACAGCCCTGAGACTGCTTCAGCCCTGCTGGTAAAAGATAACTGCTTTTTCGTAGCGGAGCAAAGACCTCCCCGCAGCCTTCTTGGCACCAAAATAGCTGGGAAGAAGGATAAAAGCTGGAGCAGTATAATCCCTAAGAAAACCTGCTGGCTGCCTTTTCCATTTCTCTGTGTGGCCTTTCTGACCTGGCTGCCCTGTGGAAGCGGAGCTGTGCCTGCTGTGGCTTGTTCTGAATGGATCAAGACATGGCAGCTTCTATTTTTGACAGAGCAAATGATAGTGAGAATTTAAGGTGCAGTGAACTCTTACAATTGAGTTCCGTATTTAGAAATCTCTGCTTGCTTTCCTGCTCTACTGGAGCCTGTGGTGTTTGCTTTTTAAGTTGTATTTTTCCACAATCTGTAGATCCTTTCTTCTAAGCAGAATTTGTATCACAGGAGGCGTTGCTCTCTGCTGCATTAAGGTTACTAAAACATGCCGCTGGGAAGCTGCTCTTGTTGGCAGCCCTTGGTGTGTAAGCAATTATTTTTCTGGAATGGCTGTTAGTGTCTGAGGGGGTCTTGCTAAACACCCACTACCTCTCTTGTAACATTCTTGAAGGTGGTGGGAGTAGAGAATTAGGCTCTGAAGGAAAAGCAAGTGCTGATGTGGGCCTGGTGTTCTATTAGTAGCAGGTAGGGAGAAGGAAAAGTTTGAAAATCCTAGAATTTTGTGTTTGCAGGTGCCAACTCTTGTCATTGTGTATCACGTTTGTCAACGGTTTCAGGATTAGAGAGTGGATTCTAATTTGGATTAAGGCATTCTGGGCCAGGAGGTGTCAAGGACAGTTCCTGGCGTAAGCCTAATTAACAGCACATTGTGTTTGCTGGATGACATAGGAGCTTTTCCTTAACTAATTATTCCTCCTATAACCATAACCACCTACTAATGTAGGCTTGTATGAGGAAATGCTTAGTAAAACTTTTCTAAGGTAGGATCAGCACTTAAATCTATTAGTTTAGAGTTTAATTTTAACATAAAAGTTATATACAATGGAATTTTTAAAAATTAAATTACAGGCTGGGTGTGATGGCTCACACTTGTAATCTAGCACTTTGGGAGCCCGAGGCAGGAGGATCACTTGAACCTAGGATCCTGGGTTCCTAGGCACCTTGAACCTAAGTACATATTCAAAAGAACTGAAAGCAGGTTCTCAAAGACATTTGCACACCCATGTTATAGGAGCATTATTCACAGTAACCAAAAGATGGAAGCAATCTAGATGACCATCAATGGATAAACAAAATGTGCTATATACATACAATGAAATACTTTCCAGCCTTAAAAAGAAAGGAAATTCTGACATTTTCATGACATGAATGAGCCTTAAAGACACTAAGTGAAATAAGCCAGTCACAAAAGGCAAACCCTGCGTGATTCTGCTTACATGAAGTGCTTAGTGTAGTCAAAATCGAGACAGGAAGTAGAATGGTAATTGCCAGGGGCTAGAGGGAAGGGGAGAATGGAGAGCTGTTTGATGGGTATAGAGTTTCAGTTCTGCAAGATGAAGAAGTTCTGGAGATTGGGTACACTGAGTATACTTAACATTACTAAACTGTACACTTAAAAATGGTTAAGATGGTAAATACTATGTTATGTGTATTTTACCCCAATTAAAACTAAAAACAATTTTTAAAAAAGTATAATACCAAAATGAAAAACCAACCAAGCTCTACATACTGGTATGAAGTTCAGGACGATAAGCAACTCACTTTAAAGAGTGGTCGTCTATCCAGAATATCGGTAGGGAAAGGGGGACTTTCATTTTCTACTTCTATACTGTTTGTATTTTGATCATGAACATGCGCTAAGCTAATACTTTGTAATTTAATTTTTTTTTTTTTTTAAAGACAGGGTCTTGCCCTGTTGCCCAGGCTAGAGTGCAGTGGCATCATCACAGCTCACTGCAGCCTCCAATTCCTGGGCTCAATTGATCCTCCTGTCTCAGCCTCTGGAGTAGCTGGGATTACAGGCATGCACCACCACACCCGGCTGATTTTTTCCACTTTTTGTAGAGAGGGGGTCTCACTCTTGGTCAGGCTGTTCTCAAACTCCTGAGCTCAAGTTATTCTGCCTCGGCCTCCCAGAGTGCTAGGATTACAAGCCACCATGCCTGGCTTTCTTTTCCTCTCTTGATGCTTACCTGGCCTTCATGTCTTTAATGATAGTGATGTTGAGCATCTTTTCATGTGCTTATTGGCTATTTGTATGTCTTTGGAGAGGTGTCTATTAAAATCCTTTGCCCATTTTTAAACAGGATTTTTTAGGTTTTTGTTGTTGAGTTGTAGGAGTTTTTTATACATTCTGGATATTAACCCATTACTGGATATATGGTTTGCAGTATTTTCTCTCATTCCATCGGTTGCCTTTTCCCTCTGTTGATTACGTCCTTTGATGCAAAGAAGTTTTTCATTGTGATGTCTGTTTTATCTGTGTTCACTTTCGTTGCCTGTGCTTTCGGTGTCAGAGCTCTCTTTACTTTGTTTTTCATTTCTTTTTTTTTAAACAGGTTGAGCATCCCAAATCCAAAATCTGATGTACTCCAAAACTGGAAGCTTTTGAGGGCCAATAAGATATGCAGAAGCTCACTGGAGTATTTCAGATTTTGGATTTTCAGATTTGTGATGCTTAACCAGTAAGTATAATAAATCTGAGGAAATCGGAAACACTCGTGGTCCCAAACATTTTGGATAGGGAATACACGACCTGTATTTTTTATCTTACTGTAAATTGAAAATTTATAATGTATATGTTTATGTGGTACAAAGTGATGTTATGATGTATGAATACAATGTGCAATAATTAAATCAAGGTAATTATTATAACATGTCTATCCCCTCAAATACTTTGTGATAAGAACATTTGAAATACACTCTCAAAGGAATTTTGAAATGTAAAATTCAATACTTTTAACTGTACTCGTAACGGTCCATGATAGATCTCAAAGACTTATCCCTTCTGTCTGAGTTTTTTTTAAGAGATGAGGTCCCACTGTGTTGCCCAGGCTGGGGTGCGGTAGCTATTCACAGATGCCATTATAGATAGTGCCTATAGCTTTGAACTCCTGGGCTCAAGCAGTCCTCCCAGTCTCAGCCTCCCAAGTAGTTGGGACTACTGCCACGGCACCTGGACTGACTGAGATTTTGTACTCACTCACCATCATCCTCCTATTCTCCCCAGCCCCCAGCCTCTGTAACCACCATCCTACTCTACCACTATGAGTTTGATTGTTGTAGATTCCACATGTAAATGAGAATATGTCTTTCTGTGCCCAGTTTATTTCTCTAACATAATGTTCTCCAATTCCATTCAGCTTGTCTCAAATGATAGAATTTCTTTCTTTTTTAAGGCTGAATAGTGTTCCATTGTGTGTATATACCACATTTTCTTTACGCGTTCATCTGTTGATGGATGTTTAAGTTGATCCCGTAACTTGGCTACTGTGAACAGTGCTGCAACGAACATGGGAGTGCAGATATGTTTCTTCAACAAACTGATTTCAGATCTTCATACAATTTTCCATAATGGCTGTACTAATTTACATTTTCATAAATGGTATATGAGTTCCCTTTTTCCCACATCCTCTCCGACACTTAACTTTTGTTTCTTTTGTTTGTTTTTTGATAGCTTTTGTTTTTTTGACATTCTAACAAGTGTGAGATGTTATCTCATTGTGGTTTTAATTTGCATTTTCCTAATAATTAGCAATGTTGAACATTTGTATGTCTTCTTTTGAGAAATATCTATTCAGGTCCATTGCTCTTTTTTTAAATTGGGTTTTTGGTTTTTTCCTGTTGAGTCGTTTGAGTTCCTGATGTATTTTGTGGGTTTTTTGTTTCTGTTTTGGTTTTTGAGAGACAGGGTCTCACTCGGTCACCCAGGCTGGAGTGCAGTGGTGTAGCGAAAGCTCGCTGCTGCCTTGAACTTCTGGGCCCATGCAAAGTGAAGTGCATGACACAACACCAGGCTCTTTTTTGTTGTTGTTATTTGTAGAGAAGGGTTCCTGCTATGTTGCCCAGTCTGGTCTGAAACTCCTGGCCTCAGGTGATTCTCCTGCCTTGGCCTCAAAGTGCTGGGATCATGGGTATGAGCCACTGTACCCAGCTCCTTATGTGTTTTGAGTATCAACCCCTTATAGGTTGTATGGCTTGAAGATATTTTCTCCTAGTTCACTCTTCATGCTGTTAATTGTTTCCTTTGCTGTATATAAGCTTTTTAGTTTGATATAATCCCATTGAGTATTTTTGCTTTTGTTGCACTTTATTGCACTTTTGGGGGGTCAAATCTAAAAAATCATTGGCTGGACCAGTGTCATATAGTTTTTCCCCAGTGTTTTCTTCTAGTATTAGGTTCTTTAGTGTGGAATGTCTGATTTCCTTAAGTATTAAGTTTGACAGTCGATATCTCTGACATTTCACTTCTATACTTCTGGTTTTTATATGTATGTGTATGAAGGTACATCCTCAGTCTTTCAAATGCATCTTTTGGCTTGTGATTATCCTTCAAATTTTTTTTAGAGCAATTTTAGTGCAACCATGGATAAGTCAAAATTTCGTGTTATTTTTGAATATGAGTTCCATTGTGGAGCCAATGCAGCACAGACAGCTCAAAATATCAATGAAGTGTTTGGCAAGGATGTGGCTAATGAACACACAGTACGTTGATGGTTTGGGAAGTTCCATTTTGGTGATTTTAATCTTGAAAATGAGCTACATGGGTGATCTGAAACCAAGGTGGATAATGATGAACTGAAAGCTGTAGTGTAAGCAAATCGATCTCACCCTACTCATGAGTCACAAGTGTTTGGCACAATGGTTGGATAAAGATGAACTGCCGAAACATAGTCCAAAACCGAATATTCATCAAAAAAAGTTAATGGTGTCTGTGGTCCAGTGCTGGTATTATCCACTACAGCTTCATGAAACCTGGTGAATCGATTACATTGGATATCTGCTGCAACCTCTTGGATGAAATAATGAGGATGCTTGCGATTAAGCAGCAGAGATTGGTCAATAGAGACAGGCCAGTCTTCTTGCAAGACCCAGTTTACTGCCTGAAAATGGTTGCTTGGATGTAGGGAGTGGGAACCCAGGCATAACCCAAACATCTCCCTGCATGAAAGAGATGGGACTGGGTTACTGGAAGGCCAAGGTAGCTAGACTTCTCAGCTAGGGTCTCTCATAGGGCCTTGGAAGAGCCTATGTCGTAAGTGAGAAGCCCTGAAATTTCAGCTTCATCTTTGTGGTTAATTTGCCTCTGCTGTCAATGCTTCTTAAAGACCTTCTCACCAAAGAAGCCACATGAGTGAAGAATTTAGTCATTCATTCTCAAAACTTTGATGGCATAACTCTGTATGCTGCAAAGGGAGGTTTTTTTTTTTTTTTTTAAGTTTTAGATTTTTATCTGAAAAATGCATGCGAATTTTGCTTATATTTTATTCAATTTATTTCCATCGATGTTTAACATACAAAGAATGTTTTAAAAAACTTAACTCACAGCTGGGCACGATGGCTCACGCCTATACTAGCACTCTGAGAGGCCGAGGCAGGGGGATGGTTTGAGCTCAGGAGTTGGAGACCAGACTGAGCAAGAGTGAGAACCCGTTTCTACTTAAAAAAAAAAACAAAACAAAAAAAAAACATAGAAATTAGCTGGACAACTAAAAATATATAGAAAAAAATTAGCCAGGCATGGTGGCACATGCCTGTCCTCCCAGCTAGCTACTCCAGGAGGCTGAGGCAGAAGGGTCACTTGAGCCCAGGAGTTTGAGGTTGCTGTGAGCTAGGCTGATGCCACGGCCCTCTAGCCCAGGCAACAGAGTGAGACTCTGTCTCAAAAAAAAAAAAAAAAAAAAAAAGTTCACCTTCCATGCTCCCTCTTTTTGTTGTTGTTGTTATTGTAGAGACAAGGTCTTGTTGTGATGCTCAGGCTGGTTTTGAACTTCTGGCCTCAAGCAATCCTCTTGCTTCAGCCTCCCAAAGTGCTGGGATTACGAGTGTAAGTCACAGCACCCAGCCTCATGCTCCCTCTTTGAAGGTAAAGACAGGAACAGAGTAAAGTCCATGCTTTGTTTTTTGCTGTTGCTTCGCACACTTTATAACTTCTTATTTTTCCATTTTTTTCTCCTTGGATTTATCATCTGGGAATTTGCAAGTAACACAAAACCCAACTAGCAGTAGCTTGAACAAATATAAATTTTTTCAGCTCCTAAGAAAGCTGAGATAGGTAGTCCAGCTATATGACATGCATTGGTAAACAGCACATTCCCGTGCTAGTGTAACAGTCAATGATAACATCAGACACCCAAGCCACTTCCGTCTCTCCTTGCTATTATCCTTCTGCCTGTCCCCTGTGATCACAAGGTGGATGCTGCTCCTCTAGGACAATGGAGGGAGCCTGAAGGAGCATGCCATCCGAGTCTGTCCTTTTTTAATAGCTTTCTCAGAGTTTCTACCCAAACACTTCCAGTTATATTTCATTGGCCATAACTGAGTCATTGTTCACTGCTAGCTACAAGGAAGTCTGAAAAAGTAAGTACATGGGTCTGCTCAGGCTGTCATAACAAAATACCACAGACTGAGTGGCTTAA
The DNA here is from genome assembly GCA_028533085.1 of Varecia variegata. Classification (NCBI taxonomy): domain Eukaryota; kingdom Metazoa; phylum Chordata; class Mammalia; order Primates; family Lemuridae; genus Varecia; species Varecia variegata. Next base: position 21,091,993 of record CM052450.1, on the reverse strand, counting down.
ACAAGGGAAGTTATTTTCTCATAGTTCTGAAGGCTGCAAGTCCCAGGTAAAGGTGCTGGCAGATTGAGTTTCTGGTAAGGTGCTTTTCCTGGCTTGCAGACAGCTGCCTTCTTCCTGTGTCCTCACATGCCCTTTCCTCTGTTCACGGAGAGATTTCTGGTGTTTCTTCCTTTTCTTATAAGGACAGTGGTCCTACTGGATTTGAGCCGTTTTATGATCTCATTTAATTATGTCCTTAAAGGCCCTATCTCCAAATACAGTCACATTAAGAGTTAGGGCTTTAACATAAAAATTTGGGGAAGGGAGGACAATTTAGTCCATAACAGTAAGCATTTTTTTAAATATCAGAAAACATCAAGTGAACAGTAAGCCTTTTAAGCTTAACTGCACTGAACAAAATCATGGTTTTGTTGCCGTAGCAGACTCTATGGGTGTTCAGCCCGTAACCACTTGGCCCTCCCCAAGGGCACTTGGAGACCAGTTGCTGCACACAACAATCAGTTCTTGTGTCTTTGCTCGAGGGCATTCTCTGGCCACTGTAGCATGCTTGGTCCACATGCTGCCTGAGATTTAATGCTCTTGGAGAAACCCTCACATAATAAGGGACTATAGATGGGAAAAATACTCTCGGTGATGCACTTCTAAGGCTTATTCTGTGTATCTGTGGTCCCCAATCCCTGGTCTGTTTCCTGTTAGGAACTGGGCTGCACAGTGGGAGGTAAGTGAAGCTTCATCTGTATTTACAGCTGCTCCCCATCGCTCACATCACCACATGAGCTCCGCCTCCTGTCGGATCAGCGGTGGCATTAGTTCCTCATAGGGGCATGAACTCTACTGTAAACTGCGCATGCGAGGGATCTAGGTTGCGGCTCCTTATGAGAACCTAATGCCTGACGATTTGAGGTGGAGCTGAGGTGGTGATGCTAGCGCTGGGGAGCAGCTGCAAATACAGATTATCATTAGCAGAGAGGTTTGACTGCACAATAAATGTAATATGCTTGAATCATCCCTAAACCAGCCCCCCAACCCCCAGTCCATGGAAAAATTGTCTTCCATAAAACTGATCCTTGGTGCCAAAAAGGTTGGGGACCACTGTTCTACATAGTCTCTCAGAAAGTCCCCAGCGGAATTGAGCCCCAGTTACCCACAGTGTTTAACCGGCCTATTAAAGCAAACCGTATTAGCTTTCTTGCCATTTCTCTTTCATCTCCTAAATAACTACTGGCACCCAAATCCTGACCTCAGCGTCAGCTATTGGAGGAACACAAGATAGCAAGGTGGAAAAGGAGAATGAATACGGGTGGACAACTAGGACTGTCCGTCACACTGAGAAAAAACTGTCCTTTGTGATAATATGTGTAATGCTAAATTTTATTTTAAGACTGTTGTCTAGGCCGGGCGCGGTGGCTCACGCCTATAATCCTAGCACTCTGGGAGGCTGAGGCGGGTGGATCGATCAAGGTCAGGAGTTCAAGACCAGACTGAGCAAGAGCGAGACCCCCGTCTCTTCTAAAAATAGAAAGAAATTATCTGGCCAACTAAAATATATATAGAAAAAATTAGCCAGGCATGGTGGCACATGCCTGTAGTCCCAGCTACCCGGGAGGCCGAGGCAGGAGGATCGTTTGAGCCCAGGAGTTTGAGGTTGCTGTGAGCTAGGCTGACGCCACAGCACTCACTCTAGCCCGGGCAACAAAGCAAGACTCTGTCTCAAAAAAAAAAAAAAAAAAAGACTGTAGTCTAACATGTGTACTAAATTCTATAATCTACCACTTCTTGTTTTGATAATTAAATTTCTTTGTCTACAAAATGGTAACAATAAAATTAATTCCTTCATAAGGTTGTTATGAGAATGAAATGAGTTAATTCACATAAAGTTCTTAAAACAGTGCCTGGCACATAGTAAGTATTCAATGTTTCTTATGCTACTACTATTATCTTCCTTTCGAATGTGTGTGTTACCTTTATCAGGACTGTATATACCTAACAAATTGAATTTATAGCTTTCTGTCTTTTCTTTAGGATGAAATTATATAATATGAAAATTTTTTCCTTTTTTTTTTTTTTTTTGAGGCAGAGTCTAGCTCTGTCATCCAGGCTAGAGTGCAGTGGCATGGTCATAGCTCACAGCAACCTCAAACTCCTGGGCTCAAGTGATCCTCCTGTCTCAGCCTCCCCAGTAGTTGGGACTACAGGTGCATGCCACCACGCCTGACTAATTTTTTCTATTTTTAGTGTAGACAGGGTCTCACTCTTACTCAAGCTGGTCTCGAACTCCTGAGCTCAAGCGATTTTCCCACTGCGGCCTCCCATTTATTTCTTGAATTATGGTAGAACTTACTAGTAAAACTATCTTAGTCTGGAGTTTTCTTTGTCAGAAGATTTTAAACTACTAAAACTATCTGTTTAATGATTACAAGATAACTAAAATATTCTCTCTCTTCTTGAGTCAGTTTTTATAAATTATATTTTCTAGGGCTTTGTCTATTTCATCTATTTGTAGCTGCAAGCAAAAAAAAAAAAAATTGAACCTAAGCTCTTCTAGTTTTGGTAGATATTCTCCATATTTCACTTCATTACCACTTTAATTTATCATATTTCATTATTTGAAACCTACATTTTTCACATTTTAACATCTCTGAAATCAGTTTCCATCTTAAACTAATGGCATCCTACAATCATCATCAGTCAGGTGGGCATAAGAGATTTCATCGTCTATGCATGTACAAATAGCAAAAGTACAGCATCAAAAATTGCAGAATGTGTATCAGTGGCTTAGAAGAAAATCTTTAGGCTAATAGTGGAGCATTCTTTTAATCCCTAGGAATCAAATGTTAGTGGAGAAAGGGAATGGCCTCGTAGTTTATCAGACTTATTCAGCAACATTCCTGAAACATGAGTCAGAAGGAGGTTAGTGCTACATAATTGCAAAGTCAGGCTTAGGAGCCCAGCATCAATGGTTTTTCATTATTTTAAGGATTATTTTTTGAAATAATACATTACTACTATTCTTTTCTTTTAAAACCCCACCCCCAACCTACTAATATTCTAGATGGCACAGAGCATTGTGTGGAAGAGTCAGATTGAATGGGAGGAAGTTTAAGGCATAATTTTAAGCATTTTTTTCCCTTATATTTTCCTTTCTATGTTTGGTTAAGAGTAATATATGATTAAAAATAGATGACTACTATAAAAGATCTCCTTCGGTAAGTATAAAAGTCACAAGAAAAAAGTTATAAGAAAGCATTGCATCATAGTTTGACAGCATTAGATATGTTAATAATAAGTAAATTTTACTTACTTTTCAGCTTCTGAATACATTTAAGACTTTGAAAAATCCAGCAGGTTTTCTTGATGTTAGTAGATGGTTCAGTCCTCTAGTACCTAGTCTGCTGTGCAGATAGAAATATAAATTTTGTATTACTTTTATAATCAGAAAACATATTTCTAAAAATTGTTTGGTTTCTAAGAGGTCTTTTCAGAGGAAAGAGGGAGAATTAGAATTTTTAAAAATTATTTTTTCTTTAGAATAGAATTTTTGGCATGTTTGTATATTATTTGCCTCCTTGTTTCTAATATTTTGGGCATATTTTCTCTCTTCTTGATGAGATTTGCTGGAAGCTCATCTATTTTATAATGTTTACATAATCAAATTATTTTTATTTTCTAATTAATTTTGTTTGGTCCCATTCTTCTACTTACTTTTGGTGATTTTTTTGATGTTGCTTTTATAAAATATTTTTTCTCCCTTAAAAAGTAATATATTTATACATTTTCCTCCAAATACTGCTTTGACTTTATCACAAAGATTTAGATAGCTTGGTATTTTCATTATTATTTTTAAAATTGGTAACCAATAATTACTAACATTTGTCATATACTTTTATAGCCTACAAAGTGCTGTCTTTTTATATTTTCTTTTTTGTCCAAGTCCTTATTTCTAGGGTACTTGTTTATTTTGTAGGTTTAGAAAATATTTAGGTAATAATGTTTGATTGTGGACAGAAAATATAGCCCATAAAATGTTTTTCTTTATTATCTTAAGTGAGATTTTTCTGTATAACCTGGCATGCTCAATTCTATACATGAACATGTGTAGCCATTATTTGTAGAATATAAAATCTGTAATAATGTTGTGTGTTATGAATTATACTGGTTCAGTCCTCCATGCATGCCCTTATACATTGTCTGCTTAATCTGTCATTGATACTGGAGAATTAAAATCTCCAACTACAATTATATTTTTATAATTTTCTCATTAAAAGCTTATCAATCTACATTATACATTTAGCTTCTATGTTGTCCATATCAGTTCCTTATTATTATGTTTTCTTTTTTTTTTGGCAAAAATATCAACATTTTCATCTTTTTCTTTTTCTCAGATACTTTAGATCGCCTAAAGACTGGCCCCTCCACTAGTAAAGCTACACCTTTTTCCTTTGGTATAATGGACCCAAGGTATTATATTTTCATCACTGACTATCTTTCATCATATGAAATAACTCTACCTGCCTTAGTGCTTGTTTGCCCTTTTTCTACTTTATGTGGCATTAATGTTGCTATCCCTGCTTTTCTTCTCTATAACTTTAGTTTACCTTTGCCCATTCTCTTATGTTTAGCCTTTCTAGACCTTTTGACTTTTAAGTATCTATATTAGTAACATATTATTTAACTGATTTTAAAATCATTTATGCTCCTTTGCCTTCTAATAGCAGGATTTTGACCATTTAGAATAATTTTAATGGTGATACTATACTAGGTTTATCTTGGTTTCTATTTTATGTTTCCTAATTTTTATTCTTGTTTCTTCAGTTTTGCCTTCTCTATGAGTTTTACTTTGTTTCCTTTATCTTTTTTTTTTTTTTTTTTAAAGACATGGTCTCACTCTGTTGCCTGGGCTAGAGTATAGTGGCATCACGATAGCTCACTGCAAGTTCAAACTCCTGGGCTCAAGGAATCCTCCTGCCCTAGCCTCCTGAGTAGGTGGGACCATAGATGCCACCATGCCCAGATAATTTTTCTATTTTTTGTAGAGATGGAGTCTCTCTATGTTGCTCAGGCTGGTCTTGAACTCTGTGCTGGGCCTGTTTCCTTTACCTTTTAAATCAATTTGGAAGGGAAACAACAGCTTAAACAACAAATATTTATTATTAATATTTTATCCAATTTCTGAAATTTGGGAATCCAGCAGCGGTTTAACTGGGAAGTTCTGCTGTAGTCTTTCATGAAATTGCTGTCAAGATGCTGCCAGTGCTTTAGTCTTCTGAAGATTTGACAGCAGTTGTAAAGTTTGCTTTCAAGCTCTCTCACATGGCTGTTGCCAAAAGACCTTAATTCCTTGGTGACTGTTGACTGGAGGTTTCATTCCTTATCATATAGACATCTGCACAGGACTGCTCATGGCATGGCAGCTGGCTCACTCCAGAGCAAATGATCCAAGAGAGAGGGAGAGAGAACAAGATAGAAGCCACATTATCTTTTACAACCTATCTCCCAAATGACATATATCACTTTTGCTGTATTCCATTGATCATACAGACCAGCCCCAGTATAATATGGGAAGGGGCAACACAAGGATGTCAATATCAGGAGGTAGGGACCATTGGGAGCTATCTTGAGGGTCAACTACCTCAAATACCCTATTTTAATTCTACTTGCAAATATCTTAAGTCCAAAATAACATTGGTCATTGTAAGATAAGCAGTTTTGTACATTTTGGCTTCTTTATCTTATAATTTCCTCATACTTTCTCATTCTTTATTAATTTACTTAGAGATTTTATAATTTCTAAAATCAATCTCTCTCTCTCTTTTGAATCTTTTTTTGTCTGGTTTTGTTTTTTTGTTCAGAGGCAAGATCTTACTCTGTCACCCAGGCTGGAGAATAATCCTACTGCCTCAGCCTCCTGAGTAGCTGGGACTACAGACATGTGCCACCACGCCTGGCTAATTTTTAAAATTTTTTTGTAGAGAGAGGGTCTTGCGATGTTGCCCAGGCTGGTCTCCAACTCCTGGCCTCAAGTGATCTTCCCGCCTCACTGGGATTACAGGTATGAGCCACCACACCCAGCCTATATCTTTCTGTATATTAATATTAATATAATTAACATTATATTAATTAAGAAAACTTAACAACTGTAGTTAATATCACTGCATCAATCAGAATTCTACCAGAGAAAAAGAGCCAGTAGGAGATACATTGACCCCTGAACAACATGGGTTTGAACTGTGTAGGTCCATTTATACATGGACTTTTTTCAATAAATATGTTGGAAAATTTTTTGGAGATGTGCAACAACTTAAAAAACTCACAGATGAACTGTGTAGCTTAGAAGAATTGAAAAAATTAAGAAAAAGTTATGTCACGAATGCATAAAATATATATAGATACTAGCCTATTTTATCATTTACTACCATAAAATATATACAAATCAATTATAAAAAGTTAAAATTTATTGAAACTTATGCACACAAACACTTACAGACCATGCATGGAGCCATTCACAGTTGAGAGAAATGTAAACAAATGTAAAGATGCAGTATTAAGTCATAAATGCATAATTTTTGTTTGTTTAAAACAATGGAAATTTATTCTCTCAGAGTTCTAGAGCCCAGAATTCCAAAGTCAAGTTGTCAGCAGGGCCATATTCCCACTGAAGGCTCTGGGGAATATACTTCCTTGCTTGTTCCAGCCGCTGGCAGCTCCAGGCATTCCTTGGCCCATAGCAGCATAACTCCAATCCCCTGGGTTTCTCTTCACTCGGCTTTCTCTATCATAAAATTAACTGCAGCAACACAGCACTGCTGTGATAATTTTGTAGCACCTCCTGTTGCTACTGCAGTGATCTCAAGTGCTGGGAGTATCTGCTTAATACGCCATCTCTGTGTAAGCAGTTTGTCCCTCCAGTACATTTCATATGGTAGTACAAAGCGATCTCTTGCAGTTTGCACATATCTTTGGTCGTGTTTAGTGCAATACCGTAAAACTCAAATAACACCATGGGACTCGTACAAAGTGCCACTAGTGATGCTGGGTGTGCTCCCGAGAAGCAGAGAAAAGTCATGACACTGTAAGAAAAGGTTGAATTTCTTGATATGTCCTGTAGATTGAGGTCTGTGGCTGCAGTTGCCCACTATTTCAAGATAAATGAAATCAACGTGAGGACCAGTGTAAAAAAAGAAAATGAAATTCATGAAGCCGTTGTTGTAGCTACACCAGCAGGCAGGAAAACCTTCCACTGTTTGTGAAATATCTTTTTATCTCATATTGAAAATGCAGCTTTTATGTGGGTGCAGAATTGCTATAAGAGAGGCATACCTGTAATATCGAAAGCTATAGAATTTAATGCCATCAAAGGATGGTTGGATAATTTTAGAAAGAAGATTAGCTTAAAAAATGTTAAGATAACAGAAGAAGTGGCTTCTACTAACCAGGAGGCAGCAGATGAGTTCCCAGACACCATTAAGAAAATCATTGAGGAGGAAAGATACTTGCCTAAATGGGTTTGTTTTATTTTGTTTAGAGTAGGCATCTCACCATGTTGTCCAGGCTGGCCTCAGCCTCCTGAGTACTTGGGACTACAGGCATGCCCACTCTATCCAGCTTGAACAGGTTTTTAATGCAGATGAAAGTGCTCTATTAGGGGAAAAAACGCCAAAAAGGACATTTATTAGTACGGAAGAGAAGCAAGCACCAGGATTTAAGGCAGGAAGGGGCAGGCTAACTCCACTGTTTTGTGTGAATGTAGTCGGGTTTATGATCAGGTCTTCCCTTATCTATAAAGCTGCTAACCCCCAAGCCTCGAAGAGGAAGATAAACACCAGCTGCCAGTCTTTGGGTTGTACAACAAGAAGGCCTGGACAATGAGAACACGTTCTGGATTGGTTTCGTCAATGCTTTGTCCATTTGTTACCTTGCCAGGAAAGGACTGTCTTTTACAGTTCTTTTGATACTGGAAAATGCCTCTGGCCACCCAGGACCCCATGAGTTCAACACCAAAGGCCTGAAGGGGTCTACCTGCCCCCAAACACAACTTCTGTAATTCAGCTTCTAGATGAGGGGGTTATAAGGACCTTTACGACTCATTACACACAGAAAGGATTGTCGGTGCTATGGAAGGGCACCCTGACAGGGAGAACATCATGACAGTCTAGAAGGATTCCACCACTGAAGATGCCATTGTTGTTACAGAAAAAGCCATGAAAGCCATCAGCCTTGAAACAATAAATTCCTGCTGGAGAAAAACTGTGCCCATATGTTGTACGTGACACAAGATTTAAGACGGAGCCAATCAAGGAACTCATAAAAGAGATTGAGGATATTGCCGAAACAACAGCAACAACAAAACGTGAGGGATAAAGGCCTTTCAAGACACAGATCTTGGAGAAATTCAAGAGCTAGTAGACACCACACCAAAGGAATTCACAGAAGACAGTTGGTGGAGATGAGTGCTTCCCAACAGGTGCCGGACAACGAGGAAGAAGAGGTAGAAGCAGCAGCGCCAGAAAACATATAGACGTCAGGCCGTCTGGCAGGAGGGTTGTGATTCTTCAAATCTGCTTTTGACTTCTTTTGTGACATGGACCCTCCTATGATACGGGCACTGAAACTAAAGCAAATGGTAGAAGAAGGATGCTGGAGATGAACTGCGTTATCTAGAAAGCAAGAGAAAGACTCGTGCAGCTCGGTTTGTCCTCATGGATTCCACTTTGTCCTTATCGCATGTATCTTCCCTTTTTGACCACTGGCCTCGCTGGCTTCAGGCCCAGCAAAGACACAGAAGCAGCAGACCGACACAGACAGCTTCGCGAGCCCCCGGGGCTGCATAAGACCTGATCCCTATATCGTAACTGATACATTGCCCATTCCCCCGGTCCCCAAAGGAACACCTGAAAAACAGAATGAAGAGTATGATTAATTGTGTATAACCTCTGAAGCAATGAGAGAAAATCTCAGGGAATTCAGGGATCAGACATAATTCTGTCAATAAAATGCACACAGACTGATGCCGTGGAAACCACACAGGTTCGTGTCAGCGGGAAGGAGTCCGAGACATGCTTCCGCGGCGCTGCACAGGCCTAAGATCCATGAGCAGGAGGCAGATTGGAGAATGCAGTGTTTATTTGTTGATTACCTTTAGTTTTTATTGTCGGTGAGTTATTTGAACAGTGCTTTACCATAATGCCTGGCACAGTACGCACTCAACAAATGTTTGTGGAATGAATTGAAATTCGATGGTCTTGAGAATATTACAAGACTCACATTTGCTGAAGTACCATTAATTAGGCCAAAGAGAAAGAAATATTGTTGCCCTGTCTTTGAGGGAGATAATAGATAAGGAGATAGTACAGTATTGTCTCTTTTCACGAGGAATGTAGACTGAATAATAGAATCCTTGAATTTTTTGAAGCGGAAGTAAGCTCAGTGTAGCCCTCCCATTTTCTAAAATGAGGTCAAGGGAAATAACTTGACTTGGCCAAGGTCAGTGGCAACGTTTGTGTCAGAATCATATTCATAAGAATATGCTATTAGTCCATCGCTCTGCTCGCTAAACCACAGTCTCCTCCATGCAAAACAATTGGGTGAATTTATTTATCGTTAATTGGAAAGTTAAACCCAAGTACTGATAAAATCTATCGCAACCTGGGGAGAGATCTCCAAAGGCCAGGCTTTACCTCATTCAATATTTTCTTCAACAACTTGCATAAAGCCCTACGAGAACCAGGCACAGTGGCGCACGCCTTTAATCCCAGCTGCGAGGAGGCTGAGGTAGGAGGATCGCTGGAGCCCAGGAGTTTGCGGCCGTAGTGCACTGTGACTATGCCTATGAATAGCCACTGGGCAACATGGCAAGACCTCGTCTCTGTAGGAAAAAAAGGACCTATGAGAAATTCTTATAAAATTTTCAGGTGACATAATTTGTAATAGCTATAACCTATTATATTGATCTGAAGAGTTAGGATTCCAAATCCTAATTAAATAGGCTTTAATGTTGGGTTAAAAAAACAAAAGGCAAAAGTTTACAAGGGTGATTGAAAAGTCCAGCACATGCATTGAAACATGGAAGTCTAGGAACGGAAAGACTTGGTTTAGTTCATGAGAAAAAGACCTGGAGTTTTACAGGAGACAATGAGTGATGCAAAGGTACTTTAAAAAACACAACAATTTATAGTCTTTATTTTTTGTTTTAATACCTAAACCAGCATTCACCTATACAGTCTTTGGATACAAGAAGATGGAGGATGTAGACATGGGTACAGTTTGGAGAAAGACCTCAGACAAAGCTTTAAGCTATGGGATCTAAGTCTCTTCTAGAAATCAAGAGAAGCCAGTGCCTAACGTGTGGGTATCCCTACTAACCTGGACTTTGCTGCCTTCTGGTTATTCCACCTCCTCACCGTGTGTCTGTAGTGCTCTTCTTTCACATGTATGAAGTGTCTGCATACCACCTTTCCGCTCTACGCACCTTAATTCTATCTTTCATTCAAACCTAGCTCAAGTCCTACCCATTTCTCAGCCCAGTTCATGGTGAACTCTCCCCTCTTGTGAACTTACGTGGCATTTATCCCAAATCCTATACTCTCTTTTAGCTTGTTACTTTTATTTAATGATGATAATTATGGTGATGATACTGGTGACAGTGGTGACAAATGGCATTGGCAATATACGAGAATTATCTGAAAATGAGGCAACTTTGAGCAGAGGCAGCACATTTCTAAGAAGATATAAATGCCAACTATAAAAGCCTAAGCATGAAGTATAGCTGTGTGTTGCTTCACGATGGGGATATGTTCTGTGGAATGTGTCATTAGGTGATTTTGTCATTGTGCCAACGTCTTAGAGCGTATACTTACCCAGACTTAAATGATAAAACCTAGTACACACCTAGGTTGTATGTCGTAGCCTAGTGCTCCTGGGCTACAAACCTGTGCAGCGTGTTACCGTACTGAATACTGTAGGCAACTGTAACACAGTGGGAAGTATTTGTATCTAAACATAGAAAAGGCACAGTAAAAAACACAGTATTAAAGATAAAAAACAGCACATCTGCATAGGGCACTTGCCATGAGTGAAGATCACAGGACTGGAAGCTGTCTTGGGTGAGTCAGTGAGTGAGTGGTGAGTGAAGGTGAAGGCCTAGGACATTATTACTGTGTACTGCTATAGACTGTATCCTTAGGCTACACTAAATTTATAAAAAAAAATATTTTTCTTTCTTCAATAATAAATTAACCTTGCAATACCGTAATGATTTTATTTTATAAACTTTTAAATTTTTAAAACTTTTTGACTCTTTTGTAATAACACTTAGCTTAAAACATACATACAGCTGTACAAAAATATTTTTATTTCTTTATTCTATAAGCTTTTTTCTATTTAAAAAAAATTTTTTTTCTTTTTAAACATTTTTGTTAAAAACTAAGATAGAAAACACACACATTAGCCTCGGCCCACGCCGGGTCAGGGTCACCAGCATCACCATCTTCCCCTCCACACCGTGTCCCACCGGAAGGTCCTCAGTGGCAATAATGTGCATGAAGCTGTCAAACGCCTTCCAGAACACCTCCTAAAGCTCGTAACACTGTTTTACAGTTAACTTTTTTCCTTGTAAGTAGAAAGAATACACTCTAAAATAACAATAAAAATATAGTATAGTAAATACATAAATAAGTTGCTACAAAAATGATAAATATGTGAGGTTATGCATGTTGTTTAGCTCGATTTAGTTATTCCACAATGTATACATATTTCAAAACATCACATTGTACACAATAAGTATATACAGTTTTTGTCAATTAAAATTTTTAAGTAAGGAATTTTTTAAAAAGGAGGCTATTGCAGTAATCCAGGCGAGGGATAACGGTGGCTTGGGCCAAGAAGTACCCGCGGAGGAGGTGGGCCACTTTCAGAATTTCTTAATGGATCGTTCGTAGGGTCACGGAGTAGACTCAAAGATGTCTCCAAAGTTTGGGCCTGAGCACCAAAAGAAGGAGTTGGATAGTTCACAGGATTTGCTAGAGACGAGAGCTTTGGAAATGGGCATAAATAAAGGGGAGGGGTGGAGGCATGACCACTGCCAAAATCATGCCGTAGGCCCAGTCTGATGAAGCCTTGCTTGCTGGCGGCATTGAACACTGGACGCCACCCCTGGCGTGAAAACTGGATTTTGCTGTTGTTAGAATAAACTCTGTGTTTTCCTGCTTCTTTCTTTGCGTTACTGTTTCCTGACCACCATCCCAGGTGGACATGTCCACTCAGCCAAGCTGAGGTCACATGCCTACTCCCTTGGGGTAAGAGGTGCTTGGATGGTAAGTGTCTGGTCCTTCTATAGTGGGACACTGGCCTGCTTCTTACTAAAGCTCAGATGGTGGGGAAGCCCCCAGATAAAGGAAGGGGTTCAGATGAAGGGCAGCCACAAAAATAAGGGATATATACCACCCTATGTCAGAGCGGTCACCATGAAAGTATGTTAGATCACTGATGCAAGATGGTACTGCAACTCTTTTAAAAGCTAGATGTCTTACAGGAATTTTTAAAAAACAATCTGAGAGCATCTCATTTATAACTGTGAAAGCACGTCAGACTCTTCAACAGGAAGGTGAACGGTTGCGTTATCGCTCGGTAGAGCAGAGTATCAGTAACAGACTTCCTTTTGCTCTGCCCACTTCTCTCACCACAGCCCTGCAATGCTGGCATTCTTATAAAACTGACACTCGCTTTCAAGGCACCCAGGGCCCTGTCTCTGTATTATTTAGCCTTCCTAATCATTGCAGCATCAGGGAAAGTGAGTCCAACTACCCCTGAGGATTCCTGGAAGCATCAAATGGACTCGAAATCAAAGTGCTGTACCGAAGTCAGGCATCTCCAAGCAGTGGTTTAAAAAGTTTTTTGAGCTGCTGTAAGAACCACCACAAAACCCCACGAATACCTCCATGGAATTGTTAAAAGCCTTGAAAAACAAAGTTTGAAAACCGATGGGTAATACAAAGAACACCAGACAGGGTATCTAAAGACCTGAGTTCCAAGTGTGCCACTGGGGTTAAGTTACTACATCTCTGTAAGTTTTAATCTTTGTAAGTCTTAGTTTCCTCTTCTATAAAGTCAAAAAGTATAGCCATCCTACAGGATTATTATAAGGATCAAATAAGGGAATATATGTAAAATCTAGCTGAATGATAGAGTGTTGTAGACGTTAGATGTGAATAACTTTGTTCTCACAGGTACATGAGATTTTTAAAGCTAGCACTTGAGTCCTACATCTGTCTTGCCTAGGAAATTGTTGTCATAGAACATGGAGGCCAGGGGCTCATTGTTCCTTGCTTCAAGAATGTTGTGACGGCATTAATGACAGCACCAAGCTTAGAGCCTTTTCCATCCCCATCACTTTAAACACATCGTCCGAGCTCTGGCTTTCCTTCCTGCCTTGACTTGTTACGTTGGTGTGGACTGATTGCCGCCCAAGTTCAGACTCTAATCCGTGCGTCTTAGTGTTGAAGAGAGAGCCTCCCGGCTCAGTGTAGGGATGGCTTCCTTGTTCTTTCTCCATCTGGCTAACCCAGGTGCTGCTTTCCATTTTCCGCTACTTGGTCCCAAAGCCTTCTCCTCGGAGACTTTGCTCCACAGCCTGCGGGGAAAAGCTGATTGGCCAGAAAATTCCCTCTTCTCACCAGCCTTGGTCTCTCCTGGCATTGGAGACATTCCACACTTTGTGATTGAGTTCTCTTGAGAGATAGTCCTCTGGGCAGGTGCCTTTGTTTAGGACGCTGGAACTTAAAGCTCATGAATTGGCTCTGTAGGCTTTTCCTAATTTATGTGGATTGGGTAGGGAAATTTCCCTAGGCTTTCGGCAGAGTGCTTCCTACCTTTGAGAAATAATCTCCCAGGTTTGACCACAACTAGAAAGATGGAACTGACAGGGCCTGTGAGCCCTAGTGGGAGAACTGGGGCAAAGTAAGAGTTAGTGGTGGGCAGGAGGCCTTAAGCATGGCCTCTTCACCATGAGGAAACTAGGAGAGGAAGAGTGTGTGGGGGCGGGTAGTGGATAGGGTTACAGGATGCAGTGCCTACATTTTGACACTGAATGTGAAAAACATTTTTAAGTTAAGAAATATAAATATATGTGAAATGACTTCTTATTTATGAGTCTTTTGTTTGGGACCCTTGTAGTTGTGAGCATATAAAATGGGGAAAAGAGATAAAGGTAGATCTTTTTCCTTATTGCATTCTAAAAACATATCCCCAGAAAACATTTTGGATGGGAATGGGTGGCTTTCAGTTCCCAAACTTCTCAGTGACTCATGGAATTCCCTTCCTTTTCCTGATATAAAGGAAAGGACATTCTAAAGGGGGAGTCTGGGAGCTGTGAATATTTTTCACTGCACCTCTGTTTTCCAAGCTATGTAATGTGTTTATTATTTTTAAAATTACATGTTGCTAGGTTCCACCATACAAGATCAGCCTCAGTGCCTGTCTTCTATCGTACTAAAATTTAAAATAGGTATACTTACGAAGATCCAACCTGCAACAACAGAAAACCAAAACCAAAACAACTATAGCAAAGTAGGAATAAAATGTTTTCATGAAAAATAAGTAAATTTTAGAGTTATGAACAAAGGAAAACTTGGGGGAAAAAAAAGTTGAGAGTTTAGTGTCCAGGGGAAATGTTCAGCTAGGAGGTTTCTTAAAAGAGGGAGTATTATAGGGTCTAACTGGAATAAAACTAATCATTTACACTCCAGTCTGTAGCTTGTTGGAAAGTCTACATAATTGTATGTGCACAAAAGGAGACTCTTTTGATGGGGAAAGTCAAGGGCTTTTAGGACCCTAGAGGGGTAACTAAAGATGGTTAATTAAACAGTTTTCTCTCAGTCTGGCAAATCATAGCATCACCGGATTTGTGGAGTGCAGGTGGGCTCGCTGGCAAGTTGCTCACTGCCGGAGGTTGTTGCTGCTATGTGCACCGTACCTGGGATCGTGCACCCTTGAAGGTTAATTGTCACATTACCAATCTGCAGCTGGGAGGGCCCCTGCAGATCTGGGAAACAAGATACTATCAATGCTGATTTCTGCAGAACACTGAGCCCAGCAGTCAGGCGGGAGAGGAAAGCAAGCAGAGGGGGCTGCTGCAGGAAGTGTGTCCACCTGGGCAGGTGGGAGCGGATGTTCCTAGACCCATCAGAAGCTACATCTTTTTGTAGAGAGAGTACAAGATTGATACCAGCTACTCAAACTGCAAACCATGCCATAACTAAAAGTGTGACCTCAGTTATCCTGGATCAAGACATTAAAAGGTGGCCAATCTTTAACTCTGCCCGTAACAAGAGGAAAAGTCTTTGGGATCTGAGTCAGCTCTGGAGCTAATAGGTAGGAACTTTTTCTGGACACCCCTTCGAACAATTTCTTTTATTTATGAATCTTGTAACAAGAATATGTTTTTTAAAAAAAAACTTGCCAAATACCAGCAATATGCACAATTTTATGCTAGGCCTTGTGGGGGATGCAGAGAAAATGATGAGGCCAAGCACGGTGGCTCACGCTTGTAATCCTAGCACTCTGGGTGCCGAGGCCAGAGGATTGCTTGAGGTCACGAATTTGAGACCAGCCTGAGCAAGAGCAAGACCCCGTCTCTCTACCAAAAATAGAAAAAATTAGCCCAGGGGTTTGAGGCGAGCTAAGATGATGCCTCAAACTCCGGGCTCAAGTGATCCTCCCGCCTCAGCCTCCCAAGTAGGAGTAGCTGGGACTACAGGCGATCCAGGACACCTGGCTAATTTTTTCTGTTTGCTAGAGATGGTCTCATTCTCACTCAGGCTGGTCTCCAACTCCTGAGCTCAAGTGATCCTCACCCTTCAGCCTTCCAGAGTGCTGGGATTACAGGCGTGAGCCACCACACCCAGCCCAATTGAAATCTGTATTTTTACAAATCTTCATATTTTCCAAAGTGCTTGCATATTCTTGCAATATTTTATCCTTATAACCTCTACTTATCCTTTCCAGGAAGGCTTCTCCCACTAACTTTACCTTGTGTTTTATATATATATATGTATCAATTTTTTAGAAGGAGAATTTTTATTATTTTTATGCACAGAAAGCTAAACAGTATCCATTTAACCCAGTTTAGTGGCAAGTTCTGTTAGCCTTTGCCTTTTCCAGCTTGGTAAGACGAGCCACAGTTTTGGATCCAGGACATTGCCCCCCCCCCACCCCCAGTGACGGTGGAGCTCATCGTATCTGTTACTGTAATTGGTCCTGAGAGCTTCCACCAGCTTAGCTAGAGCCCCTTTGTCTCCCGAGTTAACCTGTGCAAAGCTGACAGTGGTGTGGATCTTCCTGTGGACTAGATGCCCCAGTCCGGCCTTCCCTGGAGCATGTAGTAGGGACGCCCATCTTCCAACACAGGGCGGGCAGGAAGACAGCCAGCTCGGCGGGATCCCTCCACGGCGTGTGCAGTCACCAGTTGAGCCTTCTTGGTCTCTACCAAGATGGTGACAGTATTAATCCCTGCTTGAAGGACAGGTGGTCTGTTAGGGGGACATCCCCTTGCTGGCAGCTTTCTTCTCAGTTTCTGCTTTTTCTCTTGCTTTGTCTCTGGTCTGTCCTTAGGGGCCGCTTAAGCCGTTGAGTGGCTCCGGAGTGGTCCAAAGCCTGGGTGAGCCGGTTAATCACAGGAGGCGCTTTTGGCCGCTTGTAGAGGGTGGCTCTTTGCTTCTGCAAGCGGATGCAGCAGGGCCATTTGACAAAGCAGGTGAGGTCCCTTTTGGGCTAGATGTGCCATCCAATCCCAAAGTTCTTCGGCCTTTTCTCAAACAGGGGATTCACCACCTCTTGGCCTCCTGCTGCTTCCCAACAGCAGGGCCAGGCCCACGTTCTTCGCCTTGGCATCTTGAGTGGCTGGAGGAGAGAGCTGTATCCGTTTTTGAAGTTGCTTGCATTTGTGCCTGTCTCTCTATCTTGGATGTACGCGTTTAGGTTACATATGTGGATCTTACATTAGACTATTTCTTACGGTGGGGGCCTTCTCTCACCAGTTGGACTAGCAGCTCCCTGGGGACTGGAACTCTGCCTCATCCACTGGATTAAGAGCCACTGTAGAGATGGAACTATTTCTAAACATTATTTACTTTTTAAAAATGTATATGCTGTAAAATTGACTTTTTTGTGTATATAGTTCTGTGAATGTTGACAAACACATAGTGTCATGTAAATTCCACCACAGTTAAAATACACAGCGATTTCATTCTCCATGAATTCCTTCATGCTGCCCCTTTGTAGTCAACCTCTGTCTGCGCCCCAGGAATTATCGGCCTTGCCTGGGTCGGGCCTCCCCTCGGACCAGTCCACCCTAGTGCTGGTGGTGGAGTGGCGGTCATGTGTGCATGTGGCAGAATAAAAATTAAACATTCTGTGTCAGGACGTGGGTCTGGCTGCTAAGATAGAGATCCAGAATAACAACAGGTTAAACAAGACGGGAATTAATTTCTTTTTTTTTTTTTTTTTTTTTTTTTAGACAGAGTCTCACTTTGTTGCCCGGGCTAGAGTGAGTGCCGTGGCGTCAGCCTAGCTCACAGCAACCTCAAACTCCTGGGCTTAAGTGATCCTGCTGCCTCAGCCTCCCGAGGAGCTGGGACTACAGGCATACGCCACCATGCCCAGCTAATTTTTTCTATATATATACTTTAGTTGGCCAGATAATTTCTTTCTATTTTTAGTAGAGACGAGGTCTCACTCTTGCTCAGGCTGGTCTCGAACTCCTGACCTCGAGCGATCCACCCGCCTTGGCCTCCCAGAGTGCTAGGATTACAGGCATGAGCCACCGCGCCCGGCCTGGGAATTAATTTCTATCATGTAAATGCCCAGACATAAATACAGTACTGAAAATACATTTAACAGGACTACTGTGAATCAAAGCAGGGTGGGTCCAGATTTTGTGGGCTGAACATAATTTTTGGAGCCCTCTTTAAGGAACATAATTAATTTCCAGTACAAAATTAGGTCCAAAAGTAAATATTTGCTAAATATGAGAAAAGAAATCACAATACACTTCTGGAGCTTTGGAGTTTCAGGTTTCTTTCTTCTCAGATCGCTTTGGCTGATTTACCAGACATGCTTCCTAATTGCAATCCATTCTTCTCCATCTAGAACGTTCCACAGCTCGCAGCAACTGCCAGCACTCACAGAGGCCCAGGAAAGTGAGGGGTTCTGAAGCTTCGGTCTCGTTAGCTTCATGGCACGTCTGCCCCTGCACTGCGAAAAAATTCTATTACCACGTAAGAAGAGAATAGACAGACAGCTAAGAGTCTCTTCCACCATCTCATCATGCGTAACCCTAAAGCATATTATTAGCATTTTAGGTAAAGGTTTTTAGAAGAATTATATCAGCTTAATGTTGAGAGAAACTTTTTAATGTAGGCAATAGATACAAAGGACTGCATTAAACTGTTGAATTCTTTGTCCCTGAAGGGGACTGGGCTGATGAGGATTGACGGGACTGTCTTAGTGAAGACCTGAGCAACAGAGTGGGCAGGGCTTATTTAGATCAGGAGAAGCTGAAGGTATTGGAATGAAATGCAAAGGGCATGGACTTCAAAGTAGGAAGGCTCTGGGTTTGAGTCCCTGTTCTACCTCCAGCTAGTAGGATGACACTGGGCAAGTGGTTTAACCTCTCTGAACTTTGAGTTCCTCATCTATAAAATGGGGCTAACAAGACTTAACTTGGGTTTCTGTAAGGATTAAGTGTAAGTGAATTTTAAATACCCAGACAGGTACGTGATAATAGAGCGCAATACAAATTATTTTCCTCCCTCCCATTCCTTTCTAGCACTGAGCTTCTGTGTGGGACCTGAGCTTTGTCTTGAAATGTATTAATAAATAGGACTTAGGTGAGCACAGAGGGAGATGGGCGTTCGAAACAGAAGGACTTTGGCTCTAAGGTGATGTAGTCCTAGCGTCTGTCTGTCCAACATCCCCTCCCCTTTTTGAGGAACTGCTCCTTTTCCAACCACAATACACGTAATTTGGAGACAATTTATAATTCACAAAAACAATCCTCATATCAAGCAATTTCTCCATTCTTGGGGTCATATTATTCATATCTTGAATGGCAGAAGTAAGTCTTCAAGTAATTTCTCTTATTAATAAGAAGGGTAGGGCCGGGCGCGGTGGCTCACGCCTGTAATCCTAGCACTCTGGGAGGCCGAGGCGGGCGGATGGTTTG